>JALPQD010000845.1:0-472364 GCA_023101885.1 Typhlomys cinereus | reverse complement strand
CTCTCTCTCTCTCTCTGTTATACTTTGACATCCCCTTTCAGATCCTGCCTTGCAGTTCTGGACACAGCATTCACTCTTGTACATTTTAGTTACAACCAAGCATGATGATTTTCCAAGTGTTTGAGGAACGTATCTGTGCTGAGGATCACCGCTTCTTAATGAAGACACAGCTCCAAAGACGCTCACATTATTTCTCTGGAGTCATATAAAGTCCTGAATCTTCTTTTCATCGGGGCCAATGATTTCATTCATTCATCTGCTCATTCACTTATTCTCCCTGACACAACCATGTCTGTATGTCCCTGGTTCCCTGCTGCGCTTCATGGGTGGAGAGCACTTTCCTGAACAAGGCCTCAGCCTCACATGACCTGCCCGAGTCAGGGAGCCTTTGCCAGGACTGTGGCTGCTCGGGGTCATTCCAGGTAGCTGCTTCCTCCGTCCTTGCCACCCTCGCCCGTGAGCTCTGCCAGGTCTTGATTCTAGACGGCCCCAGAGCCTTGTAGCTGGAATTCTGACCTGTGGCAGCCACTCCATTTCTGTACTTCCAAATTTCAAAGTTAAAGAAGGAGAACTACATTATAGAGCCCCAAGTCTAACAAAGAATGATCTGACCACTTTAGTATGCACAGAGATCATTTTCTGACCACGTCTAAAGTAACAATGGAGAACACCGCTGTGATAGCATGGTGAGAAAGTAAACTCTGGAGTCTGGCTGTCAGGATCTTTTCCCCAGCGCCACCAGCTGCCAGTGATGGGAACCTGGTCTCAGGTTCTTCACCCATTAACAGGCAGGGTTGACACACTAACCCACACAGCTCCCATGAGAACTACACGGACAATCTGTCATGACTTGAATGTGGCTCATGTGTTTGCATCTTGGCTGGTGTTAATGTTTGGAAATGCTGAGGTACTTTGGAAGGTGAAGTCTTGCTAGATAAGGAAGGCGCGTCACAAGGGACAGCCCTTTGATTTGGAGTCCAACCCTGTTTCCTCTTGCAGTTTGCTCTTGCTCTCTCTATTTCCATGGTGTCTGTAGTGACCGGAACCAGCTTCTGCTTCTGCCTTTTGGAATCTTTGGACTTACTCTGGAACTGTAAGTCAAAAAATCTCTCATTTTCCTCTATGTACATTATATGTGTCTTGTCTACATAAGCAAAGAAGCGTCACTGCAACAGAGATCGGTACCAAAGGTGGGTCGGCAACTGCACCGCCTTCCAAGCCACACAGCAAGTGCTTTACAGATACCACTCACCACATCTGCCCTCGTGACGTCAGTACAGTGCAGGTCTGATGTCAGTCATGCTGCTGGCGATACTGCAGTCATCAGGCTGGGACTTACTCGCTCCTTCCTTTCTTTGGACAGTGTCTTCAAGGCCTGCTGATGCGTGCTCCCGCCTCAGCTCAGCCACGGACCATCATGCTGTGTCCCCACTTTTTCCCCTGCATTCCTGTGAATTTTATTAGATTTGGTGGTATAGCTGTTGCTATTTACTTCCATTCTGTTTTGTCTGTTTCCACCACTTCTCACCCACTCACACTAATAAATGCCCAGAGTTGTGACTTCTGGTCAATGTACAATAGCCCCTAGAAGCTTGCTACAGAAGTCTCAGTGTAAACATCACTATGTCTGCTGCCATGACAGAAGCAGTTCTCAAACTCACACATCGTGGATAAGAGGACGGTACATGACGGACTCCGCTTCCCTTGAGCTGCTCACTGTCTCCCAGGGTCCTGCATGTGGTTGTTAATCTTCTGATGGTCGTCTTCAGGATAAGATTTGGCTAAGATTCGAGAAGGGGTGATTGTGGTCATGGGGGGACAGCAAGCCTGCTGGAACGACACGTCTTTTGCTGCCCAAGGGCTCTCCTGAGTACCCTCCCTCCTTCCTCTGTTGCTGGAGGCTTTGTGCCAGGTCCACTGTCACTCAGAGCTGGACGTCCTCTTCGCCCAGGGGATGCGTTGTCTGCACACAGCTCAGCATTGGGACAACACTCTCAGGTGTGTCGGCCTAGGCCTCTGTGCTCTTCCTGAAACCTGCCCCTTCTCTCGACACTGATTTCACTCTGAGCACTTTGGGATGTTCCTTCCAATCAGCCGCATCAGTTTCCTCGGGCTCAGGGAGCCCAGGGTGTTCCAGTGCTCTTGAATTGAATTTTCCGCAGTCATAGCATTGGAGTTGTGGGTTGGAAGGTCTTTCCAGAACCACACAGAACTCCCTGCCCTGTTAGATCCCTATATCTGACTCCCAAGTGTTTCATCCTACTTTTGAATATTTTTTACAACTTCACACCCTCTATCCCTGTTGCCATGGCCACCCCCCCCCAGCCTCATCAAATCACCCTGGTCAACTCTCATTACAGAGAACTTCCAGTTTGCTCATATTTTTTTCTTTCTGCTACAAATGCTGTTGGGTATCTGTCCTGCACTGGGCACTTGCTCAATTCAGGGTGCTAGAAGATGGAAAGATTAAGATGTGACCAGCATGGGACTCCGAGGGGAGCAGCCCCACCCAACCAGAGGGAATCAGTCACAGTAGCACAGTTTAGTTATGCCGCTTGAAGAGCAGTGATTACAGCTTCCTTCCTCTTGGGTCTCTGAGTATTAGTGCATATTAGTTCAACCCATGCGGCAGCTTCCAGGGACTTTTCAATCTTAGACTGCCATTCTCACTATTTGACACTAGAGGTGCCTGATTCTCTTCCTATTTGTCTCCAGAAAGTGTTGGATTTAACCAGTCCTCCCAAGAACACAAAGCCCAAAATACCTAGCATTATGATGACATTAAATAATGCCGCCACCCTTTTATCTTTCAGATTTAAAATATTTCTTGGGGCTAGAGAGGTGGCTGAGGGATTAAGCCTCCGCCTTGCAGGCGAAGGTCCTGAGTTCGGATCCTAGACTCCACGTATAGACGCCAGGGCGGAAGCGGGGGCGGCCTGCATTTCTGGTCCTGATAGGGCGGAGCCTGTGAATCCTAGGACAGAGTAAACAAGGAGAGGTGGAGGCATCCATGGTGGTTCCCAAATTCGCCCGTAGTTCTACACACACACACATACATACACACACAGTTGAATAAATAATAATAAAAAATTTAAAAAAATAAAATATTTCTTGAGAGAAAATAATTTCTTGAGAAGCCATACCTAATTCCGAATGGATCTGGGTGAGGGAGAGGGTTCAATTTCAGAATATAGCTCTTGACCACAAACAAAACTGGACTGCCAGCCCAATCCTTTATTGATAGCTACGTCTCTGGGGTCACCTGGCAAGTGGGGAGTCGTTCTATTGCTTAAGGCATGAAGCAAGGCCCCCACTGACCCACGTAGCCACTCAGTTGCCCTGAGCCGCGTCCTCACTTCGGCTGTCTTCCGGCCTTTGGACTTCCTGCTGCTGGTGTCTGCACCCTATGCACCCAGCTCACCTTCCCCACAAATGCTGTGACCCCACCTCACGAGTCACCATCTGGAGGTCCTACACTTTCTCTACCCCTCAACCACTGCTGCCCTCTCCTCCATTCCCAGCTCCAGCACAAAGCCCTGATGAACAGGCACCCTTAAAGCTGATCAGGGGAGTCTGGAGAAGCACTAACCATCTGCACCCAAGATCTACCTCCTCAGTGTCTCGTGCTCAGCCTGCACGCAGACAACTGAGCATCACTGTGCAAATCCAGCCCTCCAGCTGCCTGGATCCCCTTCCTGCTTTCATCTATCCCCTGGGACACGCACTCAGATCAGCAAACCCCGGTGCCATCATTTTCCCACGCTGCTGTTGCAGGAGACCTGCGACTAGCGACCCGTGGGGAGAAGTGTCCTTATCCTAGCGCTACAGGCTGAGCCGTCCAAGATCAAAGTGTCGACGTGCTTCTTATCTAGCGAGACTGTAGCAGAAGGGATAGAGTGGCGAGAGCCAAGGGGGGCTCGAGTGCTGCGACTTGAAGGCAGAGAAGCAGGAGAGAATGAACTCACCTCCTCAGGACAGTCGACAGTCTGCTGCCCCTAACAAACACCTGCGGAGATGAGCTTCTCACAGCTTTCCCCTGCCTCCGGCTCTTACTTGGACTTTCATATTCTTAAAGATAGGCATGCAGCAGATGCAAGAACCACCTCATTTCCTATCACCAGAGACTGTGCCTGCCCATGCTTCACCCCTGCTCTCCCCTGAATGCGAATAGCGTGGATGTCACCCGGCGACCTGTGTACCAGTGAGTCCTGCTATTCTCATTCCCCGAGCGAGGCCTGCCGCCCAGATCTTTGCCTGATTCTGGTCATCTGACACTAAGGCTCTTAGCAGGTTGAAGGGGTGCAGAAGCCGTCTAGAGCTCTAGGCAGGAGCATCCGTGCGCATGTATGCGATATTTACTGCAAGAAACGGAGCTAGGGTCTCGGAGGAGCACAGCAGAGCCTGACTCAGCAGAATCAACGTGGCATCAAAGCAAGTGACTCCATTCAAACTCAGCCTCCGCATCTGTGGGCTGGGCGCCACCCACAGCCCACCAGTTGTCTTTCTGCTACCATCACTAGCACAATCTGAGCACCTTCCTGTTCCCAAAGCGTCCTCTCCAGGATCATCTGAAGACCTCTCCCTGAAATGCCCTTCCCATGATCTCGCTGTGGTCTTTTCTGTGCTCCATGCAGCTTCAGCTGAGACGCAATCCCTGAAAAGAAGCTTCTCCAACCCAGTAGCTGACATATGTCTCTCTGCTCCTCTTCTCTTACTCTGTTTCTTCACAATGTGGCTTTGAGCCTGAAATGTGCTCGTTCGCTCCCACAGTGTACGCTGCAAGTCAGGGCTTTGCGCATTCTGTCCACTTTCAGATCATTCCAGAACAAGGGCGGTTGACAACATCAGCCATCGTGGAGGGATCTGTGGACTAGCTGAAATCCCGTCTGTACTCCATTGTGGGGAAGTTAAGATAAAACGGGGCCAAACCATGTTTATTGTTTCTATCTTCTCTGTAATTCTTCTCGGTAATGGAGAAGCAGTTTGGTCTGGATAATTTTAGCCTCCTTACACAGAGGAAAGTAGGGCTTTTGGTTTCTGAAGCTGATTTGGGACGGCACGTAGGCGCCTCCACCTCTGCCGGGGGGGAGCATCTCTTACCACTCCTTTAATTAACCGGCTCTCAAATTGGACTATTCTGGGCAATTTGAATAATTCTACCATTAGACTTCACTCTGTGGATACTGTTGCAATTGTCTTCATGTTGCCAATAAATTCATGACCAGAGTTTAGGGGAACAAGGGAGATTTATTCTTACAATTCTCTGTGGTAGTTTTATAGTCCAACTTGGTAGGAGAATTCATATCAACAAAAGCTGAGTGAACTGGCCACACCATGTCCACAAGGATTGCCTAGACAGGGGCAAACCTCACTTGCCAGACTGCAAATCTGAGCGATATGTCAAAGTCTGCCATTCTGTGAACCAGCTCCTCCATTCTATCCACCTGCCCAGGGAACTGCCCATCCATCAACCCGATACTCTTCTTCGTGCTTCTTAAGGCTTGCCTTAACTACAATTCTCAGATGTGCTCGGAGCTCAGCCTTCCACTGTCAAATCGAAGCCTATACCTACCTAGTACAGATACTGATGTAAAACCAGGGCTTTGAGTCTGCAAGTGCAGAGAAAGCCCCTTTCTTATGAGACCCCAGGACAGCAAGTGTGCTAGGTGGACAAATGGCCCCTGGTCTCCCATCTGCCCAGGGGGGTTTCTGACGCTTGGTGTAGAGGAATATGGAGAAAAATAGGACCTGGGTTCTTTAGTTCAGTCTTGTCTCCTTGTAGCCCAGTCTTCCTACTGGTCCCTGCTGGGTATCCCTAGACCTGTCTCTTGGGGAGCAAGTGCCAACCGGCCTCTGCCCGCGTCCTGTGAGAACCGATGCCGACAGCGGCCCCCTGGCTGGGCTCAGGGTTCAGGCCGAGCTACCACGTGGTAGCCAGCGCTGTTGTTCGTGGCGGCTCACCAGTGTGAAGACGTCCCGGCTTCTACTGTCTTTCTGGCCATCATCATGTGGGGACATAGCACAGTCATGTCATAAAAAGCACGCGTTTTTACCTTCTGTCATCTCTAAGGAAATAAAGATGGATTATTTCTAATGTTTAAAGATTACGCATGAACGCCTAAAAATATCTGGTCCAATGTGATTATCCTGTTTCTTTTCTCTTGGGTTAACACCTAGGTGTGAGACCACAGATCACATGAGGAGTGTGGATAACTTCATTAGATGCTTCAAGAATGTCTCCTAAAATGGTCGGACCATGTCCTGCTCTAGCCAACTCTATACAAATACTCCTTGTCAGTCATTGCTGTTGTTAGCTCACTTGGAATTTACCCACATTGTTCTAATTTACCCATATTATTCCAATATGTTTGTGTTGTGTGTGACTTAATTCTTGGTGTTTCCTAGTAACTAGTTGTGTTTAGCATCTTTTCATTTGATAAAATGTCAGTTAAAATATTTTGCCCAGTTGAAAAATTAGCTTATTTCCTATGTGTTGAGTTTTGAGTTTCACTTTCTCCTTTTTTCTTTTGGAAGACTCATTAATTGAATAAATGAAGAGGGCAGCAGACTGGGAAAGAATTAGAGTACCACTTACAGCCAAGTGTTTTAAAATACCAAGCCTTTTTATAGGTGACCTGAAAGTCTTTTCTTCTGATGTTTCCTGCTTTTCCTCATCTTAGTGTGCTTCTCAGGGCGAAGGCTTTCATTACTGTGAACTCAGATCTGAGACTTCTCCCTTATGGATTGTACGTTTGCCATTGTGTTGGTTTTAATCATCTCAACCCGGAGTCTGAGTCTTCACTCCCTGCCTGCAGAGCTCCCAAACGTTTTCTTCCATTTCTTTCCTCACAAGCACTGTCTGCATGTGTGCATGCACACAAGGCACACAAGGACAGACATGCAAACTGAGGGCACACATAACTAAGACACATACATACATTCGGGACACACACACACACACACTGAGGGCACACATAACTAAGACACACACACACTCAGGACACACACACACACACACACACACTGAGGGCACACATAACTAAGACACACACACACTCAGGACACACACACACACACACTGAGGGCACACATAACTAAGACACACACACACTCAGGACACACACACACACACACACTGAGGGCACACATAACTAAGACACACACACACTCAGGACACACACACACACTGAGGGCACACATAACTAAGACACACACACACTCAGGACACACACACACACTGAGGGCACACATAACTAAGATACACACACACTCAGGACACACACACACACACACACTGAGGGCACACATAACTAAGACACACACACACTCAGGACACACACACACACACACTGAGGGCACACATAACTAAGACACACACACACACACACACACACACACACTGAGGGCACACATAACTAAGACACACACACACTCAGGACACACACACACACACACACTGAGGGCACACATAACTAAGACACACACACACTCAGGACACACACACACTGAGGGCACACATAACTAAGACACACACACACTCAGGACACACACACACACACACTGAGGGCACACATAACTAAGACACACACACACTCAGGACACACACACACACACACTGAGGGCACACATACTAAGACACACACACACTCAGGACACACACACACACACACTGAGGGCAACATAACTAAGACACACACACTCAGGACCACACACACACACACTGAGGGCACACATAACTAAGACACACACACACTCAGGACACACACACACACACACTGAGGGTACACATAACTAAGACACACACACACACTCAGGACCACACACACACACACACTGAGGGCACACATAACTAAGACACACACACACTCAGGACACACACACACACACACACTGAGGGCACACATAACTAAGACACACACACACTCAGGACACACACACACACACACTGAGGGCACACATAACTAAGACACACACACACTCAGGGACACACACACACACACACACTGAGGGCACACATAACTAAGACACACACACACTCAGGACACACACACACACTGAGGGCACACATAACTAAGACACACACACACTCAGGACACACACCACACACACACTGAGGGCACACATAACTAAGACACACACACTCAGGACACACACACCACACACTGAGGGCACACATAACTAAGACCACACACACTCAGGACACACACACACACACACTGAGGGCACACATAACTAAGACACACACACTCAGGACACACACACACACACACTGAGGGCACACATAACTAAGACACACACACTCAGGACACCACACACACACACTGAGGGTACACATAACTAAGACACACACACACTCAGGACACACACACACACACACTGAGGGCACACATAACTAAGACACACACACACTCAGGACACACACACACACACTGAGGGCACACATAACTAAGATACACACACACACACACACACACACACACACTGAGGGCACACATAACTAAGACACACACACACACACTCAGGACACACACACACACACACTGAGGCACACATAACTAAGACACACACACACTCAGGACACACACACACACACCCAACTGAGGGCACACATAACTAAGACACACACACACTCAGGACACACACACACACACACACACACTGAGGGCACACATAACTAAGACACACAACACACACACTCAGGACACACACACACACACACTGAGGGCACACATAACTAAGACACACACACACTCAGGACACACACACACAACTGAGGGCACACATAACTAAGACACAACACACACTCAGGACACACCACACACACACACTGAGGGCACACAATAACTAAGACACACACACTCAGGACACACACACACACACTGAGGGCACACATAACTAAGACACACACACACACACACACACCACACACACACTGAGGGCACACATAACTAAGACACACACACTCAGGACACACACACACACACACCACCTGAGGGCACACATAACTAAGACACACCACACACTCAGGACACACACACACACTGAGGGCACACATAACTAAGACACACACACACTCAGGACACACACACACACACACTGAGGGCACACATAACTAAGACACATACACACTCAGGACACACACACACACACACACTGAGGGCACACATAACTAAGACACACACACACTCAGGACACACACACACACACTGAGGGCACACATAACTAAGACACACACACACTCAGGACACACACACACACACACACTGAGGGCACACATAACTAAGACACACACACACTCAGGACACACACACACACTGAGGGCACACATAACTAAGACACACACACACTCAGGACACACACACACACACACACACACACTGAGGGCACACATAACTAAGACACACACACACTCAGGACACACACACACACACACTGAGGGCACACATAACTAAGACACACACACACTCAGGACACACACACACACTGAGGGCACACATAACTAAGACACACACACACTCAGGACACACACACACACACACTGAGGGCACACATAACTAAGACACACACACACACACACACACACACACACACACTGAGGGCACACATAACTAAGACACACACACACTCAGGACACACACACACACTGAGGGCACACATAACTAAGACACACACACTCAGGACACACACACACACACACACACTGAGGGCACACATAACTAAGACACACACACACTCAGGACACACACACACACACACTGAGGGCACACATAACTAAGACACACACACACTCAGGACACACACACACACACACTGAGGGCACACATAACTAAGACACACACACACTCAGGACACACACACACACACTGAGGGCACACATAACTAAGACACACACACACTCAGGACACACACACACACACACACACACACACACTGAGGGCACACATAACTAAGACACACACACACTCAGGACACACACACACACACTGAGGGCACACATAACTAAGACACACACATACATTGAGGATGTTCACACACTCAGGACACACACACACACAGGATTACAAGTACAAATATTCTGATCACTCTGAGTTTGCCTCTCGCGGGTCTCCCTGAGGTCACCAAGTAGCATTTTCCAAAGTGTCTTTACCTTTGGATCACAGTGCTGGAGCAGTGAGCAGCCGGCATGTGCTCACGCGTATGTTCATCTGCAATATCTCTCCTCCTCTTCGTCAGAGTTCACAGCAATGCTTGGGAATCTTGTGCCCCCTAGCACTTCTATCCTGTGCAGTAGAATCTAATTATGAACTGGTTCAAATTAGCGTTTAAGCGGTGTTTAGTTCTATTTGTGTTAGGAAACTCTCCCTGTGACCTGGTACAAACACTGTCGGAGCCTCTCTTGGATCTCAGCACAGCTCACTCCTATGCCTCTTGATCCTCATCTTGCATCATCCCTTTCATAATTGATATTATGAGGGCATGCCAAGAAAGACACAGAGAGATGATGATGGTGGAATAAAAAAATTAGAGGGGAAAGGTATAATTCTCTTCAGCATATGACACAATCCCTTGTTCTTCCAATTTTTAAATAGCTAGTTTCATTTCTAAAAGCACTCCAAGCCAGCATACTATAAAATATAGTCTCTTTTAGATACGTTGTTGGAATTACTGAGAACTCTCGGTAGATACATCTGATTGGAATTATTCCCCATCACACCAGTCCTCAGAAGATGACAGAAACTGTCTCTGCCTTTGGACACTGCCTTGTGGATGTGTCTGTTTGAGGTGCTGGCAATGCATGGATGCTTGGCTGTGCCAGGGGAAGGCTCAATCCGTGTCTTAGCCCTGTGGAGGTGCTGTGCTGTGTCCCCAAGCAGCCCCTGCTGCCTGCAGGAACTGGGCTGATCTGGGTCTCCAGGTGACAGGGTGACAGGGATGTGAAGGGAAAGGCAGGGCAGTCCTCTCTGCTGCATCCCACCCATCTGTGTGGGCGGCCCCCCTAGGACTAAGGAATGACTTCTACAAAAGTTGAAGAGCCCATGCCTGTTTTTTTTCCTAAATGACATATAGCATTCACGACAAAGAAACAATTAGAGGCAGCAAGTACCACAGAAAGGGAGAATCTGGAATCCAAAGTCACAGGCTAGGTGCAAATGTCAAAAACCCCAAGGAAACAGCCAAAAAAAAAGACCAGCAGAAACTGCTTGTGTGAGAGAGAAAATGTAAGATGTAACTAAAGGAAATGCTCTAGCTGAAAAGCATTACAAGCAAAGTAAAAGCATATTTGAAGGGACAGAGAACAGAATAGTGAACCAGAGGCTGGGACGATGGGAAATATCAAGCCCAACATGCAGAGAAGACACGTTCAGAGCTAAGGGTGTGGGGAGGGCAGAGCAGCATCCTCTTCATGCGACTCACAGAAGCAGAGGGGAGAGGAGGGGCTGTCTGAGGAAATGATGACCGAGACCCTGAATACGCAAAACAGACATATGACATCCAACAAGTAGCCTTAACTCTAGTAGTGAACCTAGGGACCCACGGAGACACATTACAGCCAAACTATAGGAAAGAAAGGCAGAGAAATTAAAAGCAGAATGGAATTAAGTGCAGGAAAGAGTTCTCAGTAAGAAACTGTAAGGCAACTGTGATCAGATAAACTCAACAAGCTGGACTAAAGGAGCTGTCGACAATATACCCAGCAAAGCACACCTCACAGGGAAAGTAGCCAAGACATTCAGAGCCCCAAAGCTCAGGGAATTTGCTATCCTAGCCCCACCCCATAAGAGTGAAAAGTCACGTGACTATAATGCAAAGCCATGTAAAGAGCTGCAGACCCCAGAAAATGTGTGTGTGCACATGCACGCGCACATGTGCATGCATGCGTGCATGTATGTATCTGTGTGCATGCATGTGAGTGGCAGGGCTAGTAAAAGATAGATAGATAGACAGACAGACAGACAGACAGGTAGATAGATGGTATACGTAGCTATAAAGAAAGATTTTGTTAAAGCTAGTGTTAATATCATGTAACTCCATATTTTGTTCTTAGGATTTAAAATTGAAAAATTATTGATCGAGAAACTAATATCATTATAATTTTATTATAATTTTTCTTCATAAATTATCCTAAAGACTTAAATTCTTTAAGATTTGGAAAATTGTTTCCTCGAAAATATAAGAAAAATGTAGTTTGGTGGTTTTAGCAACTGAAAGGTGTGAGGTTGTAGCTGTTTACAAGAGCAGAGTAAGACTTGTGAAATGGTTCAGTGAGTAAAAAGGAGCTTGCAGTCAAGTCTGACAACCTGAGTTCAGACCTTGCAACTCGCCTTGAAGAAGGAGAGAACTGACTCGTGCAATTTTCCCTCTGATCTCCACACGAGTGCCGTAGCATGTAAGCATAGCATGTGTGTATACACACATACACGAATAATGAATAAATGACAGAAATCTTTTAAAAGCACAATGTTTGTATGTAATTGAAGTTAAATTGGAATAAATTTGGATTAGAAGGTTATATCTTTGAGATATTAAGTATAATCCCAATTATAGCTAAATAATGTGCACAAAAAGAAATAAAACTGGAACGTAAACTTTTCCTTATACACGTTCAACTAAAGAGAATAATGAGAAAGTAAGAGACAAAAGACTATAAAGAATATAAAAAAGCACAAATGACAAAACTGTAAAACCAAGTCTCTCCTCATCAGTGACACTTTAAATGCAATTGGTACTAGACAAAAAACTTAGAAAAAGAAAATGCAATCCCACACTGTCTGCAGGAAGTTCGGTCTGAGTCCAAAGATGCAAGTGGGACTGAGAGAGAGAAGATTTAAGGACATGCTCCACGCAGACCTCCTCCAAAGACAGAGCAGCCAGCCTGCAGCGAGGCCGCTCGCTGACTGCAGTTGCGATGCAGAACAGACGGCCTTCTAGTCAGCACTAGAAGATCTGCAGTACAGCACACGTTAAGTTAAACGTGGTACAGAAAGATTCAAATCATAAAACCAGACATGAAGTTGGGGGCATTGTTCCCTGTTCCACAGACACAGAATGAGGACACATACCAAAATATCAACAAATTACACAACCTAGATTAAATAGAAAAAAAATTCTAAAAAAAAGAAATTAACACCAAACCAGGAAGAAACAAAAAAATCTGAATAAGCCTGTGACTGGGAAGGAGATGGAATCAATGATTAAAACCTCCAAACGAACAGAAGACCTCACGATTTCGTTGATGAATTATATCAAAATTAAACTTAGCTAAAACTACCCCTTTACTTTTTCTACAAAAATTAAGAGGAAAACTACTCAATTCCTTCTACAAGGCCAGGGTTATCTTGGAATAAAAACTGACAAAATGCAAGAAAACAATAGACTAGTATCTCTTGTAATGTTTTTACAAAAATTCTCAACAAAATATGAGCGAGCTGAATTCAGCATCTAAAAACTGCATCCTGAGATGAAACTTGTCCTGGAATCCCAGGATGATTCAGCATTAAAGCATCAAGCTGTTAGAGCATTGTAGAGAAGGGAAAATGGCATGATCCAGTGGTAGAGAAAAGGCATGAAATTAAAACATACATTCACGACAAAAGCAATAAGCTAGAGATGGCAGGAAAGCTCTCCAAGTTACAGCTTGTGCATCAGAATACTTCCACTGACATCATTTCCACGATTTCACGCTGCGATCAGGAGCAAAGTGAGGGCGATCGCTTTCCCCATCCATGTTCACATGGACATCCGGGACAGAAATAGAAGTAATCCAGCTGGGCTGGAGAGATGGCTTTCAAGCATGAGGACCTGAGTTCAATTCCCAGCATGTGCATAAACGTTTGTCATGGTGATGAGCTATGATCAGTGCTGGGAGAGGGAACAAGAAAACTGGCAAGTTCCAAGCCAGTGAGAGATTTTGTCTTAAAAAAAAAAAAAAAAACAAGGAAAAATCTCTGAGAAATGACAGCTGAGTTTTCTCGTATATACACATACACCTATGCAAATGCGCGCACGCACACACACACGCACACACATACACGCACACACACACACACGCACACACACACACGCACACACACACACGCACACACACACACGCACACACACACGCACGCACACACACACACACACACACACACACTGAATTATTTCTGTTCAGAGACATTGTTATGTAACATGCAGAAAACCCCACAGCTTCATCAAAACTTTAAGAACTAATTAAAAAACCCAGCCAAGTAACAGGACACAAAGTCAGCACTCACTAATTACAAATTATTTGTAGTCTAAGCACTGGCAGCAATCCAACAGAGATGTTGCATGATTCCTAGAATCGATCGATTCATGCGGATAATGTAGAATGTGGTTCACAGAGGCTGGCCGGGCGCTACGTACAATGGGAATGGAATTTCAGATTTAAGATAAAAGGAATCCTGGAGATAGAATGGATGCATCATGTGCGTGCTTAAAGATTGGGAGTTAACTGTATTTTGCTTTATGCAACATTTGGAAAAATAAATCAGACATTGTAAATTATTCTTTACCTTTGAAAGGTTTCAGAATCCAGATGGGCTAGTGAGATCCAGAATGGGGAACACACTCGTCCTTTGGTGACCACTGGCTCAAATGAAGCAAAAGGAAAGACGGGAACTGAGGAGGAAGGGCTGGCACACCCCCAGGCCAGGGTCACGTGAGAGCCGGGCCAGCCCAGCTCAGACAAGCTCCTGGAGGCCCTCAGAGACACAGAGCAAACGCCCCATATTCTTGCGAGGACCCTGGGTGATAGAAGGGAAAACCTCTAAACCATTCTTCAGACAACTGATAATGTCTGGCAGCTCTGAAGGGGAAATGGACCTGCCAGTCTCACTGCAAGAATCCCGGGGACGCGCAGCCTTCTGAGCCTTGGCCGGGACTGGAGCCCAGCGTAGTGCAAGTGCATCGTAGCATTATTTTATGAAACACTCAAAACTAGAGGTGCGCCCGGTGTCCAGAACCACATAAAAGCCAGATATGAAGCAATACTCGTAATCTTCACTGGGGAGGTGAAGACAGCACTACGTGGAGCTCACTGGCTGGCCAGCCTGGGTCTATTTGCAAATTCCAAACCAGGGAGACCCTATCCCAGGAAAGCACGGGTGTTTCTGAGGAATAACACCCAGGGTACCTTCTACTCACCCCCATGCACAATTCTCTCTTTTCATACACACACACTTACAGATTTTGCTTCATTCACTTCCGATTTCCCCTGAGAAACTCTTGATCATTTTATTGGCAATTGGAATGGGCCCTGTGACTGGGGGTCAGAGCCCCTGAGCGCCGGGATGCTCTCCTGGGCTTCCTCTGCGGCGGCTTCGCCCTCTGCCAGTGCGGCTGGCAGGAAGCACTGGCACGCTGGAAGCAGCAGGAGCCCTGAGCTTCCTGTCCATTAACTGCTCAAACGTTGGGGCTGGTAGGACAGCCCTTGGATGTGACCTAGTCTCATGTGAAGTGGGGAGGAGGAGTAACCAGCAGGTCTGCAGACACAGGCTAGAGTTCAGCGCAATCAATGATGGATTGCTGAGGGAAACCGACTGGAATCTTGAAGAAGGACTTTCCTTATGCAAATGTCTCAACCCAGACACCTGCTTTCGAGAGTCTCTCACATGTGCATCTCCCCTTCTCTTTTTCCTTTGCTGAGGTATTTAAAGCAATCCCAGACATTGTCTAACTTTTGCACTTAATCGCACACTTATTTCCTAACCACATTGCCCTGATTTTTGTGCATGAGACACTAGCACATGTTCAAGTTGCCTTTTGAAAGGATATATCCCAAGCCCATCCCACCACAACTTCTGTTCACTGTTCACTTTGGTCTCAGAAGACCAAGACCAAGACCATCTGGAGGTGCGTGTTAGGGAAGACAAAGGCTCCTGGTCAGCCGAGCCCCAAATATCAAGGGAAACCGTTATAGGATCTTCCTGTGAAATGCAGGCCCCTGTGAAGTGCAAGGCGTCAAGCACACTAGTGTTCTTCTTTAGGAATGTTGGTGGCTAACAAAGCAAAACTCTTACCTAAAGTGAATGCCTTGCTTTGACACTGGCGAGAGGGGACGTGCCTCTCCTTCGCGCACTCCATTTAATCTGCTCCTGGGCCGCTCCCAGCGCCAGTCATCCCACAGTCTGTGGACGTTACCCCTTCCTCACTCATGCCTCACGTTCAGGCAACTTCCAACAGCTGCACAGCTACCTTGCCCACCCAGGCTCGGTCACCGTCCCATTGCCAAATCTCTCCTTCCGTTTACACTGAGGAAAGAAGCAGCTCCTGGGCAGTGCTCGCAGGAAGTGCTCACAATCTGCTAAGCCTCTTGTTATTACACTTGGCTTCCTGTTGTGCAGAAATAGGCGGAAAGAGCCAGAGAAGTGTTGCAACTGAGCAACTGCTACGGACACGCAGAGACTCAGAAGAGCAAGTACTTCACGGTCCTAAGACATACAAAAGTTCTCAAACATGGCCACGACAGGATGTCTTCAGAGACACTCTAGACCAAATGAATCTACCCTAGAGCAGAAAGCTCATAAAAATGAGACTTATTCCTAGCTTGGGTTTCTAATACATCTGAAAGGATAAGAGAAACAGAACACCAGAAACCAGTCCTGCTCAACACACGCACTTCCCCCTGCCTCTCACTACCCTTCGCATTACTCCCCAGACAGCAGAACGCACGGCTGACTGGCGCGCAATCTCTTCCAAGGGAGATTCTGCTCCTTTAGTTTGCAATACAAACCAGGTTAGCAAAGGCGTTTCCAGCAGCTGTGGAGCAGGGGAAGTGAAGCCCACTCCCATCCTGGGAGAGGGGCCCCAGGCAGTCATTCAGGGAGCAGCGTCCAGGTGCTTCTATGAATCCGCTATCTGCATGCGCCTCAGGGCAGGGTCCCGAAGACCGGTGTGGCTTCATTTCTGAGCAGGGGAAGGAGCCCCTTCGCTGCTGTCAATTCTGCTGGTTACTGCCCTTTCTAAGTGGTGACAGTCTTTCTTCCAAACTTAAAAATGAAATCAAGAATTAAGGCAAAACCCAGGAAAGTAAGCATATGATAATTTGATAGTTTTTGCATTGGAAAGGTTTTAGAAGCTCCTGCAGCCCCCTAAATGAGAATTCTTTAAGTAGAGGGTACTTTGCTTTGGACACTTGAGGCTGTCAAGACGCTCTGAGACAATTGCCCTCATTTGACTCTTAGTGGAGGCTGAAACCTCCTGTCTGATCACAGGCGGCGGGAGGGTCATTTGCAACAGATGGTGATAATATTCTGTGGTTCAGCCATCTCCACAGCAGCTCTCGGCAGCCTGGGGACAGAGCTAGATTAGCTCAGTCTCTTTCCTACCCAGAGCTTCGATCAGTATCTTTATGCCTCTTCCAGTGAGCTTGGGCAGGGAGCTCAGAAGCTGCAGCAGGATTGTGTAATAAATCCACCTTCCTGCTGTAGGCCTGAAGTTTCAGTACATTTCTCCGTCACTGTCTTCTTCAGGCCTCCTGAATCTGGAAGAGGATATGCTGGGCAGAAATAGAAGCCTGAGGTTGTTTGTGCACAGGCTTGACGCAGCATGGGTGGAGACTGGGTGGGCGGGCTATGGTTTGAGTCTGTGGGAAGCCTAAGCTCCATTGCTGCAGCGTCAGGAGGCGGGCCTCACGGGAGGGATTCTGTTACTCAGCTCTCTCGAGCATGGTGTGATGTCTGTATCTCACAGTAAGTTGTTACAAAGTATTTTAGCTCTCTCTGGGCGTCTGGCCCCCTCGCTCTCTCTCTTCCTCTCAACCGGGAGACCGTCACCAGATGCTAGTGTCATACTCTTGAACTCCACGGCCTCCAGAGCTGTGAGATAAATCATCTCTGTTCCATAACATGCTCTTCAACTTCAAGCGTTCTGTGTTCAAGTGTCCAGAAACTATGAAGCCTGGGCATGTCCTGTTGCTTTGCTCGTGTGGAAGAGGGGCGGGGCTGTCTCTGCCCTCTCTCTCCTTCTGACTCTCTAACCACTTTGATTCCCAACACGACTCCCTTTGAATGCTGCTTCTTTCCGGGCTGTGTGGCCTCAACATGGGCAGTAGGCTTTGAGGTCAGATTTCCTACTGAGGAGCTAGAAACTGCTCCACTGCAAGGATTTGAGGTCCTTGTCTAGACGTGGAGGGGACTTTCAGGCACCTACCAGGAAAAGTTGCTGCTGGCACACAGTAGGTTAGACATGCAGAGTGCTTCACCGTGGCACTCAGTGAGGTGCTGTTAGCTGCTGGTGCACAGTAGGTTAGACATGCAGAGTGCTTCGCCGTGGCACTGGGCGAGGCGCTGTTGGCTGCTGGCGCACAGTAGGTTAGACATGCAGAGTGCTTCGCCGTGGCACTGGGCGAGGTGCTGTTGGCTGCTGGCGCACAGTAGGTTAGACATGCAGAGTGCTTCGCCGTGGCACTGGGCGAGGTGCTGTTGGCTGCTGGCGCACAGTAGGTTAGACATGCAGAGTGCTTCGCCGTGGCACTGGGCGAGGCGCTGTTGGCTGCTGGCGCACAGTAGGTTAGACATGCAGAGTGCTTCGCCGTGGCACTGGGCGAGGCACTGTTGGTGAGACAGACGTCATTTCTTCTACTAGCCACCACTGCACAAGAGTAAGTGAACACACCACAAGGTCTACAAATAACGAAACTGACAATTATTTGTTACAAATATAAACCTCTTAGTGATGGCTCTCAATTTGCCCTAAAATACTTTTTTCATTCTTTCACAAAAATACTTACCAAGGACTGTCCACTGTCCAGACCTCTACCAGTGGATCTCTCAGGGTCCACAGGGATTCGACTCTTTCCCTCTTGTGTGTAGGATTCTGTCCACAGCCTTGAGAGATGGTCCTTCCCTTTGCCAGTCCCTGCTGTGCTTGTGTCTTGCAACCTTGTGACTCCCGAATGTCTGATATGAGACTTTCACATTTACTCACACACCTGTCTCCTCCCAGGCTTCCTGGCTTCAGAAGTCTTACCTGTCAAAACGTCCAGAGCTCTGGGAGAGCGAAACACCAGGTCTACCTTCCAGTTCACCAGGTCACCAACACGCTTGTTCTCTGACTTCTTTTCCTACTCCTTCTACTGGGTCCTTGGGGAAGGGCAGCAAGGCCAGCCAGAGCCTGATGTGGCTTCTGGCATCTGCCGAGGACTCAGCAACATGGGCTGAGTGAGCAATGAGGGAAGCGACTCGGTTGGACCATGTGAAACTTGAGTCTCACGGAAGTCTCTGTCTCTGGATCCTCTCATCCGCCCAGGGCTCAGACTGTCCGTCGGCTCTTAGCCTCTCGTGCTGTGTTCTTTCCCATGAACATTCTCTCTGTTACACTGGAACATTGCATAGAGTCCAACTAGTCTTCCTTTTCCATCTTTTCTTTCCTTTCGTGTATGTGGGTAGTGCGTGTGGCTGGGGGAGGGAGGGGTGTTTGCATCTTACTTGTGGGTGGGTGCACACACAAGTGCACTCAAATGTGCATGCCTGTGGAGGCCCAAGGGGGACACTGGGAACAGCTGTGATCACGCTTCACTTACTGTTGTGAGTTTGGTGATTCACAGGCTCTGCCTTGCAGAGCTGGAATTGCAGGAGGGCCCCAACAGGAATTTTAACTTAATAGCTAAGGGTCTGAACTGAGGTCCCTTTGCTTGTAAGGGTCAAAGCAAAAGGCTTTGACCACTGAACAATCTCTCTAACCCTCTGTTGCAGGCCACCTGCATTGTTGCTCATAAATGACCATCAAATGGCTTAAGGGGACAAGGGTTTATTCTCTCTTATGATTCCTAGTTACAGTTCTCAGTCCAGCTTGACAGGAGAGCACACACCAACACCAGGGCTGAGGGACCTGGCCACACCATCTCTACATAACAGCTGAGAGAGGGACCCTCCTTACTTGCCAGACCAGCATGTCTGGCCAAGTGAACAGAAGGATGCCAACTCTCTCAACCAGCTCTCCGTGATTTATCCAGGGCCTAATCCCACCCACCATGAGCTGGGCCTTCCCCATCATCTAAACAATCTCCTTCAGGTTTGCTCTGGGCTACTAATTCTCCACAAATGTGCCCAGAGCTCAAACCCTCAACAGTCAAGTTGATGCCTGTGCCTAACCGTGACACCCTCTTTCTATCTTTTTATTCCTTAATCTCCTCTTCCTTCCTCTTATTCAACATTAAACCAGCTTCATTTCTAATAGTGATGCTAACAATGGTAGCTTGTGTTCATTGCCATGTTTTGAAGGCAGGCACCGTCTGGAACCTGCCTCCTTCGTTGCTATCACCCCACAGAGTCCCACAGAGGAGTGGATGTGACTCGGCCATAGTCACTGGTGCCAAAGCCGGTGCCTTTCTCTCCCTCAACCTGCGCATCTTCAGCAGGACATTTGGTGAGGAGTCAGGACAAACCCAAAGACAGCATCCGTGACTTCTCAGACCACACAGAGAGAGGACAGGGTGAGAAACCACCCTGTGTGCTGATGGTGCTGTGTGGCACATGTGTCCCCAGGAAAGAGGGGACCGGCCACATTTAACTGCTGGGTCTTCTTGTGGAAGTACGGCCTGCGGTGAGTTCTCAGAGAGGTGGCAAAAGTTGCTCAAGAGAACATTCCAGCAAGTGTCCATCCTTCAGGATGGATACACGGGAGGTCGGGAAATGCACTAGAAGTCACGAAGACTTCATCTTGTAGAATAGAGGTATTGAGGGTCATAGGAGGCTTTTTGGGTCATGCCTTGGAAGGGCCACATCATCTAAGATGATGTAGGAGGGGCTGCCTCCCGGTTTGGTTGACTAGCTAGGAAGACATGTCTCAGAGAGACCAGTGGAGAATGATCAGGCTGGGAAATGTTTCTGAGTGCCAGATAGGGTGGTCGACACGAGCAGGAGGGGCATGGTGATCTTGCCCAGCAGTGTGGTGGTGAGCTTGAGAATTTCACTGAGGTTTTCATAAGCACTGGAAGGGTGGGGTCTGTAAGCTCAGGAGAGAGGTCTAAAGCAGGGACAGTGCGTTCTACTCCATTCAAGCAGGTTTCTACCCTAACAGTTTTATTGAGAAAACAGCTTCAACGGATGCTCCCTGCTTTGAATTCTGCCCGTACAACTTCATACACTCACGGTCATCCAACAAAGCTAGACGGGGGGGGGGGGGGGGGACCAGAGCACACGCGGGGGAAGTTCAGAGGAGGCCTACCCTAGGTGCTAGCTGGCTATTTTTCAGGCCAGCAGTCACCAATAAGACAATGAAAAGGAAGTGACCATGTTTCTGAGATGACTTCTGTACCCATACTTCCTGGTTTAGTTCTCTGTCTCTAATTTTGGTCAGAAGTAAGCAAACTTCTGCAGCAGAGGCAATGTCTTGGGACCACAGCACTTCTACTTCTTTCCTTCCTACCACATTTCTTCTCTACAGACTGAAGTCACTATGTGCAATCCAATTGCATAACATTGCCTATTATCCTGATCCCCCCTGCTCCACAGCATGAAAGGGTTCCCGGATACCTCTCGGATCAAGGCTGGCACTGACTCTGTAACCAAGGGCACGTCTCTAGACCAGCAGCTACAAAGGAAGAAATGTTGCTGGTGTCACTAACTTGATTTCATTTACTTTAACTCTCGGGAGTGTCCAAAGCCACTTACAGCCACTACTACCCTTGTTCTTTCCCCCTCTACTAGGGGAAGGGTAACCTCCCCCTGTTCTTGCTTCAGAGCAGCTACCTTCTCGTCCTGTCTCTTTTCCCCCTGTAGCTCCACAGCTAAACCACAGACGTCAGGGGAAGACGCGCTGGAGGTGCTTGTCAGTGCCAGACAGAGGGATGGCAGTGAGAAGGGGAGCCACACACCCTGCGAGGACAGTGGCTGGCCACACACAGCGATTGCCACGATTGCTGCCGCGAGAGAAGCAGCTCCACAAAGAGAGGCTACCCAAGGAAGTAGCTAGAAAGGGCAGTCAGAGCCAAGCCCCTCCAGACGTCTCCTGTGCTTGGTTCCACACTGGGCCCAGGCTGCTGTTCACTGACCCGTGTGCCCGGCATCACACTGCCCTGGTGAGGCGACCCGATCCAGCGTGTGGAGGTGCGCATGGTCCGTGCACGTCCTGGGACTGTCGTGGACCTGGGCTCGTTGTCACAGCACTGATGGTGGGATGACAGGAAGCCCTGGTTGGATATACAGCGCGCCATGTCATTTTGGAATATAAGAGGAAATGAGGTGATTCTTGTCATATACAGACAGGCAGCCTCTCACCTTCCTGTCTCAAGATCATAAACTCCCGTCTTTGCTCATGGTCCTCAGGCTCCTCCTGCCTTTTCCAGGACACCTTGCAATGCACAAATGTTTCTAGGGGTGGTGGCTTTGCGTGGTTATTGTTTCAAGATGATAAACCGTGAAAAGGCCCCTGAAACAAGTACGAAACATCCGATGATGCCGAGCAGGCTCCTCTCCCCTAGTGTCTTGCTGGCTTCAGCCAGGCCCTGATCTGCTTCTTCCACACTGCTAGAGGCCTTTCTCTTCTCCTGTCTCCACTTCTCCTGTCTCCCGCAGTGGTCCTGACAAGGTCTGTGGGATTCTAGAGAGGCCCAAGAGACCTTCACAGCCACCATGTGGCACCGGCCTGATTTCTCTCCCTGCCCTGCATTGTAGTACCCTGCCAGCGCATCTGGAGGAGCTGAGAGAGGACATGTCCCTCTATGTCTGACATCTCTTCAGGTGGGCAGTCACGATCCGCCAAGGGAGGCCGTTATGGTGGAAGAGAATGCCGGCCACCTCACCCCTCCATTTACTCCAGAAAGTTCTTCCTTTCTATCCATGGCCGCCCTCTTTCTAGTACGGATGCGTGTCTCTGTAAGGTATGCTTGCTGATCCAGAGAGAGCTGAGCGAAGTGCGTTCAGTCCTTCAAGGTCCCTCTTCTACAAAACTCTTCTCTGTTCTCTCTGGGAAAGTGATTAGCTATAATGGAGAGCCTAGCGGGTCCTTAGCTGAGGACCAGGTTCAAAATGAAATTCTCAATTAGGTTTTCAGGACACAGAGACACGAAGTGAATGTTTTGTGAGCAAACCAGGTTATTTTTCAGTATTAATGAATATATGCCCTCTGAGCTACCTGTTCCACAGAAGGTTGTTTTACAATCTTCCAGTTCCATGGTGGGAACTATGAAGACGATAAACTACAACCCGAGTGTGGGGTAGGAACACAGTGGAATATGGTGTGAGAGACCCGTTCTGTTCAGATGGCGTCTCAACTCTGAAGGGGGAATTCACCAGAGTGATGACTCTGCACACAACAGGAGTCAGCGAAGAGAGACTGTCTCTCTGTAAAAAGTGCTGGAGGCTGGAAAGAGCCATGAGCACAGCGAAGTTGAAAACCGTAGTCCTGAAAGGAGACAGGAAGACGAGAGAAGCTGACAGTTCATGCACTAAAGATGGGATGAGTGAGGAGAGGGAGCTAGAGGCTCGACGTGAGGGAAAGCTGAGAAACATTCGAGGAAGCAAAACTGCCTGCCCTGTAGGCAAAAACAAGAGTGGGACCTGCTTACCTTCCACTAGGACTGTGCCCAGCGGTTTATGTTTCTTAGTTTTCTTAATCTTCACAAGAAGTCTGTATGGTGGAGACAACTGTTAGCCCAGTTTACCAAGTAAGAAAACGAAAGCTCAGAGAAGTGTCATAGTTCATCCACGGTCAAAAACCAGGAGAGGAAGAAGATCAGGTGAGATGGGTGGGGTGAGACAACAGTCGAGTTACTCTTCACATGACCACGTCCCAGCGGCCAGCTGTGGGAGGGAGCTCTTGGGAAAGCCCCCACCTCAGACTGATCAGGGGCGCAGAGACACACCCAAGAATCAGCGCGTATGCACATAGGAGATAGGATGGCTGTCTCTGAATCAGAGACAGGCAGCCCCGAAGCCAGGCGTTGAGAATGATCCTGTAGGAAGGGGCTTGTAGCTGGAAAAGTACTGGGATGGGAAGGGAGCTTGCCCCAGAGTGGGTAGAAAGCCCCTGGCACATTTTCATCTTCGTTGCAGGTGGACTGGGGCTGTGAGAAGCTGCAGACAGACTGGGGCTGTGGAGCTGCGGGCAGGCGGGGCTGTGGAGCTGTCCTTGGGAGAGTGGCGGATGCTCTATCTAGACTGTGTAAAGCCCCTTGTGTGGATATGTGCACCGGGGCAGAGGGGAACAGCTTGAGCCAGTTCATGTTTTGACAAGCATGCCTAACACCAGTGAAAGTTCGCAGAGGGACAGTGAGATGGAGATTTCCTTCAGCAGTCCTTCCAAATAGAGCAAACAGACACTGGGTACTGGCAAGATGCAAAACAACAGCACGAGGTCACAGGGTCGAGTGGTTCGGGTCACTGTTGATCTGGCTGGGAAGAAGGAAGATGGGCCGCAGGACAGATGGGAACCAGCAGGGACAGGCCGCTGTGGGGCTGCAAGGAGAGGGTCGTCCTGGGGAGTTACCATGGAGGCTGGGGTCAGCACACAATCAAATTGCAGGCAGTGCTGATCACAGCCCGCAGAAGGGCTCTGTCTTTAAGTCCTGCTCCTGTTACGATCTGCAGAAAGACAAGAGAAAGGTGCTACCATAGTCCACACAGCAGCAGGGAATTAAAGGACATAAAGCACAGGCGGCTCTAAACTGTGGGAGGTGCCAGGTCCTGCCGGCTGGGTGTGAGTGGGGTCAGCTAGAGAAGGTCAGAGTGGTAGTGAGGGTCAAGCCATGCATGGCTCGGCAGAATGGCGGCCGTGGAAGAAAACACAGGCAGCTTCCGGTGGCCTCTGCAGCTGCGTGGGCCTCGCCCTCAGCCCTTAACGGGGTATTATTTTCTCCTCTGTCAGATACTCACTCCCACGCAGGAAAAGGAAGCACCTTGTGTCAGATGCTGTGGCCACTTCCTCTTCTCGGGCTCCAGCCAATCTCCTGCTTGCAGATCAGAGCCTGAGGCCGCTGGACTTCGGGAGCCACTTTCTTGTGCTTTGATCTGCAGCAGACCCCTCGTTCCCCTCTGGGGCAGGGGGTGACTTTTTCCGATCTGGACCTGGACCCTTGAGTCAGATCTGGCCGCTGCAGCCTTGTCTCTCAGCGGCACCCCCCCCCCCCCCGGCCTCCTCGCTGGCCCCGCTCAGTGCTGGCTCTGTGCTTCATGTCCCTCAGTCAGTCTGCCATCTGTTCCTATCTACAGCTCGGTCCAGGAGCGTGATGACCGGGGAGCACATGGCGGCCTTTCACTCACCGTCGGCCCCCAATCCTCTGGAAAGACCCATCAAGATGGGCTGGCTGAAGAAACAGAGGTTCCTGATGAAAAACTGGCAGCATCGGTACTTCGTGCTGAGGACGCAGCAGCTGTGCTACTACAAGGATGAAGAGGACACCAAGCCCCAGGTACCACCCACCGCGGCACTAGCCGGGTTCACCAGGCCTCAGGTGCCACCCACCGCGGCACTAGCCAGGTTCACCAGGCCTCAGGTGCCACCCACCGCGGCACTAGCCAGGTTCACCAGGCCTCAGGTGCCACCCACCGCGGCACTAGCCAGGTTCACCAGGCCTCAGGTGCCACCCACCGCGGCACTAGCCAGGTTCACCAGGCCTCAGGTACCACCCACCGCGGCACTAGCCAGGTTCACCAGGCACAGAAGGGCAGGAAAGAGCCACTGGCTGCAAAGATGCCCAGCTGGGTGCTGTCGCCTCGTAACATTCTCTCCATGGAGCTTTGTTCCAAAGAGAGGGAGACACCCTAGACAGACACTGCGAGGTTTCTGAGACCCCCAAGCCCAGGCTCACACCAGCGGTGGTTTAGGAAAGCTGACTTGGGGGCTCGCTGATTGGTTCATTCAATGTATGTATCGCAAACATGTATTGTGTTTAATGCATACGTGTTGTAGTCGTAAGCACTAGTGCGTATGATACTTTACATAAATCCATGACTGTGGAGCTTGAGATATGGTTGAGAGACAAAACAATCATAAATATATGAAGTCTATAGTTTGCTAGAAAAAGATAAGGTGGTTGAAGGGAAGAGTCTGGGAAATGGTAGAGTTATATTAAATAGGCGGGCAGATGACCGTGTAGCGGGAACGTTTCAGCAACTGAAGGAAGAGAAGACATTACTTAGGTGGGTCCCTGGGGCAAGAACCCATGCAGAGAGCACCCCCCCCTGCACACAGGCCGGGGGAGGTAGGTCAGTGTGGCAGGAAGAGCTGGGGTGAGGTCCAGAGCGGAAGAGATCAGAGAGGCGAGGGTAGGGGCCCCGGTGTGGCAGGCAGATTGTGAGTGGCCTTGTGCCTTGTAGTTACTGACTGTCCCAGCAAACCACTGTGGGGTTCTGAGCAGGGAGGAGACCGTCTTGGACTGTCAACAGACTCCCTGTGAGCAAGGACGTGGGTCCGGCTGGTGAATGGTTTTGATGCCAGGATGGCAAAGAGAGCTGTGGCCGCAGGCCAGGGCCGGAGGATGAAGTCATGAGGTGACTCTAATCCAAAGTCTCGGGCTGAGTCTCTCCTCCCTATCCCAGTGCAGGCAGCAGAGGGAGGCAGGGTGCTGTCCTCAGCAACTCTCCCCACCCGATGTAAGCTGATACGCTGGCACCTCAGGTAGCCGTGCACACACCTGGAGTCGGATCTGTGGAAGGAACTTGTCAGGGGAGACGTGGAACCAGAAGGGTGAGGACAGGAAGCCTGTGCCTGCCAGAGTGGGTGAGCAGGCAGGCAGAACAAAACCAAACAAAAAGAACATTTCTCCATACGGATCTGCCACACATCGCAGGACTTGGCTAGCCACACTCTCCACTTCAGGGTCTGTCCCTGCAGAGGGTGGGAGGACGCTGAGACCCCGCCAGCGATGAGGCACTTGCTGATGTGTGTGTTAACCAGACTTCCTGTTCTTTACGGGCGACTCAATCCCGATCAGAGCTGAGCAGCTCCAGGACTCCAGGCCGCGTGGCCGTTGTTGGCCAGAGAATATGGGAAGTCTTCCTGTCTTCAGAGCCCACGGAGAGTGGTGGGCGGCTCCCGGGGGGTAGCTGAGATGTTGTGTTCTTTCCCTGGCTCCAACATTCTCTACACACGCAACTAGTCATTGTTTTCTGGATCCATCTTCTCTCACAAAACAAGACCTACTGCCTGGTCCACACCGGTCATGTGATCCTTTCATGGGAATCACGTGTGCAAAACACTTTGCTGACCAAGGAAACTGCTTCTTTCCTTGCAGGAGGAAGCTTAAGTCTTTTTCCAGTTCAATGAGTCTGGGATAATTAGTAAAGCTTTATCTGAACCACAGTTATGCTTTGTTATTAGGAAATCTGTTAATAACCCACATAGTTCCTCAATAGGTAGCTGACAAAAAAACAATCAATAAAATGTTAACACTCATTTCAGATATAAAAATTAAATATTTTAATAATAAAATGGTTAATTGCTTAGAAAGAACATATATTACCACAGGTTCCCCTTCATATTTTAATTTTAAATTTACCTTTGTGCACTATAGGAAATTTGGAAAATACAGAAAAATGTAAGAAAATAAATTATTCACAATTCCACCAATGAGCAATATTCCTATTCCAACATTTTGGGTCCACAGACACTGAGAAAGTCATGTACTGTGAATGTGAAATTTGCATGTTGCCCCATTAAATACCAGCATATATTGCTCCTTATTGTTGAAAAATATTCTGCAATATGACTAGTAATAGTGAAGAATTATTTATTGTGTAGTTGTTTTGTAACTGTTTTTGGAAGCACCGGGAACTGAACCCAGGACCTCATGTGTGCTAGGCAAGATCTATGCCACTGAACTACAGCCTTAGCCTTGCTCTGTAAATTTTTAAGTGAATTTATTATTTCAGGTAGTTTGGGCTGGTATTCACATAGTTTTCCTATGGGCTTTCTATTGTCATAATTACTTCATTAAGGTAAAGAAAGTCTACTTAAAAGAATATACTGTTGACCATACTGTAAACTTATCATTGTTTTGGGAATGTTTAGATGATGAAATTATTTAGACATGAATGAGAGTTACAGACACAAGTCACATAAACAGGAAAATGTATGTATATATTTGGTAAAAAAAAATTCCCTTTTTAAATTTTTTATTTCTGTGTATGTGAATGCATGAATGCATATGTATGTGTGTTCTTGCCACAGCAGATGTGTAGAGGTAAATAACAACTTACAGGAGTTGATGCTCCCCTTCCACAATGTGGGGGTGAGACTCAAACTCGGGTCTCTAGGCTTGTGCACCTTCATCTACCTAGCAGTTCACTACTACAAATGCTTATAATACCGAATGGAGCAAATTCTAAGAAAAATTCAAGCACTTTCATAGAAAGATAGTCACTTTACCAATCAAATGCAGTGGTTAATAACAAATATTAAAATGTCAATCTCAGTATCCTACACACTTTAACTAAGTGAGCTACCATGACCCCTTATCAGAGTGGGGAAGGTTTTTCCAAATGTGCATAAATAAGAGCTACGAAACATGAAGGTGGACCTGGAGCCATGTATGGGTCCTTTGCCCCACGCTCCTGATTGCAGGACTTTAGCCTAATAGGTAATGTCTGTCAGCAGTATGCTGATGATGTTTAACAGGCCCTCTACTGGGCAAATTGTTATGTGCGTAGTATCTGACAATTTCTGTGGGGTAAATATTCCCTTTGAAATTGATGCAAACTACCACGTGACATGTCTGAGTTCAGAGTTAAGATGTACATGATGTTACATAGAATTTCCACCACACAGATAAATCATCACCACACGAATGATAGAAATCACAGGACCAAACAAGGACATGATAAGTTTGGGGTGATATCTTTTTAAATACAAAGCCATTTATCGTGGTTCCCACACTGTAAGCTTATGCAATGGCTGTGCTTCGCAGCCGTCTCATAGTGCTCTTGACAATGCCCACTTTGTCAATGCCCTCTAGTTCTACCCAATAGTCTCCATTCAGAGTCCACCCAGGTCAACTGGCAAAGGAGGTGAAAATAGTTCTGTCTGCTTGGGCCCTCTCCTTCCTTGCCATGGCCTCACCCACCCACAGCATCTTTCTCTGCCTGTCTGTGACCGAGAGTCTCTTGGGCCTCATGGGAAAGGCCTGTAGTGCCGTCATCACCTGGGGAGTGATATGAACTCTGCTGCTTCTGCTGCCTGCAACTTCCGAGGAAGGTCTTGTCAGGAATTCACACTGAGGAAGGTCTAGTCAGGAATTCACACTGTCAGGAATTCACACTGAGGAAGGTCTAGTCAGGAATTCACACTGAGGAAGGTCTAGTCAGGAATTCACACTGAGGAAGGTCTAGTCAGGAATTCACACTGAGGAAGATCTAGTCAGGAATTCACACTGAGGAAGGTCTAGTCAGGAATTCACACTGAGGAAGGTCTAGTCAGGAATTCACACTGAGGAAGGTCTAGTCAGGAATTCATACTGAGGAAGGTCTAGTCAGGAATTCACACTGAGGAAGGTCTAGTCAGGAATTCACACTGTCAGGAATTCACACTGAGGAAGGTCTAGTCAGGAATTCATGCTGTCAGGAATTCACACTGAGGAAGGTCTAGTCAGGAATTCACACTGAGGAAGGTCTAGTCAGGAATTCACACTGAGGAAGGTCTAGTCAGGAATTCACACTGAGGAAGGTCTAGTCAGGAATTCACACTGAGGAAGGTCTAGTCAGGAATTCACACTGTCAGGAATTCACACTGAGGAAGGTCTAGTCAGGAATTCATGCTGTCAGGAATTCACACTGAGGAAGGTCTAGTCAGGAATTCACACTGAGGAAGGTCTAGTCAGGAATTCACACTGAGGAAGGTCTAGTCAGGAATTCATACTGAGGAAGGTCTAGTCAGGAATTCACACTGAGGAAGGTCTAGTCAGGAATTCACACTGAGGAAGGTCTAGTCAGGAATTCACACTGTCAGGAATTCACACTGAGGAAGGTCTAGTCAGGAATTCACACTGAGGAAGGTCTAGTCAGGAATTCACACTGAGGAAGGTCTAGTCAGGAATTCACACTGAGGAAGGTCTAGTCAGGAATTCACACCGAGGAAGGTCTAGTCAGGAATTCACACTGTCCAGGGTTTGAATCGTCAGGTTGGAGCAAGTGGCTTGTGATCTTCAGTCAGATAATTAACTGCTTAAAGTCTTGACCCTCATCTCCAGGACCGTGAGGAATAGTCCCTACAATTTCTTATGAAGATTTGATATATCTTGGGTCATATTTGGGTCAATCAGCACAGAATTGCTCAAATAAATTATGTATAATATGTGTACATACATATAAATGCATACATATGTACACATGTTAGTATCTTGTGATGTATATGTTCATGCATGCACAAGTGTGTATACTTGTATGTGTATACTTGTATGTGAACACATGTGTATACTTGTATGTGTATACGTGTATGTGTATACTTGTATGTGAACACATGTGTATACTTGTATGTGTATACGTGTATGTGCATACTTGTATGTGAACACATGTGTATACTTGTATGTGTATACGTGTATGTGTATACTTGTATGTGAACACATGTGTATACTTGTATGTGAACATGTGTGTACTTGTATGTGCACGTGTGTGTACTTGTGTGTCTATGCACATGGAAGCATGAGGTTGGCTGTTTTCCTCTATTGCTTGCCACCTTTTTTGTGGGGAGGGTGACTGTGACTAAAGCTGGCGCTCACTGCTTTGTGGAGACCTGTTGGCCAGCCAGCTGCAGGGGTCTTCTCTCTCCCTCCCCGCAACGTCCTGGCCCCACATAACAGAGGCATGCAGCCCAGGCAGCCTTTAGACAGATGCTGGAGATCTGCATTCACACTTGGGCCTTCACGACAAGCACCCTACTGACTAAGCCTGTGTTTTATTTTTCCAATTTTCTGATGAAATGATTCCGTATGAAATGACAGTTGAAGGATTCTGTGGTGGCTCAAGAGTGGGTCGCTTACCTAGCACACAAGGATTTAGGGTTCGAATCTGAGAACTGCTGAGATGAGGGGGAGGGGTTGAACGTGACCGTTGGGAGACATACTTGGAGACGGCATGCGCCTCTGAAAGTGACTCCCCTCCCTTCCGACAGTGTCTTCCTGTCCAAAAGGAACATGGCTTCTCTCTTCCGGGGTCTGAACTCATCCAGAGTAGCCCAGCAACACTATGCCAGGGTCTTTGCACCAAGTGTTGATGGGACCTCCTGGACATGGTGAGGGGTGTGTGGGTGGAATCAGTGTAGAAGCATTCTGATGATCACAGAATTCTGCTATGAACAAACGATCCGTTTTGTTCCTCTTCCTCCTTCTCCTCCTCCTCATCTTCCCCTTCTTCTCCCCGCTCCTCTTCCTTCTTTTCCTCTCCTCACTCTAATTGCCTCATTCTACCCTCAAGACACTTTATTCTTTCCGGTTGCATCTGAGAGTGCTGAAGGCTCTCCCTCACAACCTTTGCTGCTGTTAATTTTCATTTGACTTAAACTTCGTTTGAAATAAGGATGCCTGTGTTTTTTGAACCTGGAATGAAATAGCTTACTGTCAAGTGAGGGAGATGTTTGAAAGTCAGGAGTAGCTGTCTGTAAAAGTTCACTACGTCACTTTGTGAGGTCACTTAAAGCTTCCAAATGTTTCTGCTGTGAAGCAGAAGTGCAGAGGTTCTTGCCGGCAAAGGCTGGAGCTATTATTGAAGCGTCGTGGAGCACATGACAGCAGTGCCCTTCTGATGCGCTATCTGCACAAGAGGGCGTCTCTCTCGCTGAACTCTCTCCGCAGAGACAGGAGTAGGGAGGAGGCCAAACTAACAGTTCCCCGCGACCTCAGCTGGGCTAGGGCCATGACTCCTCGTCTCCGCTCTGTCTTCCCGGAGAGCGAGGGTCTCCTTTGGCTTTGGAGCTGGGTCTTGGAAGAGTGAAGGTGCCACTAATGACCCCCTTTCAGCGCATTCTCTGGTCAGGACCTTGTCCTCCTTTCTCTGAGACCCCACAGCTGCCACTTGATCTGCCAAGGCCTGAGTCTCCAAAGCCCCCATTCAAGCTGGGGTATGGCTTTCCATGCTATACAAACTCCTCCTCACTCACCATTATCATCTGTGACAGTTAGATATAGGTGTCAACCTGACTGTAGACTGAGCTTAGGGCATCTCTGAAGAGCAGATAGTTAAGGTAAGCCTAAACAAACCTGCAGTGGGTTGTCAATCAACAAGGAAAAACCCAGCACATGTTGGGTGGGACCATTGCCAGGACAGATGGACAAAATGGGGGAGCTGATTCAGGAGTCTGGCATTCTTAGCAGACTTGGACAGACTTTCAGTTCAGCAAGTGAGGTTTTCCCCTCTCTCTGACATAGACACGGTGTGGCCAGTTCCCGCAGCTCCTGGTGATAGTATGAATTCTACCAAGCTGGACTAAGAAATGTAACCAGATAATTGTAAGCTGGAATGAAACCCCTTGTTTCTATAGGCTGTTTGATCATGAATTTATTGCAACAACAAACTGCAACATCATTTCATCTGTTCCCCCAATTTAATGTTGGTTCATGACGAAGTTGCTGACTATGTAAAAAGCCTTCCTTGATCTTCCAGGGATGCATGCACTTGCCAGGCAGTACAATCCAAGAGATTGCCACAAACCCAGAAGAGGCCGGGAAGTTTGTCTTCGAAGTTATTCCAGGTAGGTAGCATTTGCATTTTACTTCCGACCCTGGAAGTCAGAGTGAGGCTCTATTCTCTAACTAGCCAACCGACAGCACGTTAAGAGCACACATCAGGTTCCCAACTGGAGAGTGAACCTACCACAATTCGTTAGAACGCAGGTCTGCACAAGTGGAACCTGTCCGCTTAACTAGCTGGAGGAGAGGAGAGGAGATGGGAAAGGGTAGGGAATGAGTCAGCATGGATTGCACACATGTAGGAAATTGTCAGAGAGCAAAGCGCATCAATAGATGAAAGTGTTGGAGAGGGGAGCAGGGAACCACAATCACATTCGGTCCAATAGGACTCACAAAAAGACGGCCGTTGATTTCAGAGCATGTAACCTGTGCCTGGAGCTGCCTGGTATTTCTTGCTACAAGGGTTGTCCCAAAAACCACCATCTTGTAAGACGGCTGCCAGGAAAGGGGGGGGGGGTGTACACTGATGGCCCCAATGGCCTCCTTGCTGGTTCCTAGAAAGTCCTGTTCTGTCTCTCTCTCCCTTTTTGTCTCTTCCCTCTCTTTCCCCTGTTTCTATCTTTGTCTATCTCTCTCTCTCTCTCTCTCCTTCTCTTTCTGTCTCTCTCTAGTCTTTGCCCCTGTTTCTATCTTTGTCTCTCTCTCTCTCTCTCTCTCTCTCTCTCTCTGTCTCCATCTCTGTCTCTGTCTGACTATCTGTCTGTCTGTCTGTCTGTCTCTCTTTCCCCCCTACATTCCCCCCACAACCCTCAAGGTGCTAAAGGAGCAAGGTGAGTATGTGTCTAGAGGAAACTGGGGGATTTGTATCCCTGAGTCTCCCTTACCTGTCAAGACAATGCCGGAGGCCAGTGTGGTCAGGGTGCGTGGCAAGAGAAGGGATGGGGGAGAGGCACAGATCTATAGAAGCCCAGCAGTTATTCTAGATCTCCCACGGATGGTCCCAACACCGTGGCATGATACCGCTCCTGTTTAAAACTCCCATATATTGAGAATGAGCAGAAGTAATGAGAAGGACTAGTAAGGGTCCAGGTCAGCGACAGTGACCATCAAAGAGGAGTCTCCGTGGCAGAGTCAGACAAAAGGTCTCCTGGGACCCATAAGCCAAGAGTTTATGCTTTGGTGACACTGTGACTGAAGCATGCGTGTGCCAAGAAAGGACACCAGACAGATTGCACCCCTGTCCTGTCAGGATAGACTTTGGCTCATTGAGCTTCCACTGGGAGGAAGACTGGGCCAGCTCATGGTAACTCGGCGTCTCTGAGCTTCAGAGCTCTACCTACAAACGGAAGCAACACAAGTGCCCACTCCATTTCAAAAGACATCGTGCTTCTTCGCTGATCTTCTCATTCTTTCCTGAACAGCATTTACTTCCCATTTTGCCCCTGGAAACCAGCTTTCAGCTTTCCCAATTTTCCAGAGCTTTTCTGAATGGGCCCTTCAGAAGAGCTGGTGACAAGATGAATTTAGACTCGGCTTGTTCCAAAAATGAAGGAAAGCCTGGCTTAAGAGCATCATACTAAGTTCAAGACAGCAGAACCCAGGTGTTTGGAGAGTCTTTAGTTGCTGTGCAGGAGAACGCAGCAGTCCACACCCAGCAGCTGGGGTGAGCTTTCTCCAACCTGGCCTGACTTCGAGAGAAGACCAGGCTGATATTTATAGAGGCAGTTTGAAATGCAACGCAGTCTATCATTGAAGAGCCACTGCTGGTTTTTTTATACTTCGCGTGGCCCATTTGTTTTTAGGCACCTAACGCAGAAGATAAAGTTCAGGTTTTGATTTGTGAGGAGCTGAAGGGTAGCAAAGGTTGTAGCTCGACGTCTGCTATGGAACCGTGGGCTTCAGGACCTGCGTTTGGCTTTCCTTTCCCTCCCTCATGTCTTCATTCTCACCTGCCCTCATTTATTCTTTCGGTTCCCTTTGTCCTTTCCTTCACCTGTTTGCTCGTTTCAGAGCACTGACCCTGGAAACAGTACACGCCCTGGCCTCTTGGTTTAGGTCTTGGGAGCCGCAGCTAGGCTCCGCGGCGGCCAGGAAGCGCCCGTGCTGTGAGAAGCAGTGGCCTGCCTGGCGGTGCTGTTCCCGCTCAGATCCCCACGGTGGAGCCTGGTCTCCCTCAGGACAGCATCTCTGGTGGCTTCAGTCCTGGCCGCCTGGGTCTTCCAAAGCTGAACTAGCACAGCCTCTCTTCCCCTTGATCGTGGTGGAAGCAGCTCCCTGGCAGTGCCTAGCAACTGCACACCAAGTGCTCAGTCACTTGCCTGTAGAACTAGAGCTTTGGCAAAAGCCGTGACAGTGTGGGAAAATGGGGCAGTCAGACGAGGCCTTTGTGGCTTGACTGCAGTGCTAAGCTAAGGAACCATCAGATTTAGTTTTCCCAGCCTGCCTCTGTTCCTCCTCATTCTACAAACTTCGGTGCTTCTCCTTCCTCCAGCCTCATGGGACCAGAACCGCATTGGACAGGACTCCTACGTCCTCATGGCCAGCTCCCAGGCAGAGATGGAGGAGTGGGTCAAGTTCCTCCGGAGAGTTGCGGGGTCACCCTCTGGAGGTAAGGCTTCTTGCAGCTGTTCCTGGGCAGATGCACACTCGCCTCAAGAGAAGGGAAGCCCCTTCACACCCTACCTGAACAGCTTCAGAGAGGACCAGAAAATAGCCGTGAGAGCGTCAGCTCGGCCAGGTCCCCTGCTAAGCGTTCCTCAGCTTTCCTCCTGGAAAGGGGGTGGTTCTCTGACACCGTCAGCCAAGGTGCAGGACACCCTAACGCAGGGAACACACAGCCAAGTCTGAGCTCTCTGGGAATCTTAGCGATGTTTCCACACTCAGGCTGGTCTTGAGTGTTAACAAGAAAACAAAACAATTAAAAACTGATGCCAAAAATATGTGAAGACAACAGGCACATGAATCTAGCATGTTCCTTCATTTTGTAGAAATAGGAAAGAGCTACATAGAAGAGTTCACAAGATACCATTTTCCAACTTTTTAGGAACACAAGCTATTTGCATCAACTCCAGGAAAAGTGTATAAAAATAAAATTACTTATTGACCTTGCTGATGCTTATCTTAGAAATCATTTATGAAAATTTTCATGCTTAAATATTAGATATTGATTTGATTTCCCAACAGTTTCTTTCAAAAATTATCAGAATCCCAAAATAATTTCATGCAAAATTGGAAACAAATATCCCTTCTTGTAAACCATCATAGCTTTTCATGCTTTCTATTCTAGGAAGATTTTCATTTAAATACACTTTTAAGAAGAAGAAAGTTTAAATACATGCAAGTTAATGTATTTTATGAGTTAACTACTCCATATTGCTGTAAAATCTATGTGTGTATTTGTTGGGAGTGGTTGTGTGGCGTGTGAATGTCTGCTTGTGTGCATGTGTCGCCCAAAGGTCCGCCTCAGTCCTCAGGCCCATGGACCTCGTGTTAAGTCTCCCACTCGCCTACAATTCTCAGACAGTCTACACTGGCTGCCACTGAGCCCAGGAATCCATCTGCTCTGCCCCAGCACGGGGATTACAAGCACACGCCCTACACCAGCTTTTTCTAAGTTGGTTTTGGGGATTAAACTCACGTTCTAATGCTCGAAGGGCAAGTGTTTGTTTGTTTTTTCCTGATGGGCCATCGTGCTGTACTGTTGCAGACTCTTAAGTGACTTCTTTCAGGGATTTCAGAATTCAGGATGGAGATCCTTGTTGGAAAGGCACTGTGAGGATGGGAGCCGCAGAGACTCCGACAGTAGAACTTGGGGCCATGTCGCTGCCCTCTCTGTTGTACTTGCATGTTTGTTTCGTTCAGCCAGCAGTCCTGGTGCCACATTTGTCCCACATACTTTACTCGTAGTTGGACCTGAAGTTTTCTAAGTTTTTAGTCTTATTTAAGAATGAAATAAAGACTTACACAGATTTGCTAATGAGTGAAGAAAACTTTTACTCAGAGCTGTGCAATGACAAAGCCAGGAAATACATTGCAAGGGAGCAGCAGCCATCCGAGTAAAGACTCAAGGCCCCAGGGTGTCCTGTGTGGTCTCTTTGTATGTGATCTAATGGATGGAGAGGCTAAGGCGTGTAATTTGTTTAAGGGTATAATCTTGTGGTTCTGTATTTTGATTGACACTTTAAGTCATCTATTCATTTTTTTCCTACTGTGCATGTACCCACAATGCATCTGATTATATGCATGCCCAAGTATGAGATGGTAAATAGGAGACTCCCCCTAAAAGTTATTTTGAAGGATACAGTGTTTTACTGCTGCACATGTGTCCAAACCATTTCAGGACAGATGGGCTCCCCTAATCTTTATGCTAGGGTGCACTGAGAATATATTTGAATTGAAACTGTGTGAATTTGATGGTTATTGAGGGAATAGAATCCTATTCTCTTGTACATAAAGGGGCTTACGTGTAACCTCACGCAAGCAAGGACCAGGGAAGTTCAGAGAAGGGTGCATATGCTATGCTTGCCTGCCTCACTATCGCATGCCACTGCCTTCTCTGTAGCTCTCCTGCCAATCAACCTCTCTTATCTCCAAGCCTCTGCAGCCCTACTACAGACTCCTAAGAAAGAAATTCTCTCTGGCTAAGCCAAGGCCCAGAACCCTTGTGAGGTGCAGGTCCCAGGTGCACCAAGAGGGGCTTCGAGGGAAAGAGGCGATCTGAAGAGAGCAGTGAAACCGGAGGGAGCCTTCTTGAGAGATCCTGCTGCAGTTACCCTCCTTCTGCCAGGGAGGGAGCACTTCCTGGTCTCTCAGTCCTTCCTCCGCTGTAAACACAATCCTTTGCTATACTAATTGGGCCAAGAGGAAGGATTTTTTAATGTTGAAAGCTTGACCCTGTGCTATTTCAACCTGGGTAGTTTCAGCCACGACCTTCTTACGCCTAGACTGCAAGACTATGAGCACACTGACATTCCCTGCTCTCCCCTGTGCTGGCTTCTGGCTGTACTTGTGACTACAGGTGCTGCCGACCTCTCCCCTGCTCCGTGCTTTCTCTAGCACTGAGCCTTCTGCAGTGACAGTAGGACTGCCAGTGGGTAGAATGAATGCGGAAGAAGGTTCTGGTATGCAAGGAAAAAGAGGTAATGAGGTAGACTACAAGTGAGAACAGAAGTTAGAAAGTGTGGAACAGAGAAGGGTTTCCACAAGACAGGGCTGAGATTTACTCGGACTGTGAAAGAGCACAGGGTTAGAGGTAATGTGGATTTCTTGTGGAGAGAGAAGGTAGTGTCAAAACTGAGTGCTGATTCCTGGTTAGAATGACTGGGGAATGAACACTTGCTTGGCAGCAGGGTGAGACTGCCCCAGACCTTTCCTGGCAACCGCTGCCCAGCCCCTGTCAGGCTGGGATGGACCCTGAGTCTCTGAGGTCCGACCAGTTGCTTCAATACTGTTCAGTCTTCCCGGCAGGAAAGGATGCCTGTTCAGTTTACTCCCGACCAGACCCCCCCCCCCCCGGTGCATCATCTTTGAAGACCCCGCAGAACAAGTGTGATTCTGAAAGCCTATCCAGGGGAGGGAGGGCTGGCTTCATTCACGCTAAGTGGCCTTCTGTGTTCCTGCCAGACAGTTTGATACATGGCACAATGCTGGCAAGCACTGGCCTGTGGGATTTTCTTTTCTTTTTTTTTTTTTTAACCCGCCTCAAGATGTTCCCTGAATGGCAGCTGACAATTAACTGCTAGGTGAAAGGAGGCACTTATTTTTATAGTGCCCCGATGGCTTTGTATTCTCTTTCCTGTGTGCAAAGGTGAGTAGGGAAGCCGTGGGGAGAGGATCAGGCAGGTGGCAACACATCCCCTGCCTGGGAGCCGGAACCTGAGCAGCCCTTGCAAGCATGTGCTGATCCAGACATACTTGCAGCTCTAGGGGAGAGGCCAGGGCTGGCTCCCAGAGACTCAGAGCGTCACGGTCATGCCGCACGTGCCCAGGATGCCACGCTGGGAGCTGGGCTGTGGCTTTCCCGCCCTGACACTGCTCTTCTGCTGGGATTTCAGAAGGAAGACCCCCAAGCTCCAGCTCCGAAAGACAGGTATTTCTTCTGCTGCAGGAACTCCCAGCTGCTGTGTGCGTCCTAGGGCTGGGGCGTCCCGGGGAGCAGCAGAGTTGGCTATACTGAGGTCTGGATGGCTGGAAGCAGCTGGGAGAGATTTGGAGACTTTGGGGGATTGTGCCCACACCTCAGTCTCCTGGAGGTTCCTAGCTTCTCCTAGGATGGGACTTCAGGGCCAAGGGTGGAAGGAAGACTGGGAACAGACGGAGCTGTTGTTCCTTATGTGATAGTGTGATGTCGCTGTTCTGGGGCCGTTCAGGGCATGTAGGGGTTTTCTGTTCAGAGTGTTGTGGGCTGGGGAGGGGCCAGGGGCCGTGCTGTGCAGAACGGTGGTATGGGGGAAATGGGGAATCTGCACCCCTTGGTTTCTCCCTGTATTTTCCACTGACCACTTTTCATACTGGGGTGTGAACGCAGGGCTTTCTGTGCTCTAGACTGACCTTTCCATTGAGCTAAATCCCCACCTCACACAGCTCCACTATTTTTTTTTTGAGACAGTGGCCTGGATTTTCATTGACTTTAATCAAATGGGGCAAAGCACTGAATATAAGAATCATAGGGGGAAAAAGGTAAAGAAAATAAGCTATGATGAATTCCTAATCTGAGCATGTTTATCATCTATAACATGGGATGGTATTGCTCGTTCTGCGGGGTCTCAGGGCTGTGCATTGCACACCTGGGAACATCCACGCAGCTCCCAGCATCAGATTAGCCCAATTAAACTGGCCAATCGTTAAAATGATTACATTGCACTTAACAATTATCATAATTATGTGACACACACTAATTATAACTAATTAACTTTTGTAGCTGCTAAGATGGGAATACTTCTGCTAACTGAGGGGCTCAGATTGGGAATGAGGTCTGGGAATGAGCTGATTAGACCATGCCCTGTTGCCTTAAGTTAGAATGTTGAACCTGTATGCCCCAAAGAATGTGCACAGCAGAAGGCTTTGCAGGGGTCCTGGCCCTGACCCTCACTGTCGGTGGGCTAGAGAGGTGTCACTAAGGAATGGTTGCCATACTGTACGCTACTTCACTAGCTGCTCCACTTTGTCCCTGGACTTCTCTGTTACCTGCTCTCCACAATTAGACCTTCCCCGGCGACCGTGGAACTAGGAGTACAGACTAGATCTGGAGACCAGTATAATTCAGTTAGGGATTTTTGGAGCCCGGAGACTGTTTGGATGTCACACTTCTGTGTGATCTGAGGTTGGGAGTGATGGAGCCTGACCTAGACAAACCTGAGGAGCATGGCATGGCCCTTCATCTCCAGAGCATGCAGCATGGGGCAAGTTCTCCCTGGATGTAAGGCTTGTAAGCTAGAGATATTCCGTTTGGAGTAGTCTCTGTGTGAGAATCTAAAGTTCTCAGTGTATGAGGAGGTGCACGAAGACAGAGATGGGGGGCCTTAGCGATCAGGAGCAAAGAAGCATGCCGTGGACATTGAAGGGAGCGGACGGCGGCGGGAATGAGGACAGGCGAGAGGGCAGTGCCAGGCGCCATGGAGCAAGTGTCTCAAGAGAGGCAGTGATCTGTGTGCTGCACACTGCTGACTGAGCGGCTGAGGGAAAATGGAATTTAACTCCTGGATTTTAAAATATATAGACCATCGATCTCCCTGACATGAGGCCGTTTGGAGAAGTGCTGAGCAGAAAGAAGGGGAGCAGGGCAGCATAGGAGACAGCAGGCAGAGTGCTCTCCAGGACTGAGTCAGCCTGTCTGTGCCAGGAGGTAAAAATAGAGGGTCAGTGTACAGGCTGTCAGCCTTTGAGGAGCCACAGCCCAGTGGAAGAGAGATGCTTAAATTAATCATGAAACTGCATAAGAGGCGGTAAAAAAGGGTGCACGTGGGCGCTCTGTGCACAGGGGACGGGCCCCTTCCCTCCAGGAAGACATCCAAGTGCAGGAGGATTGGGTTTCCAGAGGGAGCAGGAGAAAGGGGATCAGCTTGGGAGCTTTTAGAAGCAAACTCACTTTGTATCTGTAGCGGTCTACAGTGCAAAAAGTCCGCAGCTGACTTGCTAAATGACTGCATGAATCAGGTGGAAGTCATTTGCAAGCAAGGCTACGGACTGTTCTATTGGTTATGGGTAACCTGGTGCTCACAGTTTTGCTGAGTGGTTGCACTGAGCACAGGGGCCTAGTGTCACAGGTTCTGCATGCTTGGTACCTCAGAGAGCCCTTGATATGTCACTAGCTGGCTAAACATCTTGCTTGGGAAGGAGGCTGCAGGGGGGCAGAACGTAAAGGGTGGAGCAAAGAGTGGGACTGAAGACCACTGGGAATCGCCCAGAAAAAGTGGAGGGAGGACAGGACACACATGTGAAAGTTTCTGGTTTTAGGTGCTATTTACATCCCTCGTGGAGGATGGGACAGTAAAGGAGACTGAGAGCAGTTGTCAGGTGATACCAGAACTGGGGGCGTGGTTTGGGGCCACACAGGAAGGACTTAAAAAACAAAAAGAAGGCGACCAACGTCATGGTTGTGAGAGGGTCAGCAAACGTGGCAGCATCCAAGGTAGAACATGGCCGCTGGGAAGGGATTCGGTGGAGAAGGGAAGACTAAGGAAGCTGGATCCAGATGGGCTGAGAGGCTGGGAACTGAGTAAATGGAGAGTATGAAGGAGAAAACCCCAGGGTACAGGCACATCTTAGGGTGAAGAAAAGAAAGCAAACATTAGCCATTTGCAGAAGAGCTAGGATGGAGGATTATTCATTCCTAAATTAGCAAAGGTGGAGATTCATGTGGGGGTGTTTGTAGCAGAAGAGAAGATTGCATGATCCGAAGATTATTAGTCTTTGGGGAAGAGAGAGAAGAACGGAGCCCATGGGTCGGAAAGTGGCACCGGGAGGAGGACCAGCCCTTCTTCCCCTGAGAGGGTGGAGCACGTGGAGGAGGGACTGAGAGGCCTGGGAGAGTGAGCTGCTCACTTCCTCCACTTGCAGAGGGAGGAGAAAAGGAGCCCCCTGGCCATTCAGTCGAGAGGAGGGGAGGAGCAATGAGCTCAGGGAGCTCTGGCCTTCACAGACAAGGTCTCGCAAAAACTGGAATGAACAATTCTAGGATAAGGCCTGCACCTTCCAAGACTTCAGGGACCTGGCCAAGGTGGGCACTCGAGAGGTGGGTTCTGGCACAGAGGGGATGTTAGAGGGAAGAGTTGGGAATACACTGATGAGGCGAACATTGACTGACATGTGGGCGACGGGTTACATGCTGGACACAGCCGGCAGACTCAGAGGACAAAAGTCCGAGTACTCTATGCCCACTATGTTGGGCTATGTGCCACCTTCACAGGCAAAGTCTATGTTCATTACCCGAGTAGAGGGAAAATACGGGGCTTTGCAAACCACTGTGTGGGACTGAAGCGCCGGGCACAGCTCCAGTTATGACGGTGATGAACCACGTCGAGCCTGCGGGACGCGGGTGGGGGCTTTGGGTGGGATGGAGAACATCTGGGCAGTGGCTGTCATTCAAAGCTGGTCTCGTCGTGACTGGAGATGGAGATTACAGGGCTGGGTGCTGACAAGGCCAGGGTGGAGCTGGTTCGCACTTGCTTTTCTGGCGCCTGCACAGTTGGAAAATATCTTTACAGAACCGATGGCCTGCCGCCGGATCATCAAAATGCTCAAACCACTTTCCTCTCTATTCCTCCACGTGGAAATCTGCCCCAAGGAAACAGCTCAAGAACATGAAACGTCTGTGTTTATCTATCCTAAGTCTAATTAGTTAACGCAGAAACACTCATCCAGTATTTAGGATTTGGAGCACTGGAATGGCTGAACTCAGGATCGACAACCAAGAAATGCACGCCTGTGCCATACTGCTCCAAACACAAACAAAATTCAGACACGCCCTCTTGTTGCATGTCGAGGTCCTTGATGTCTGTACTTGCCTTTCTACTCTGCCTTGCCCCGAACTGCTGACCTTGGCAGCAGGTTGGCTGGTGGCCCCATGGCTTAGTGTTGCTGAGAACAGTTCTGCCACCTCATGCTGTCGATTAAACGGACAGAGTGGACGGAACCCGCTGCATTCAGCTGGATCAGCTCATTAAACACTCCAGTAGAAGTATTTGAATAACTTCAATAGAAAAAGACTGCCAGAGACTTCTCTGAGTTCACAGACTCGAGAAAATGGAAATGCTTTGTCTCCTGTGTTTCTTTTAATATGTTGCCCTAAAATCTTTGAACATGCAACACACAAAACTCAAGAAACTAACGAAGTCCTTTGACCGTTAATTGACCTAGGAAGGCTCAGAATGACTCGGGGATTCTATTTTCCTCTTTCCAGCGGTGTTTGGTCAGCGGCTGGACGAAACAGTGGCCTATGAGCAGAAGTTCGGCCCCCACCTGGTGCCCATCCTGGTGGAGAAGTGCGCCGAGTTCATCCTGGAGCATGGCATGCGTGAAGAGGGCATCTTCCGCCTGCCCGGGCAGGACAACCTGGTGAAGCAGCTGAGAGATGCTTTTGACGCCGGGGAGCGCCCCTCCTTTGACAGGTAGCCCCTCCGTGGTCCTCGCCAGCTCGCATCACACAGGTCGCTTCTGCTCTCTGCTTGGGGGAGGAGACTTGATGGAGCCGGAGCTTGACGGGCTTTCAAACGCCCTGGCTGGCAGCAGGAAGAGTCTGTTCTGCTCACTGTTCTGAGTCAGGACCTAGGACATAATTAGGAGAGTGAGCAGATGGGTTATGTGACAGAGCTGCGCAGGGCACAGGCTAAGTGATGCTTAGGCCCGGAGGAGGGTGAGGCTGAGCAGGAGCGAAGGCTGAGGCCCAGTCTGAGGTCTGTTTTCAGTTCCCTCATCTTGCAGGTGGGAGGTGGGAGGGCAGCACTAACTACACAGACACGGGGCGGAGAGTGCATCAGCTCTCTGCATCCAAGGTCCTCATTAGTCTTCCAGAAGTATCTAGAAGTAGGATTTCTCCTGAGCTTCCAAGAATCCACACGTATGCTTACCATGATGGTGGCTTGGCGGCCTGTCAAGTCTTCTCCTGGAGGTTGCAGCCCTGTTTGCGGCATGTCAGCCATAGAAACACATCGCTACCCTTTCCCCATCTTCTGATCCTCCCCTCCCTTTTTCTCCAGCCACTCGACAAGGTTTCCTTTCTGCCCATGCGTGGCTGGTGCAGCCCCGCCCCAACACTGCATGCTTTGCCAATTGTACAGTACCAGGCTACCTGCATTCACTTGTCCTGTTGGCCTGCGGTTAGCTGCTCTTTCCAAACTAGCACCTATCAACTAAGATTTGGGTCTGAGTCTATACCTGTTTTCTGAATGTTGAAATCCTCAAGAGCTTGTTGAGGACAGAGGGACGTCGTGAAGACCCACATGTGGCTTGTGCATGTAATTTCGTTGCTTCTTTTTCAACCTGGCTCTACTCACCAGTGCAGCCCACTTTCCTTCTGAAATACCACCGAGGTCCATTTCTCTCCATGTGAATAGCCATAATCTTAGTATGAGCCGCCATGTCTGCCCATAACATGTAGGTTAATTTGTTAAGGGTGCTATACTTAGGCAAGCAGTTGTTACTGGAACTATAGCAGTTATTAAACATAGGGTCCTTTCAAAAGCATTCCAAGGGGCACTTTGAGACATCATGCTTACTGCATTTGTATTCAGTTTTCTTTGTAAATTCGTAATTAGATCTGAGTTGGGCAAAAGATGCAGGTGTGCTGTTGCTAAAACAGTGATATCAGCAGGCTGAGAGGAGAGAGACATTGCTGGCATCAGTAGATGACTGGCTTAGAGGCTACTCGTGCACAGGCTAGTTGGCATGTGCGGTACTGCTGGAGTCTTTGAGGCTCATAAAATTCTTGGAGCTGGAAGGAGGGTGGGTGCTGTCCTGACATCTCTGCACACAGAGGTTAGAAAGGCCACTGGTCTCGGTCCTCCTGGGGCCAATGCTAGAAGTAGGATTTCTCCTGAGCTGAGAAGTAGGATTCTCCATGTGACTGACTCTCAAGAGGACAAGCCTCATTTGCAAGGAGTGACTGATTCTTTTAGTTCACACACACTCATACATTCTCATACTCACACTCACTGTGTCTGTGGTTGTCTTTTTCTTTTTAATGCTGGAAATTTTTGCCGGCTTTAGTTTCTCATGATCAAATCATCCTCTTCAATTGCTGTTGTTTCTCAACGAGCGCGTCCAGTTTTTAAAATGATCATTCATGCTGTTTACTCATCTGTCATCATTCATCCCATGGGGTGAGTGGGGGGGTGAGCATGCACATGTATGCACATCAGAAGGGGGCGTGCCAGGCGGTGCATCAAGGAGGAGGATGGCAGGGGCAACAGAAGATGCTCTGAGAAAAATGGGCTTGGAAGGAACGACCTTTGAGATGATAGAATCGAGACGTATAGGAGCTTCATCGGGTGTGAGCTAGAGAGGCCCCAGCAAGCCGCATACCCTGGATTCCGTCAGGCAGCATGCACCCTAACACAGGCACACAGAAAAGCCAGTTCTCGGTCTTTCTGACCCTTGCTTGAGAGTTCTCATCTCGTCTGAGGACGGGCTTCTGCCAGCCGGGTTCTGCCCAGGGATATGTTTAGACAGTGACTCAGCAGAACAGGATTTTCAGAACCTCAATGTTTCGAGAATAATCTGGCCCCAGATTTCCTGCATATTGGCTCTGTGTAGCTTTTCCTTCTTCTTCAGATGCAGCGAGTTCATGGGCTGTAAGGGGAGAGTCAGCGCTATCACCTGACAACCAAAAACAGAAACAGAAAAAAAAAAAAGAACTATACAAGGCCCAGAATGAGTTTTACACTCAGTCCTAGAGTTCTGTTCCCTCGCTTCAGATGCCCCATTGCATTCTCAGGGAGACTGATCCACCAGCTGACTGGCCACAGCCTTTCATACCAGGTAGTTTGGGAGCTCAGGGGGCACTGACTGTGTCTATGGCATGTATTGGACTAAGTTGTTTAACGATGTGTCTCTCAGAACACATTCCATTATACAGGGACCAGAAAGCTTTCCAGATGGGCCGCTCGGTAAGTCTGTAGTTCCTGCCACTGGGCGGTCCTGTCCTTGTTACCACAGGAGGCCTTAGCCCCTCAGCAGAGACTCCTCTCTTCACCCCAGGGGGACACGCCTGTCTGAGGGGTCCCTATGGCTTCTAGCTCTGGCTCCCGTGTCTCTTTCTGTGCTTGCGTCCAACACACTTGCTAAGTCCCAGTCTCCTCATCAGCACCTACCACAGAGTTTGAGGACTGGGTAACATTTGCATCCTCCAAATTGTGGCCTCAGCCCCTTCAGGTTACTACTGAAATCATGAAAAGAAAAGATCCTATCCCTGGTTATTGATTGAAAAAACTGTTGAGGGAATGTGTGGCTATTTCAAGCACTCTGGGAGATGAGTGAGATCGATGCAACATATGTAAAGGAATAACAACAGAGTGCTAGCTGTGAGGTACTGAGAGATTTGAAGAAGCACGCAGTGCAGATGAAAACTGCACGTTTGTGGGGAAGTGGCTTTTGTGCTGCCTTGGCATCAACTTGGAGGCTTTGGGGTGCAGTTAGCAAAAGCATCGGGCTTGGTTCTCCTTTGGCACAACCCCCAGCACTCATGCTTCCAACCCCCGTGACTGTGAGGGTAGGGCGGCGCTGAGTTCTGCTTTCCAAGCGCGCTGCTTATTTTCTTGCAGAGACACAGACGTGCACACAGTGGCCTCTCTGCTGAAGCTCTACCTCCGAGACCTCCCAGAGCCGGTGGTTCCCTGGAGCCAGTACAAGGGGTTTCTGCTCTGCGGGCAGCTCATGAATGCAGATGAAGCAAAGGTCTGTGTCTCCTTAGCTGCCTCTCCTGCTTAGAAGAGAGCCCCTGGCTTCCTCAGCTCTGCTGTCAGGACAGGTCAGAGGACCCCTCACCTTTCAGGAAGGTGCTGAACTGGAACTTGGGCAGCAGCATGAAACTGCCAGCGACAGCCTCCCCAGGTGCAGCAGTGCCACAAAGAAAGGCACCATCCTCAGAACACTTGTAAATGCTGAAAGGAGGAGGGTACTGAGAAGTGTTCAAATCCTGGGCCTTGCTGAGACCTACTGGGATACGTGGCTGGGCAGAGAACCAAGGTCTCCTTCACTACGAACCGTGTGTGTAGTGCAGATATACAAGACACTGTCTCGAAATCAAACAAACAGCCAAAGAAACAATAGGAAACTTGACAATGTGTTTTGCAGTTTTCTGAAAATTTAAAGTTACTTCCAAATATTTTAACTCCCAATTCTGTAGCAATTAGAGTGACAGCCAGTGTTCCTTTCATACATATACATTTGCATGCACACCACACACATGCATAGATGTACCACATATACATACATACACACCACACATACACATCATATACACACATACACATTCACATGCACACCACACACAAATATACACATCACATACATATTCATGCACTTACACACCACACGCACATATACACCACACACATACATGCGTATGTACATATGTACATGTATATATACACATCACTCACACTGACATCGCATACACATACATACCACACACATACACATGCACATACACACTATGCAGACTGCATATACACACGCACCATCATGCACACCACATATACACATAACACACACATACACACATACATATCATATTAACATACATGTAACACATATACACACCATACGCACAAGCATTACACAACACACACGCATACACACTATGTACATACATGCCACGCACATACATGCCACATGCACATCATATATGCACATAACACACACATACATACCACACGCACAGGCATATACACACCACACTCACATATATACTACACGGAGACACACGTACATACACACGCGTACACGTCACACACCCGTGTCGACACCCACAAGCCTATGGCAGGCAAGTGGGTCACTCACTGGTACCCAAAACCTCTTTGCAGGCGCAGCAGGAGCTGCAGAAGCAGCTGGCCGTCCTTCCTCGCGACAACTACCATCTCCTCAGCTACGTCTGCAGGTGAGCGCCCCCTGCTGCCAGCAGCAGCTTCCAGCCGCAACAGAAAGAGGCTCTGCTTAGAAGAGGCCTCGCTTCTGGAATCAGATTCGCCCCAAAGTGTTTGAAGGTCAGCTGCACTGCCTAGCACTGACAGAGCCCTGTGTTTCTGCAAGATGACTGCGAGAATCTCTAAAAACCTGGGCGGCACACGACACGAGTATATGCTTCCTTCAGCCGCCCGCTGCCGGACATGCTGAGGTCCCAGAGTCCCTGTTACGTTTCTAGAGGGCCGCTGTTCTTCCTGACACTCCCCAGACCGCCACACCCTGGAGACAGTCACTCTAGCCACCTTTCGTATTTTCCTCCTGCCTTTCTGAGGTCCGGCCATGTGCGGTCACTGCGGCAACACTTGGGAGAGGACCGACCCAGATGCCGGGCTGGGAGTCCTCATCCCAGACAGACATCAGTTTCATTTTTTAATACTGTGACATGATATCATCATAAATGTGATTCTTCTTGATATGGAAGCAGGACGACGCACAACCTCTGAACTAGAGCTAAAACCCAAATGCAAACTCCCGTCTGGACGTGTTTCCTATGGCCACTCTCATATCCCAGTGTCTTTACAGCAGGCTGAGCGTGTACTCTGCCTCATGAAATAAGATTGAAACGACTCCATATGTTTTTTCATGTGAACACGTCACCGTGTGTAGCAACTTCTACATATTTGGAGTTTATAGTGCTTTTAGGTTACCCACATTAAATTTAATGCTCTCTTTTACTAATATGTTTAGTTATTGTCTTTTTCACAGTCTTAAGTGTTTAATGCAAGTGGGTAGAAATAAAGTGAGACTTCACTGTCAGGTACTGAGCCCTGCCTTGAGCTGGAGGTGCTGAGCCTTGAGGTGCCTGGCGGTGTGGCTGGAGATGAACAAGAGACCAGGGATTCCCCATCACCAGGACCTCACTGATAAGCTCTTCTCTCTGGAGTCATGGGAGATGGGCACTTATAACTGGGTGATAGAGCCAAAACCTCAAAGCACTCAGACACCCATTTTGGTCCCTCTCACCTTTTTGTTCCCTGAACAAACCCTGCCCTGCCCCACCCTGTTCCATTCCTGAAGCAGAAGGAAATAGAGTCCAACTAGTACGCACTTGGTACCTGAAGTCCTCTCTCCTTGTCACTTCCTGCTTTCCATGACGGATGTCCTGGCTACCCGTAGGTTTCTACATGAAATCCAGCTGAACTGCGCCGTCAACAAAATGAGTGTGGACAATCTGGCCACTGTAATTGGCGTGAATCTCATTAGGTCGAAGGTTGAAGACCCCGCTGTGATCATGAGAGGTACTTAGGTGTTGCGATAATGAGGGGCTGGAGGTGGGAGGCTCCACGCTGTCCTGTGCTGTAGTTACCAAGCACTGCCCCTTCCGTCTCCTCTGTCAGGTTGGGAAGTGGACACAGCACAGAAGGTCAACCCCAAACCAATGGACGAATGTTTTCTCATCTTCTGTTACTTTCACATATCTTAGCTAGCTAAGCAGAGCAAGCAGCTAAGTCAGCTCACCAAATGCTACTGTAAAGCTAGGTCTAAAGGCTCCTAAAGCTGTGTCTCAGCTAAGCAAGAGGACTGAGATCTGTCATGGGAATTGTTGCACTTACTCCGCATGTTGCTGATAAAATCACCACAAAACAGCTTAAGGGAACAAGATTCATTTTATCCTATGGTTGCCTGGTTACAGTTCTTAGTCCAGCTTGTCAGGAGAACATGCACCATTACCCAAGGGCTGAGGGAGTCAATCACACCATATTCACTTAACAGCTGAGAGAGAGACAATCCTTACTTACCAGACCTGCATGTCTGTATACATGGTGATGTATACAGAAGGATGCTCTTCCTCAACCAGTTCTCTGTATTTTATTCACCTGTCCAGGGCCTAGTTCCACCCATCCTGGGGTAGGCCTTCCTCATCAACTAGACAATCTCTTGAAGGTTCACTCTGGGCTTGACTCAACTACTAATTCTCTACAAATGTGCCCAGAGCTCAGACCCTCAATTGTCTGACCATTGGATCTAACCATTCCGGGCCCCCATTTGCTGTGGGTCCAAAATAGAAGTCATGCTGAGAACCCCAGTCGGAGAGGTTCTCACCCATTCTGTTCCAAACTACCTGCCTGATTCACGACTATACTGGCTGGAAATACCTTACCAGCTCCCTGCTACATCACACTAAACCCTTCTTGTCTGTCCTCTCACCACAAATCTACTCAAAGCAGTGTATAAAACAAACAAACAAAAAAAGAAGCAAAATGAAGTTCTTTTTCACTTCTAGGGCCAATGTGGAGACACCAGGGGCAGTGAGCCCTGAGGGGCTCCAGGCTCCTGTCCTGTGGGTCGGGGTCACAGGTCTTGTTCCTTTTTCAGGGGCTCCTCAGATCCAAAGAGTGATGACCATGCTGATTAGAGACCACGAGGTCCTTTTCCCCAAGTCCAAGGATGCACCCCTGTCTCCCCCCGTCCAGAAAAACGACCCTAAGAAGCCTCCAGTGCCCCGGAGCTCTGTGGGCTGGGATTCCACTGAAGACCCTGCACTCCCCAGGACGGGCAGCTTCAGTAACACGGTGAGATGCAGGCTTCCCGCCCCAAGTGGCAAGTTGGAAGCGATGGGTGGTTCCGTGGCCCAGGATGCAGTTGGCACGTCAGGAGAGCCTGGGGCCAGTGACAAAGGCCTAGTGTTGGGGTCCTTCCTGAACCCCCTCCCTGAGAGAAACCCAGGGACATTCAGTGGAAAAACAGAAGCATTACTGCACGTGTTTGGGTGAGAGTTGTAACATTCCGAGAAATCGGAGGGAGCTGGTGTCCTGCTGACCCTGGAACGTGATTCCTGTCTCAGAGAAGGGCGTGCGTCCGTGTGGAGCCTCATTCCCTGATAAGCAGCCTCTGCTATGTCCGCCCCTCACTTGCACAGAAGGGTTGAAACCCACGTTCCCAGTGACCCCAAACCCTGCAGACTCCAAAATATAGACTCTTTGAGGGCAACAGTTTACAAAGGTCAAATATTTTCATATATCTATAGGAATGTTCTTAAAAAGAATGTGTGAGCTTTATATAGCAGCTTGATTCATTGTACACCACCAAAAAAAAAAAAAAAAAAAAAAAAGAACTTAAGATTTTAGTTAACCAGGTAAGGCACCTACACTGCTGCTGAAGATACGAGCAGTGGTAGGTAGTCGGTCGCAGTGGGCGTTTTTTACTTGGGCGAGTTTGGTCTGGATCTGGGCATTATTAACAATCTAAAAGTGAATTATAGTTTAAGGTGGCTCACAGTCCATGTTTAAAGTCAAGCCAGGGTCCTGGGTAGCCACAACTATGCGCATTTGACAGGCACCCTGTCTCCCTGTGCTCCCAGACAACAGGGCATCACTGCAGCAGTTCATCTGTGCACTTCTGGTTGAGGACCTGAAGCGAGAGAGGTCGGTCAGCTGGTCCAAAGCACGGAACTGTTCTAGTGCAGGACTCGGGCCTGTCTTGTCCCGCTCAGGACCAGCGTGTCCCTGTCCCGCTCAGGACCAGCGCATCTGCTGAAGCAGGTGACTAGCCAGAAGATGGAGAGATCCACAGCCCAGATTTCCCCATCTTGATAACTCATTTTTTTCCCTCTTCTTTCTTTTTTCCTTACAATTTAATCATAAATATGTAATGTAGACACAAGACTAAAAACAAAAAAACAGAATCACAGAAAAGAGTCCCAGTGGGAAGTCCCGCCCTGCCCTTTGCTCCTGTTCCTGCCTTAGCTTCTCGTTCATCCTTCAGTGCTCCTTTGTGCAAAGACAAGAAGATGTTGCTATGAATCATTACCAGTTCTCATTCTCTCGCACTCCTGTCTTCTCTGCGTCTGCATTTGTAAACTCAAGAGTGTACCTGGAGGTGTTCTTCTCTCAGTCCCTGTCCATGTGGTCGTCTTTTTGGCAGGTGTGTAGTGTTTCATTTTTGCCTGTGCCATGATCGGCTTTCCCACTCCTGGAGAGGAGCAGGGCAGGCTCCGATCTTTGACGTATAAACAAGTCTGCAACACGGTACAAACAGTGGTAGTCGATCTCAGTGGGTGTTTTTTTCCTTGGGTGAGTTTGGTCTGGGTATGGGCATTATTAACAATCTTTTTCACTTAGACACAAAGCCTTGACCTTTTATACTTAGACACATATGATAAATTCCTAAAAATAGAATTAGTGGGACGGAAGACAGGTAAACTTAAATGTATAGATTTCAGTGACAATGACTAAGGTCTGCACTACTTTCTGCTTTCACAAGCAGCGCATGTGGACGTCATTTCCCCATTTTCACAAATAGACCGGGTTGTTAAATTTAGGGGTTGTCTCCATCTGGTAAGAGAATTAATAGCTTAATAATTTTGACAGTTTCTCCTATTAATTATTAAACAAAGCTAAACTTACTGTCTTTGTTTTGGTGTTTGTTTACTTTTACTTTGATGCTTTATTATTTATCTACTGACAATTTTATACATGCATACAGTGTATTTTGATCATAGTCACCCCCATTCCCCTCTTTCTAGCCCCTCCTGCTAGACACCTTCTTTTTCTTGACACACCCTTTCCCACTTTCAGATAGGTATATACAGGTATCTACAAGGCTGATGAAGATGGAAGCAAAATAACCCTTTTTCAATAGCCTACTGAGTTTAATTAGAGTTGCTTTTGTATATGTAGAAGCGGGATTATTTACTGTATCTTGAGCATTTTACCAGTGGCTGCACCTTGTAAAGAAAGAAGATTCCCTTTCCCCCAGTTCCCATTAAGCACTGATTCCAACTGCTCCTCATCTAGAGGAGGAGCCTCATGTCCTTCCCATCTCTGATGAAAGGTTGATGGACTCAGTCCCAGGCAGGGCTTGTGCAAGTGACCACCGCAGCTGTGAGTTCATGAGTGTCTAAAGACATGACACACCTCCTCATCCTCCAACCCCAAATTCTTCCTGTCTCTTCTTCCTTCATCTTCCCTGAGCCTTGGGATACAGGGTGAAAGTGATGCAGATATTGTTCAGAGCTGAACATTCACAAGTCGCTTTGGAACGGTTACTCCTAACTATTGCTGTGAGAGAGCACCCCAAGTCAATCAACTTAAGGGAGAGAGGGAGGTTTATTCAGCTTACGGTTCCAGAGGGAAGGGACAGTCTCTCAAAGCAGAGGCGCCGTGGCTGGCTGGCCAAAGGTGGAAGAGGCTGTCACTGCAGACATCTTGGAAGCTGAGAGCTGCTTGTAGCAAAGGCAGACTTCTCCTGGAGGTAGGGTGGGACTAATCCACCTCAAGGCCCACCTCTTGTGACTGTCTTCCTCCAACAAGGCTCCACCTCTCAAGGTGCCATGACCTTGCCAAGCACATGAGACTGTGGGGGACACATTTCAAACCATGACATGCTTATTCTTAGCACTTTGATTATGAAGCTCCACTACCTGTTGCCAACTACAGAAAGAAGCTTCTCTGACCAAAGCTGAGAGCAACACTAATCTACGGACATAAATATAAATGTTCAGAAAGGCAGTTTGATAGCATGTCCATAGCAAAACATAGATTCCCACCCATGACCTCCCCACCATGGGGTCTCGACAGATTTATAGCACCAGGTGTGAATTTCCCTCATGTGGAGCAGATCTCATATCCAACCAGAAAGTCATTGGTTACCCCCAGAGCAGTCATGCTTCTATTGCACCAGAGGGCGCATCCTGCCTGCCCAGTCAGCACCATGGCGTGCAGGCTCCACAGCTGGATGAAGACCGTTGACTTTGTTCCCCCGCAGCCTGCATGGCACATTCTGCCACCGTGAGGACTCGCCAATAGGAAGCTGTCAACTCCAGCTTGATTCCTCTACATGCTGACACCAAAGTGTGTGGTGTCATCATTAGTAGGGTCTTACCATTTAGTTGTGGTGGCCAACAAGAGCAATGATAGCAGCTTGTTTGGGGGAGTCTCTGGGGAATTCCTAACCAATGATTCCCAGGGAAGTAACCCAGTGTATTTTCCTAAGTAGAAGGACCATTTTCGGGTTCTCCCCCGTGAACTCTCTATTCTTGTTCTTTGTCATGCTCTTATCGTCTGTAGGTCTTTTCCTTCTCAGCTGTAAGCTCTCTGTGATGCAAACAGGAGCCAGTAGCAACCGTGTTACTGTCTGATGTGCATGCAGAATCCTTGAGCCAGCTTGTCCTTTGGTTTTTCACTCCACACACACAGTGACTCATTTGCTTTGTTTCATTCTTTTTAACTTTGTAGGTCATGAAACTACATCAGTTGAATTTAATTAGGTCTTCTTTATGGCCAGGTCTCTGATCCCAGCGTTATGGACAGGTCCTAGTTTAGGATTCCTTTGCCCCAAGCCAGCAAATCCTTTTAATCAATGCTTCCTTTCTAGAGGGAGAAAAAGCTCTCTAACTGCAGCGTACTCTTGAAAACTCACCAGCAGGTAGAATGAATGAAGAGTGTGATATTTGCGTGGCTGGGAAACATTTCCTTATCGTGCGGACATGACACTGGAAGGGAGAAACTCACATAACATCTGTGGCCATGTCCTTTCCAGGCAAAAGATTCTAGTACTGCCAACCCCACTGGACCAGAGCTGAGCGCCCAGCATCCGGAAGAGGCCAGCAGAGCCCCTGAGGAAAAACCAGAAGACTGGAAGATGCAGTCTCGAAAAAGGACCCAAACACTTCCAAACAGGAAGTGTTTCTTGACATCAGCTTTTCAAGGCACCAACAGCAGCAAAATGGAAATCTTTAAAAATGAATTCTGGTCCCCGTCCTCGGAGCCAAAGGCAGGGGAGGGACACAGGAGAGCCATGTCTCAAGACTTGCACCGCCTCTCCAGTGACCTGCGGACTTCCACCTATGACAATGTCCCCGCTTCACCAGGGTCCCCTGGGAATGCGGCAGGTGCAAGCTCTCCCCTTGCCTGTGACTCCAGGAGAGACCCTGCTGCCTGCACCAACTCTGATGAGGGGCCCGGAAGAAAGAGCTCTGGAGAAGAGGACCTCGACTCTCTGCAGAAGATGGTGCAGCATCTGCAGAAGGAAATAGAAACACAGAAGCAGGTATACGAGGAGCAGATTAAAAAGTAAGTGGCGGAGGGTGGTGAGCACTTCGGGCTCCCATGTTTGAAAGAAGAGAAAAGTTGTGTCATAGTTACTCAGACAAGACCAATCCATAGCAAGGAGGCGGAGGTGTCAGCATCCTGAGCCTAATGAGAGCCACGAAAACTTAAGCACCAGTAGCTCAAGGGTGACCACACTCCACAGAGCGAAGGGAACGTGACAGTCTCACATTAACATACTTCGCTGATTTGGAGCCATCCCAGGAGTTGCGGTGGCACTCAGCGACACAAATTAACTTAATTTGTGGAATTAAAGTCTCCATGCTTGTAGAGAGGTTGAGCCTAATAAGGACAGACAGTAAGGCATGTAATAAATTATGACAATGGGAGAATGCTGTGGGGAAAGTCAAGTTGAGTGACTCTCCCTGGGGAGATGCCACACGGCATCTCTCTGTCCCCAAAAGGAATCAAAGGCAGATCTAAGCAATGACTATGCTGAGATCCACCTTGAAAATCCAAGGAATTTATATGGTTTTTCTACAGGAATAGGGGTGAGGGTTACTTACAGGAATAGGGGTGAGGGACATTTCAAAGGCAGTGCCATTGCCAGGAAGCCCACCCAGCCTGGGGGAGACCCGCCCCCTTGGAATGCTGCTGCATGCCTTGCTCTGAGAAGAGTCTCCTCCAGAATTCAGGATTGCTTGGTCTGCTCCCGACTTCTGAACTACTTGAAGTCTCTTTCAGATTGCTGGTTGGCCAGGGAGTCTCCTCCCCATAGGCAGCTATTTATTGGGTTTGTTTTTGTTTGTGTTTTACTTGGGGCTATTCTTTCCCTAGTTTTAGTTTCAGGAACTCCCTGAGACTACAAAGCTATTTAATTTTTGAACCTCAAGGACGTAATGATTTACAACATCTTTCTCAGGTTAAGCTGGGGGCAAAGTCCAAGATGGAGATTAAGCTACACCCAGAGGAAAAGCGCCATGTAACACTCAGACCCCCTTTTTTTTCTGGCTCTTCATTCTTTCTGACTTGATCTACAGTTTTCTGTGAGCCTTGGACAGGATGATGTAGAGATTCATGTACGGCTAGGCATTGGGCCAAGATATCCACACAGTAGATGCTAGCTGAGCCTCGTTTTTCCTCATAATTCCTTCTTCACACAAACAAATTCCCTGTGGGCAGATCCCTCAGTCTCAGATGCATTTCTTTCCACACGTAGTTGCACCCAGATAACCTCTGAAGCCATTCGCTGGTACCCTCGTGCCTGGTAAACCACTCTCTGGGACCACAGTATTTGCTGTAGAACATCAGCTGTTCTCAGGGTACCGCCTGCTTCCATGTGGACCTCACTCATCCAGCAGGCATGCCACGCCACTCCACGTGGATGACTGCCACTTTATGATTTCCTTCGTAGACACTCTGCCTGCTCAGTTTAGTTGCACATCTCACTAGTAAGAGCCGGGCAAACACACCATAGCAGGACTGCCACACACCACATGGGGAAGGAAGGTCCCACCAGCATCTCCCATGGGTGCCCCTTCCTCAGACTCTTCAGCCTCGCATCTTGCTGCCCACAGCCACGACCATGTGATGACTCTTCCCTGTTTCATTTTTGGTTCTGTTGTGATCCTGCTGACTATGCCAAGAGTTATGTGACACTTTTCCTGGGAAAATGCCACAGAAATGTGTATCTACCCCAGTTAGGAATTTGATGGTGGACCAAAGTAACAATTATATCAAGGTCCAATTATATCAATGACAAATCAAGGAGCTTATTTGGATTACATATGGAAGTGTGGGCAAGGGTTTCTTACCTGAACAAGGATGACTCAGCTACATCAGAAGCCCGCTGCAGCCTTGTGCAAACTGCAACCCTGACGGACCTGCCGGCTGACTTGTTCCTCAGTCTCCCCTCGTCTTACAGGGGGTCTCCCCAAACTACAGGTCTGCTCCGGGTCTCCCCAAACTACAGGAATGCTCGGGGTCTCCCCAAACTACAAGATGGGGTCTCCCCAAACTACAGGACTGCTCGGGGTCTCCCCCAAACTACAGGACTGCTCGGGGTCTCCCCAAACTACAGGACTGCTCGGGGTCTCCCCCAAACTACAGGTCCCCCAAACTGCAGGACTGCTCGGGGTCTCCCCAAACTACAGGACTGCTCGGGGTCTCCCCAAACTACAGGACTGCTCGGGGTCTTCTTCAGGCTTGTGAACTGCTCAGAGTCTCCTTCAGACTCCTGGGTCACTGGGAGTCTCTTGCACATGCTGGCTGGCCAGGGCACTGTCCTCCCCGCAGCTATTTAAGACTTTCCTTGCTTGGGAAGTACCAACTGACCAATCTTGTTAGCTTCAGAAAACAGGCAGGAATGTTTCCAATGACTGCACACATCCTCCTATGTTAGACTGGGGACAACGGCAAGATGGCACTAAACTGTGTAGAGGAAAAACGCCAGACAACAGGGTCTCACGAAGAAGGTGGCATTTCAGGAAAGGCCTGAAGCCACGGCAAGGGTACAGGCAGGAGGAAGGGCTGCAGGCTGGATAACTGGAGGGAGAGGAGGGCCGAGGTGTTCAGGAGGCCAAGCCCAGGAGGGCTGTGCTGGCCACTGAGCAGGGCTGCAGGAGGCAGAAGAGGGAGGAGGGGAGGCAGCCGTCGTCTGCACCTCATTGAACTCCTGAGATACTTGCTCATCCTAAGTCCATGAAACGAGAAGCAGCAGGTGTTTACATCCAACTGTGTCTGCATCTCTTAAGCCCAGGTTCAAGAAAGGAGGACTGTTGTGAGGCTCCATTCACTGCCCCCACAGAGCGCTGCCTCTCTACAGCAAACCTGACCCAGCCCTTCATGGAACGAGGCGACTTGTGCGGCATCCTGGCGGAAGCCAGAGCAGTCCCAGAGAAATGTCCCACAGCCCGAGCACTGTGGCGAGCAGAGAACCAACCACCCCAGAGGTGGACCCTCCTCCTGAAGTGTCTCTGATGCCTGTGGGGACTGTCCACAGCAGACTCAGGAGGACAGCAGGCCGGCAGTGCACGTCCTCAGTTTCTTTTCAGAGACTATAGAATCCAGATAGGAAGTATGCCAGAAGACATGGGGGTTCAGGAAGCATGGAAGCATGCCTACAGGCCACACAACTGGCCATTTGGGGGCTGAAATTTGGACCTAGAACTCAAATTCTCTGCTGCAATCAGTGGTCATGTGCAGTACGACCTCTCATGGGGATTTTCTCTGAGTCAAAAGGATATGGAGAACCTGAGAAGACAACTGATTAGCAATGAAATAATCCAAAGGCATGAGAACAAGTATGCTGTAGGAAAAGTTGGACAGGGGCAGACAAGGCTCCTGCAGGACTGACCAGCTGGACAGGGACAGACAAGGCTCCTGCAGGATGACCAGCTAGACAGAGGCAGACAAGGCTCCTGCAGGATGACCAGCTGGACAGGGACAGACAAGGCTCCTGCAGGATGACCAGCTGGACAGGGACAGACAAGGCTCCTGCAGGACTGACCAGCTGGACAGGGCAGACAAGGCTCCTGCAGGGCTGACCAGCTGGACAGGGGAGACAAGGCTCCTGCAGGACTGACCAGCTGGACAGGGGCAGACAAGGCTCCTGCAGGACTGACCAGCTGGACAGGGACAGACAAGGCTCCTGCAGGACTGACCAGCTGGACAGGGACAGACAAGGCTCCTGCAGGATTGACCAGCTGGACAAGGACAGACAAGGCTCCTGCAGGACTGACCAGCTGGACAGGGGCAGACAAGGCTCCTGCAGGGCTGACCAGTTGAGGAAGGCAGACAAGGCTCCTGCAGGACTGACCAGCTGGACAGGGCAGACAAGGCTCCTGCAGGATGACTAGCTGGACAGGGCAGACAAGGCTCCTGCAGGATGACCAGCTGGACAGGGACAGACAAGGCTCCTGCAGGGCTGACCAGTTGAGGAAGGCAGACAAGGCTTTCTCAGGACTGACCAGAGCTCTCGAAAACATAAACTTAAATAGGTGTTTGATTCTGCAGATAAACACAGGTGGGCTACTTGGGGAGGAGGTAAGCCACACTCATATGATAAAATTCTGAAGCACATTTATAATCACAAAACCCACATTTCGTTAACGAACCAAAAATTTCCTCCTTAGTCTTAGGAAGTGCAATGTGTGTGCTCCTTCCCAAGGTTGTCTGCATAACCCAGCAGAGACAGCTGGAGCTGTGTTAGCATGTTAGCCAGCAGCAGGGAAAGTCTGGGAATCCAGGAAACCTGAAGGTTATTCACCTCAAACAGGATTTGGAACAACAGAGCTCAGGAGCCCAGGGCCCCAAAGTGTGGTTCTCTTTCCTCCAAATGGTGATCAGCTGAGAATCTCAGTAAGGCAGGGCTTGTCCTGGGGCGGTGTGAAGAGGCATCACACACTCAGAGCTGCTGAAAACCCAGAGTATAGATGGAGTTTCCATAGTTTCAGCTGAACTGAGCAAACAACATGTGCTATAGAGGCAGTCTCGAGAAGGAAAATTATAATGGTCGTGAGGCCCAATAAAGAACTGGAGAAAGAAAAGAAGTCTGCAGCTCTAGAAATCAGTCTTTGCAATGTGCAGATGTATTATAGATGGCCCCCTTCTTTCAAGTATTTTATATGTCAACCATACAATACATAAAGAGCTGGAAATGTCAAGGCAAAGGGGCTTGAGTTCAAATCCCCATATCCCATGTAAACAAAAAATGTCAGGTGTCTACAGCACAGCCTATAATTTCCATCCTGGAAGGTGGGGCCTGGGGAGCCTAGAGCAACCCAGGAGGACCCACAGATACCTGCACAGGCACACACACTCAAGTTCCCTCTTGTACACATGCTGACACACGTAAACACACACACACCTACACACACATGCAAAAAAAAGATACAATATGCAAAGATACAATACATGAAGCACAGCAACAAAGTGGTGTTGTGTGACCAGGGAGGGCTCAGGTTTTCTGGACGAATACTTGTAGGAAGAAGGACATAAAAAGGAGGCACGGGTTGAGGATCTTTATTCGTAGAAGGAAAGGAGGCTGGGAAGAATATGCCTGGTTCTAGAGGGCTGCCACCCTTTGCGGATGTCTAGAGTCAATGCCCTGTCTTTCCTTTTGTTTCCTTCCCTGCAGCCTTGAGAAGGAAAATTACGACGTCTGGGCTAAGGTCGTGAGGCTGAATGAAGAATTGGAGAAGGAAAAGAAGAAGTTCGCAGCTCTAGAAATCAGTCTCCGCAACGTGGAGCGCTCTCGGGAGGACGTGGAGAGGAGGAATCAGGTCTTAGAGGAGGATGTCAAGGAATTCGTGAAGTCAATGAAGGCGCCCACGACCAAGACTGATGCCTGAGGGGGAGGAGCCTGCAGGACCCGACAGGCGACACTCTGCTCTTTTCCTCCACGCTGTCTGTCTGTGGCTGGGAGGCGGCACCCCTTGTGTCCCCAAGAGGAAAAGACGTCTGACGGGGTGGGAGGGGGGTCACGATCACCGGCAAGTAAATGCCAGGAGGCGAGGGTGAGCAGGGTCACCAGACCTTAGGACTGGCCAAAGGGATTGTGCTGCTCCTCTGTGGGCTCAGGCAGCAAGAACTGGAACCTTCCATGCTGCACAACTCACTCCAGTGTGCCTGGGAGATGTGTGGCACCTCGGACCCCGGGCCAAAGCGGGACCCAGCCCAGGGCTGGATCGAGGCTTCCATCTTGGTTTGCTGTGTGGGTAACTGACCTGGCAGATGGCTCCCTCCAGCTCCGAGACAAGACATGGTACCCGCTCGCCCTGCAGCTCTGTGGCCACTGTGCTGGATCTGTGACTAGACGAAGACGGCGCAAAGAATAAAGTGTACTTATGAAACGAAACTTGGTGAAGCGTGTATTCGAACAGAAAGAAACCGAACAAGGCCATTGCCGCGAACTACACAAGCCCTGACTTTGTCAAAATTAGAAGACCTGAGGTGGGTGTGTCCTCTGGTGCATGGCCGGGTGAGAGGGGCTGGAGCTAGACCTCTCTGGCTTGCCTTTCTGTAGCCCCTGCTGTCTGGAGGGTTTAGAACAAGCGCCTTACGTACTGGGTGGGAACAACGTATGGAATGTGTGGTACAGAGCCACAGCACGGGATGAAGCCATCGACAGGCTCTGCTGCGGTTTGCACCAGCCGCCTTCAGCTCTGCGCAGAGGACCGAGGTGCAGGACACTCAAGCAGGAGAAGTCTGCCTTTGCAGTAAGCAGTCTTGCAGCCTTCAGCTCTCCAAGACGTCTGTGGTGCCTTAGCCTCCTCTAGCTTCGGCCAGCCAGCCATGCTGCCTGCACTGTGAGAGACTGTCTCTGCCCTCTGGAACCTAGCTGAATAAATCTCCCTTGCTCCCTTAAGTTGCTTGACTTTGGGTGCTCTCTCGCAGCAATAGTAAAGAGTGACCGTTACAGGGAATGACCTTCTCCTCACTGCTGGCCACACACCTGGCCAGAAGCAACTCAAGAGAGGGAAGACACTGTGGCTCGTAGTCTGAGGGTACAGACGTGGTAGGGAAGCAGGTGACACGACAGCCCCCGGCTTGGCGGTGTGAGTGGAAATTCGTCTGTTCCTGTCTGGGTGGGCAATTGACAGGCGGGATCAGAAGCAAGGTTGGGCATCCGGCTTGAGGCACCTCCCGCAGCTGCTCCTCCAGCTGGGCCTCACCTCCTAGAGGTTCCACAATTTCCCCGAACAGCATCCCCAGCTGGGGCCCAGATTTCAGACACATAATCCTGGGGGGCATTTTACATCCACACAACGCCCTTGAAGGGCGACTGACGCTTCAGCTGCTCTTCCCACGCTCTCCCTTTCCACGCTGTGAAGTAAATAATTTTCTCTACCTCATGCACATTGCCAAAATGCACTATGGAGCCATAGGCCCGAAAGGAATAAGGTCAAGTGACTGTGGGCTGAACTGAGTCATCACAGACCTTTACCCTTGTAGACTGGTTATCTCAGCCAGGCATTTTACTACAGCATTACGAAGTGTTTAACTCGCCCAGGATTTTTTTAGGAAGTCAGCAGTGGCTTGGAGAAGGACCACTTGGTTGCACCTTTTTTGATTCAGTGTTGGAGTGAAGACATACCTGATGGTGGAGACCTCTCCATATTCCTGACTCACGTTCCTAGGATGCCAGTGTCACCAGGTCCTTGTGTGGAGTCACTAGTGAACCCACGTGTACGTTCTGTCCTGCAAAGCCCACTTGGAATGCACTGGGATTAGCTCACCCTTGGATTCTCCAGCTGCATGTTGCTGAGAAGTGAAGCCACTCGAATCATCAGGCCAAACTTCCTGACTTATTTTCAACTCTTCTTTCCACCTAGGGAAATCTGTTCTCGTCCGTCAGGACTAGGAAGGCCCTGAAGTGAACCAACCTAAATCTAAAGGGTACCCTGCCCCAAGGCCTTCCAGAGAGAGAAAACATCTGTGCATTCCATGGGAAGCAATACGTGCTGGGGAGGAAATGGGCCATCTAAGTGCCATCCCTTCCTCGTCCTAACACGTGCCACAGGTAAATGCAGGCTCTGCTCTGCGGAAGTTCACACACTGACGGCCCTGGCTATGCACTTGGAGCTTGGGGCGGTAACATACTGTCTCCAGCCTGTTACACTCCTGGTCGATCAAAGAGAGGAAACAATATTGCATGACCACTTTGAGCCCATCTGACAATGGAATTCAATCATTGCTGACTCCCTTGAAAAAATATAAAGTTCCAGTTTCTTCTCAAGAGTTGCTCCTTCCCAGGTTGCAAAAGAGGGGGGATGTCTGCTGAATGGTCCCCACATGGCTCACCTCAGCTGTCGAGCTGAACCTCAGATCTCCCCTGAGACCTTGAAGTAAAGTAGGAAATAGGAGGCCTGGGCAAGACATTGTGATTTCAGGCTGCGTGACGTGGTGTAAGGAACCCGAAGATTCCAAAACAGGCCAAAAACTTGCAAACCGTTATTTCAAGTAACCCGATGTTTGCATTTAGACTCCAATACCCTCTAGTACAATTTTTAAACATGTAGTTACTTCTGATATCTAAAATTATAAACATACTGCGTTAAGTAGTTGCTACACTGCGCTGTTTAGGGAAGGGAAGCAGGGAGAAGAACTGTGTTTGTAGCACACGCATGGTTTGGGGCATGTTCTTTCTGTATCTGGCTGAGCCTGTGACGCGAGAACTCAGCGGACCCTCTTCAGCAAAAGAAAAACCCCAAAAGGGAGAGCTTCCAATCTGCCATCACACAGAACAACCCCCATGGGGAGCCCCCACACTGTCACACGGAGGGTTCTTAGCGTTGCACCAAAGATGTGCACGTCCGTGGTCCGACTGCTCATGACAGTCCCCGTGTGACACTCCTTCCTGCGTCTCTGCCGTGCTTCTGAAAGCATTCGCATGCATCTCTCAAAGACCTGCAAGGTAATCGGGTGAACGAAGCCCATTCTCAGGCTTGCAGTGTCTGGTGTCTAAGACTTTCTCGTCTAAATACTTTCACTTACACTTGGTTAATACATTTCAGATACTACATTTTACTAATCGATGTCTACATAACTGAGAAAACATAGCAAGTGACAGAAGCCAGCACAAACCCCAGGTGCTTCTGAGTCGAGTCCCTGGTCATCTGTGACATGTAGGGTGACGACAGAGACACTACACCTGCAGCTGGTGGTGCCCATGATAGTTATACCTGATATCACACATGTTCCTTTGCAGCCTTTTGGTTCAAAAACAACCAGGGTGAGGAACAGTTTCAATTTGTCCTTATGCTCAGGGCGGGTTCACTCCACTGCAAGACTCGTCTACACTGGAACCCCAGGTCCCTCTGCTCAGTGGACTCGTGATTCTGTATTGCCATAATTCACACTGTTAGAGAAACTCACAGTTTTGGTGTAGAAGTTTTCCAGGGCCAAACAGTACCGTAGATTAGTGTTGTGATTGTTCTTGTCAAATGGGCTTTATCGCAACTCACGATTCCTGGTTACACGACTTCAGCATGGCGGAGCGTTCATATCCACATCAGGAGCTAAGAGAACTGACCATGCCACACCTCTGAGATGTGCTCACGTCATTTTCTCACTTGCTATCATGTCTGAATGCCGGAAGTACCAAATAAGGAGTGGGCAGGGCTGCTCTTCTGCCCCCGGCCACTCTCTCCTGAGCCTTTCTTCTGCCTCTGTCCTAACATCTCCCTTTGAGGACACCTGTTCTGTCTGCCTTAGGAACGTGTCAATAGCCTCACTTAACCAATCACTTGAAGTCTCCCTCTCCATTCTGAGTCCTGAAAGGACTTAATAATATGAACTTGGAGGGGACACAGCTTACCCCAGCACTCATTCTTCAGGCTGTTCAGAATCTACTTGCAAACGCCTTGATTTCTGCATAACTGGAATGCACAGGCTTTTGTTTCATTTCGTTCTCACTTTCTACCCTGAGAGGTGAACATGGGCAGGTCCCTTGGGCCAAGCTGTCTGCAGAGGTAACGAGGGGCCTGCATGGAATACAGAGGCTGGCTGTTCACTGAGATGTCAGATAGTTTTATGGTTCTTTCAAATTTTTATTTATTATTTTTCGGTATGTGCGTGTGTGTGTGTGTGTGTGTGTGTGTGTGTGTGCGCGCGCATGCGTGCACCACAGAGCACTTGAATGTGTACGTGCCTGTGGAGGCCCAAGGTGACAAGAGTCAACCCGGATGACTCTACCTCCTAACTGTTTTCTTCTGGGGTTTCCCAGGCTCTGACTTCCAGGTCGAAATCACAGGTCACCACCATATCCACTTGGCATTTTTATATGGGATCTGGGGATCTGAACTCAGGTCCTTTTGCTTGCAAGGCAAAGGTTGTAACCCCTGAACCATCTCCCCAGTCCATGTTCAATATATTTTGAATCCATAATCAATAATAACATTTTGCTAGCTTGTTGCGCTGGGGAAGTGTTTAACTTGATCTAGGAACGCTGAGTGATCCACCCTTTGCCAGCTCAGTTCTCAGCCTGATTGGGATTGTGGGGACCTTCAACCAGCATGTTCTGCATTGCTCCAGAGATTTTGCCCAAACTACAGGTTGATCTCCTAGCAGAGCCTCGGGGACACAGGGGTCCCTGATGCCTGACTGCGGGTGGGTCTCCAAACACCCCAGGAGAGCCCGGAAGTTCCTCTGCCCCTTCATTCTGTGGCTAAAGAGAGAAGGAGCCTGTCCACAAAGAGGACGAGGGAGAGCAAGCCGCTGCTTCGTCCGCTCACCGCACACCTCCCCGCCCATCCTGGCATCTCCCTTTGAATGGAGACAGGCCGTTGAGTCGCGCAGGTGATGCTAAGAACAAAGTCTGAATTTCCCTACTCGGAGCTGAGGCTGAGGGGACAGCCACCCAGAGTCTGCAGATATCCACAGCTCAGTGACCACCCTAGTACCCACCCATGCGTGCTAGGTTTACAGGGCTCCAGTGCTCAGACCTGCTGGTCTGGCTGCGGAGCCACCTCAAGGGAAGAAGCCAAAGCTTAGCCCAGAATGCAGGCAACCCGCTTCCACCGCTAGTGGGCGCTCGGCCCATGCCTCATCCCAGCCCACACACACTGGAATCCAGAGCCAGGCAACTTGGAGCCTGGATCAGAGGGCAAGAGTGGTCACAGTTCCCCTCCAGTGCAAGAGCTGGGGCTACTGTGACCCACAGAGCTAATGTTTCCGAAAAATCTAGGACTTCCGCCCTTCCTTTCAGCCCTTAAGCACCACAGGGTTGAAGGTGGAGCCCAGGGCACAGGAAGTCAGTCAGATTGTCACCTCTAGGTGGTAAGCATTATCTGCATACCAGGGACCTGGATAAAGGAGTCAGATTGCCACCTCTAGGTGATAAGCATTATCTGCATACCAGGGACCTGGATAAAGGAGTCCTCCCCACAAACACCCCCCACACACACACACACCCAGTAGAAAAAAACTTTGAAAAGGTTGAAATCATTAAGTGATCTTTTTTTCAAAAGCCCTCTTTGAAAGGTCTTCCAGGAAAACCCAGCTGGTGTAATCTGAGGCTGGATGCATTTCATTGTAATGATGTCAGTTGGCTTCCCCACCCAAGCCAGTGTTTTAGGAAATGTGGTTCTGAATGCTCTAGGGGTCAGGAGAGTCTGCTCTTAGCCAAAGGACAGGGACCAAATGACAACATCTTTAAGTAGCTGCATCTACATCCTTTCTGGTCATGCATGAGACCATTTCATTAATGCTGGTTTCTTCTGTTCACCTGTAGAGCACAAACTGCCTGTCCTAGTGCTTAGCGGAGCTCTGAACACCTGTAGGCATGGAGGACTGCATGGGAGACCAGATGTTCATTTTCAACATTTTATTTATTTATTATTTAGTGTGCGTGTGTGCGTGTGTGCGTGTGTGTGTGTGTGTGTGTGTGTATCAGAGGGCACTGTGTGTTCCTGTGGATGACCAAGAGTGACCTCAGAATAACCCTGAATTGCTTCTATCTCCTTTTTGCCTCGCTCTGAGATTTCCCAGGCTCTAATCACCAGGGCAGGAAGTGTGGGCCACCACTGTTTCCACCTGGCATTTTTATGAATGGGATCTGAACTCAGGACCTTCTGCTTGGGAGAGAGAGTTTTTGCCCCTGAGCCATCTCTCCAGCCCAAGATCAGAGATGTTCTGAAGAGAGGAATCATGTGTCTCATGTTTCCCAGATTGGCCTCAAATTCAGTGTGTTACTAAGGGGATGACCTTGAGTCTTGGTCCTCCTGCCTTTACCTCCCTGATGCTGGGATTATAGCTGTGCACCATCATGCCTAGTTTCATATATTGCAGGGGATCGAACTCAGGAACTTATGCGTACTAGGCAAGCAACTACCACTTAAGCTATACCCTCGACCCTTTATCAAGTGGTTCTCATTCTCCCTTGTTAGGGTCTCAGAATAGCTTTATATAACTTCCCAGGAGTTCTCTGGTGTGTGAGTTTAACGTTGGCTCTTACTCTCCATGGGCTGAACTCGGTTCTCTTGGCTTAGAAGCATGAATACACAAGGAATGTTTTTCCCACTTCATGGTCTGTCATGAGGAGCAATGAGTGGCACCTGGGACACTGCCTGGCACTTCGAGAGCTGGGTAAGTGTTAGCTACGGTTCTTATTTTTATCTTAATCATTTTCAATCCTGTCTCATCACTTCTTGCTGTGGCTGCCTGGAGCCTTCTGTCACCCTTTCATGTTCTTCCTGAAAAGTATACGCCATGCTCTACTGACTCAGATGAAGGGGTCTGATTTCTAGGCAGAAGCTGCAGGGGCAGATGAGGTTCCTAGAAAAGACAAAATCTGCAGGGTTTCAAAGAGTGACGATCTTACGATACGCTTTCACCAGCCGGGACATGGAAACTGACGCACATCCTGCCAGACTCGGATCACCTCAGTCTGTAGACTGTGGGCTGCGGACTGGGGCACTACCGACTCAGGGAGGCCCTAGCCCAGCTCCCAGCTACGGACAAGCCTGGGCACGCACAGACATGCCTCAGACATGTCCCCACAGAGGACCATGCAGGCAGAGGGATGAACAACAACCAATGGGAGGCGGCCATCTAACCTGCCCCTGCAAAGGACACCTAGTAAACAGTTAAATGACTGGTGGCTGTCCCCAATGGGAAGCGGCCATCTAACCTGCCCCTGCAAAGGACACCTAGTAAACAGTTAAATGACTGGTGGCTGTCCTCAGTGGGAAGCGGCCGTCTAACCTGCCCCTGCAAAGGACACCTAGTAAACAGTTAAATGACTGGTGGCTGTCCCCAATGGGAAGCGGCCGTCTAACCTGCCCCTGCAAAGGACACCTAGTAAACAGTTAAATGACTGGTGGCTGTCCCCAATGGGAGGCGGCCATCTAACCTGCCCCTGCAAAGGACACCTAGTAAACAGTTAAATGACTGGTGGCTGTCCCCAATGGGAAGCGGCCATCTAACCTGCCCCTGCAAAGGACACCTAGTAAACAGTTAAATGACTGGTGGCTGTCCTCAGTGGGAAGCGGCCGTCTAACCTGCCCCTGCAAAGGACACCTAGTAAACAGTTAAATGACTGGTGGCTGTCCCCAATGGGAAGCGGCCGTCTAACCTGCCCCTGCAAAGGACACCTAGTAAACAGTTAAATGACTGGTGGCTGTCCCCTGGATGAGAGATGGCAACACCTGATTGGACCCTGACCCTATATAAGCCCAACACCCTTAATAAACCTGACGCTGTCACAGCTGGTCTCTGCTTGCTCCCCACCTGATTCCCAGGGTCTGGTGGTGACCCTGTCACCGGCTCGCCCATTCGCCTAGAGCCCTCCCCTCCCCCCCGCTGGCTCAGCTGGGAATTCGGCAACATCTGGCGCCCAACATGGGGCTGCCTTTGGTGTAGACGAGACACCCACTCCGGTAAAATTCGGTGAGCGGCCCCTTTAATTTTGTGTTCCGTGTGCTTACGATGCCTGACGGTGAGCAGGTGGCCCCTGCTCTTCCCCTTTCCCTGCGTGTCCTTAGGAACACAGTCGCTCGCTTGATCTGCCGACCATCAAGGAGCCCCTCTAAACCAAGGCTTTTCCCGATGAGTTCACGTGAGAAATTGGTCCCCTCAGAACTCGGAGCCCAGGCTCGATGACACTGAATAGGCCTGACCTGAGACACCATATGCGCACACGGCCCGGGGTAGTAGTGAACTCTGGAAGCCCCCCCAGAGAATATGTGGGAACCAGTCTATGGATAAGAATGTTTTCTTTGCTAGATGTTTTTCATAATTAAGCTAAGCTGGTGGACTTAACTAATGTGAGGTCTTGTTTTAAATAAGGTTTTCCTAAATGTTAATCCACCTTTGATAAAGCTTTCAAGGGCAATTTTAAGATAGTTGCTGGTAAATTGTACAGTTGCCGGTAAAATGTTGTTCATGTGCTTGTATGTTTATATGTTTACGTGTCTTGTATCTGTGGTCACTTCAATTTTTTTTCATTTCTGTTATGTGCTGACATAAAAATTTTGATATGCCATTTTTAAATACATGTATGCATACTTAAAAATAAGAACAAATAATTTTGGTAACATCTAAGGCCTTAACTACTTATGTTTTATATCGATCACAATTGTTTTTCTGATAGATTGTAAGTTTTCTTTCATTGTTTTCTCACTTGATTTTGATCTTTAATGGGACTACAAATTAAAATGCCATTGTATTCTTAAAGGTTTTTCCATGTGTTCCCAAAATAACAAAAAAGGATCAGTGCCAGACCCAGCATATTCTTTTTTCAGGAGATTCTAAGTGCATTTGGGTCAACTCAAGTTTATGTTTCCTTTTTTCTTGCAAGATTTTGCCCTAAGTTACTTAAGGAGTTTCTCTGAGGATCCATCTGCCTAAGGGGATAGATAAAGTACTAGCAAGCATGCCCAAGCTGACAAACCTGAAATTCCCTTCCCCCCGCAGGGAAAGAAAAATGAACGCTGGCTTTTCATTTAGATCTGAGGAGGTCCTACCCTAAAGATGAGATAATGCTTATAAATCTATAGAACTTTCCATGGGAGGAAATAATGTCCCCCACATGTGTCATCTTAAAGACTTGTGTCACTTTGCTTTTCATAAAGCAATCGTAATAGGACTTTTCATGAAGCAATCATAATAGGACTCTGCATGATCTGTGCAATGACCAGCACATTATTGATCCTTCAAAGTCTAGCATGGACTAAAGGCACTAGGATCCTTAGAAGCTAGGGATTCACAGCTGCAATAGTGTTCCTATACTTAAGGGGAACACAAGAAAGAGTACTAGGAAATGCCACTGAGTCCTTACACCTCATCAGAGAGGAGGACCCAGAGGAAAATTTGACATACACATTAAAGGATGCTCCAGGGATGAGGGGAAGAGGCACTGGGAGATAGGGAGGGAGGGAGGAAAGGAAGAGGATAAGGAGAGAGGGAACAAGGGGGTCCGGGGAGGGGTGGAGGGAGGGAGGGGACCAGTGTACCTATTAAGTTTGTATGAGTGGAAATAAATTTAAAAAAAAAAAAGGAGGACTAATTTAGATTTTTTTGTACAAAGAATCATATAGGTCACATTTTTTTGACAGGTTTTAAAAATGTGATCTTGGAAACGTACAATAGCCAGAGGAGTAGGTCTCTAATATGTAAATTACTTACTTACAGCTCTTGGTTTCTACACCAGACAAAGGTAGTGCCTATTTCAGGTAAGATAACAGGTAGATCTTTTAGGCTTAGTTTATCTGTTTTGTCTCTTTTAGATGGACCTTAAAGTAGTAAAACCATCCATTGAAGACCTCTAGACCATCCCAGCATTTCATAGATGAGGACATCAGACTGCTCTTACTTCCTTCATCCCAACTCAGCAGGAAGGGGTCCTCAAAAAGTTAAGAGGTACAATAGGCAAGTCTAGAACAGTCCATACTCGGACAGTCTCCAAGGTCTTTGAAGGTCTTTGACATCCTTGAAGGTCATCATCCCCCACTGCTGGAAACACCCTGAGGGACACTCTTGCTGAGGAACTGACTTGAATCCTCCCGAGATGAGATAACCAACTTCCCTATGTAGGGATTAAGATGAGCTCTCTGTATTCAACAAACAACTTGATCTCTAGCTTCACTTGGGTCTAAGGGCAACTGAGTTGGGCCCAATGGGAGTTAACCAAAGAGAAAAAGCCAGTTTTCCTGGGCTTGCCTAGGTATAAGATATACCTGGCCCTGGCAGCCATCTTTGGTGCCCTAGCCCCTATGGCCCTCTAGTGCTATGAGCCCATTTTTAGTTACATGCCTGTTTCTCATGGATTCCATGAGTGTTTTTTCTAGCTGCCTGCTTCTCATAAGTTAGTTAATAATTTTTTTCAGGTAGTTCAATAATTCTTAAAAGACAAATTTCTGAAAATAACCTACAGATATTGGAGGACGGCCATATGCCTCCTGCCTGCCAATATTAATGGCATGTGGAGTGTTTCAAACTATCCTTTGACAAATTATTACTGCTTCGTCCTTTGGCAAACAATTATGGGATAGAATACCTGCCTGCTTTCCACCCGTAAATTTGGTAACTTGGTTAACTTTTGGAGTTGCTGTTTTAATGCTAACTGTCCTATTTGGATGCACAGGGAAAGCAGTAAGAACTCAGCCTTTACAACACAAGCCTGCTTTACGCAGGTCCTCCAGGCATCCATTCAGGCTCCAGACATTCCAAAGGCCAACAAAGGCCCGTTGGAAGCCTGGCTATCCTCCACTGAAGCCATGCCTTACTAATTTACAATTGTTAGGTTTTGATTTGTGTCTTTCCAGCTCTTCTGGACAACCTCTCTGCCTATCATGCCTACAGCCTCTCTGCCTGCCCCACCTATAGCCTCTCTGCCTCCCGCTGCCCTGAAGAAAATCTGCTTTCTTCTGCCACCTTGAGTTCCCCTTTGGGACCATGATTCCTTCGCTGCAATAGTCTCCTGACTGGTAGTCAATTTGGGTAAGGCTCCACATGAGGGGGGTGACCAACCTAAGACAGGCACAGTCAGCTGTATTCCACAGCTGAAGAGGCTTGGGGTTGCCCCAGCTATCATGGTCCCCACTGAAAAAAATTATATATAAATAAAAGGGAGAAATGTGGCACTACCGATTCAGGGAGGCCCTAGCCCAGCTCTCAGCTATGGACAAGGCTGGGCATGCACAGACATGCCCCAGACATGTCCCCACAGAGGACCGACCATGCAGGCAGAGGGATGAACAACCAATGGGAGGCGGCCATCTAACCTGCCCCTGCAAAGGACACCTAGTAAACAGTTAAATGACTGGTGGCTGTTCCCAATGGGAAGTGGCCATCTAACCTGCCCCTGCAAAGGACACCTAGTAAACAGTTAAATGACTGGTGGCGTCCCCAATGGGAAGCGGCCGTCTCACCTGCCCCTGCAAAGGACACCTAGTAAACAGTTAAATGACTGGTGGCTGTCCCCAATGGGAAGCAGCCATCTAACCTGCCCCTGCAAAGGACACCTAGTAAACAGTTAAATGACTGGTGGCTGTCCCCAATGGGAAGCGGCCGTCTAACCAGCCCCTGCAAAGGACACCTAGTAAACAGTTAAATGACTGGTGGCTGTCCCCAATGGGAAGCGGCCGTCTAACCTGCCCCTGCAAAGGACACCTAGTAAACAGTTAAATGACTGGTGGCTGTCCCCAATGGGAAGCGGCCGTCTAACCTGCCCCTGCAAAGGACACCTAGTAAACAGTTAAATGACTGGTGGCGTCCCCAATGGGAAGCGGCCGTCTAACCTGCCCCTGCAAAGGACACCTAGTAAACAGTTAAACGACTGGTGGCTGTCCCCAATGGGAAGCGGCCATCTAACCTGCCCCTGCAAAGGACACCTAGTAAGCAGTTAAATGACTGGTGGCTGTCCCCAATGGGAAGCGGCCGTCTAACCTGCCCCTGCAAAGGACACCTAGTAAACAGTTAAATGGCTGGTGGCTGTCCCCTGGAGGAGAGATGGCAACACCTGACTGGACCCCGTCCTTATATAAGCCCAACACCCTTAATAAACCTGATGCTGTCGCAGCCGGTCTCTGCTTGCTCCTCACCTGATTCCCGGGGTCTGGTGGTGACCCTGTCACCGGCTCGCCCATTCGCCTCGAGAGCCCCCCGCCCCCCCCGACTGGCCCGGCTGGGGATTCAGCAACAGCAGAGCACATGCTCTCAACTGGCCACTCAGCATTCCCCACTGTGATCCGAGGAAAGTCAGTCAGGAAGGTAGGAAGAAATGTACAACCAACCTGGCTTGGAGATTTGCCTCACGGGTCAGCTGAAAACACGGGATGTGAAACTTGCGCTAGAGAGGGGATGGCCCGAAGGGTGATGGGTCCTCGAGAGGTGGTCACGGAGTTGATCAATTAGAGTAAGATGAAAAGAAAGTTCAAGGGACTGCTGGGGACCTCCTAAGTGGACTAGTGCTGCCAGTAAGAGAGAGCCAGAACTGGAGCTCCAGCCATGAGTCCAGAGACACCGAGGGCCAGGTGTGCTCCCAGCTGCCTATATCACTGCCGCACCTGCCGCACCTGCACCTGCATTGCCAGCGGAGCTCAGTGCAGCCAGGGGAGCGCGTGACCGTCCCCGTCACAGCATGTGGGGACACAGAATGCAAGACAGGAAAGGGAGCTGGAATCACCTTGAAGGCCTGGTCCTAGTGACCTTCCCCCACCGACTAGGTCCCTCCTCCCAGGTTTTGCAGCAGCTATTAACACAGCACCTCTCGTGAGGGGCAAGCATTCAGCGTGGGTCTGCTGGGAACATCTCATATTCATTTTGCAGCAGTTAACATTGCTCGCCTGTGGGACGCTGTTGAGAACGTCTGGAATCCTCCACACCTTGTTCTCTGCTCCTGGAAACATTTCTCTCCTGACCACAGGCAGGAAGATTGCTTCACACCAGACTTATTTCAACCTTCTCCGCCAGCTTCCTATCCACACCTTCCTTCCTCCTTCTCGTTTCACTCTAAACGGGAAGTGGGTGACTCTGGAGAGATGTGGACCAGGAGCCTGAGTGACAGTGAGCAACTGTAGCCTGAAGAGTCCAGGACTTGGCTATCTCAGCTCTGGCTCTGCCTCATTAGGCAGCATCTGCTAGGACTGTCGTAGTGCAAGATCCGGGCAGCAGGAAATCGGGCAGCGAGTGAGTCCTGTGTGGACCATGCCCGCCAAGAACGTACCACTCAGCAGGGATGTTAAATGTGAGGGAGAGAGAGTGCGTGGAGTATATGCCCAGAATGTCTGACCTAGTCTAGGGGTCTAGAGAACTGTCCTTATCGATGTAGAAAGGAAGGCCTGTGTGGTCTGGAAGGCCCACAGTAGGAGGAAAGGGGCAAATTATTCATCAGAGACAAGACCAGAAGGAGGAATTCACTCTCGTTCAATTTCAAAACACACTGGACACTGGAAATGCACAGATTTTCAAATGTGGCATAAGAACCTGGTGCGAACAATTTCTTTGAGACCACTAGGTACAGCACCAGTATAATTTCCCCGGGTATCTCCCTTGAAGTAATTCTAATTCAGGCAGAGTCCATTTGTGGTGAAATATATCTTATTTTTAATAGTCCTTTATTTAGTCCATTCAACAAAGAGCTCTGCTTTGCCAGAGAGTTCTGGGGGCTGAGGCTACAGGGTTGCGTCTGAGGTGAAAATCATCTTCGGTGCTGGCCTCAGGGTGACCGTGAATGTCTATGGAGATGCTCCAGTTGGAGCCTGAAACTTCTGTCCAGAGAAGCAGGTGGATCCTGATTTCAAGAATGCGGGACAACAGAGGGGCTTGCAGCTGGCAGGTTCTCCGCCTGTCATACCAGAGCTTCCTGATCTCAGCATCTCCTCAGTGTCTCTAGCTTCACACACCCCCTTCCCCTGCATGTGAGGTGCAAGGGTGGAACTGGGTGGATTCTGAAGTCAGGTGTGGGCACTTGACTTCTGTGCTTGCAGGGCATGATCCTAAAATCTCCAGAAAAGAGTGGCCAGGGCCGCGACCACTTAGGACCATCGAGGAGTGCAGAGAGAGCGCCCCACCAACAGTTTACTCAGACACACAGGGGGCAGCTATGCAGTGAAGCCCCCTTCCCTGTGCAGACTGACTGAATAATCCCATCTGTGCTGACTCCTCCTTAGAACCTGTCTGAACCATCACACCTGTGCTTAAAACCTAACAGCCAATGGGAAGCCTAGACATGGGGAAGTCAAGGGGTGTAGACATGGAGAGACCAAGGGATGTGTAGACACAGAGAGGCCACGGGACGTGTGGACATGGAGAGGCTGTGGGACGTGTGGACACGGCGAGGTCGTGGGATATGTACAGAGAGGTCATGGGATGTGTGGACACGGGGAGGTCGTGGGATATGTACAGAGAGGTCATGGGACATGTGGACACGGGGAGGTCGTGGGATATGTACACACTGACAGGTCGTGGGACATGTGGACACGGGGAGGTCGTGGGATGTGTAGACACAGACAGGTCATGGGACATGTGGACACGGGGAGGTCGTGGGATGTGTAGACACAGACAGGTCGTGGGACGTGTGGACCCACCATGCTCATTCATGTCTTCAGTGAAATCAAAACACTTCTGGAACCCAAGGGGATGTTCTACAAAAAACAGAATATGAATACGAACCAAAGATGAGAAGAGGGCTCTGACCTTTGGAGAACTGCCAAATTCAAGGGAGGCGGCACTCAGATCCATGCGCGCGTCTTTCCTGTTGCTGTGGAAAGTCTTAGGGGATTGGTTTCTGTATCAATCGCCTTAGCATTGCTGTGAGAATGGGCTGACAGAAGCAGCTTACAGGAAGAAAGGTCTGCTTGGTCACGGCTTCAGAAGGTCCCCTTCACGACTGATTGACCAGAGCATCACGGCAGAGGACGGGCAGCTGACCACAGCTGTCACATCAAGACCCGTGGGAACAGAGGCCCAGGGCTGGCCCACCCCCAAAGACCTTCTCCCAGTGGCCTGTGTCCTCTGTTTAGCTCCACCTCCCAGTTTTCTAAAACCTCCCAAAATGGTTCTACCACACATCTAAAACGTGAGCCTCTGGAGACATTTTGGATTTAGACCATAACAACCTCTTCTAAGAAATCTGAAACTTTCCTCTCCATGGTCATTCGAAAGCTGAAGACACCTGGGCTTTCATGATTGCCAGCTAAGACTGAAGCGAAGGGCAAACTGCAAGAGAAACCACAGCCAAGTAAAACGACTAGATGTCCCCATCGAGATGGGTGGATGGGAAAAGATGCAGAGTTTGAACCACTTCAATTCTCTTCAGGAAACTGAATGAAAATAGAAATAACTTAGACTCACAAAGGTAAGTATGGCACGGATTTTTTTGTATGTGGAATTTAGGGGCAGGGGTAGGGCAGAAACAAGGGACAAGGAAGTAGAAAAAGACTATCAGAAATGTGAAAGGGGAAGAAAGAATAGAGTCAGAGCAAACCATATGTGTTACGGGACTGAAAACATCTGCATTAAACAGATCTGCACAAGCAACACGCCAATAAGAGAGGAAGGACTTGAACAGGTCTTTCTACAAAGAGGACATGCAGGGAGCCAAGCACATGAGGTGCTCAACATCCTGTCGCTAGAGCAATACAAATCAAGACAGTAAGACATCATTCCAGATGCATTTGGGTGGTAAACAAAACAGCAAATGTTGGGAGAACTTACAGAAATCAGAAGCGTGCACTCTTTGTTGAGCATGAGAAATAATACAAATGCAGCTAGGAACAGTATGCGGTTCTTCCAAAAGTTAAAAGCAGACTTAACACGTGATCCAGAAATTCTTTTCCTAGATATATCTCCCAAATAACAGAAAACAGGACCTAAAATGCATTGCACACTCATGTTTATTGCAGCTAGAACGTGGAAGGAACCTGAGTGTCCATCGGCGGCTGGATGGGCTGTGAGGCATGTTCAACACTCACGGAAAGGAGTTCTAATGTGCAGTGTTCTCACGGATGCACCCTGAAGGCCTTCCTGGAAACGACGTGAGTCAATCAAAAAGATGAGTACTGTGTGGTTCCACTCATGTGAGACACTGAGAATCGTCAAGACAGTGGATGGATGGGTTCTAGGAGCTAGGTGGGGAAGAAAATGAGGAACTTGTGTTTAATGCGGTTGCTGCTTCCCAAGATGAGCTGATGGACAGAGAAGGACAGAGTGGCACATGGCCAAGTTGAATGTCACTGAACCGCACTCCTACAGATGGGAAGACTACGCATCTGGCTGGCAACAGAGGGGTGTGCTTCCATTCACAGTACCAGAACTCAGGAGGGTCCGTCAGGAGGAACACAACTTCCCCCAAGGCCAGGAGGGCCAGGATAGCTGGAGCTCCACTGTGAGGACACTCTGCATTCCTGTGCCCCACCGAATGCATGTGCTCTCTGGAACGTGATGGAAATTTCAAAACTTTAAAATTTGATGTTTCTAATTTATATTAAAAATTGGAAGGTGACACACATGCCATTTGTCTGGAGTTGCATACACATGTTCTTCAGTGACCCACCCCAGACCACCTCCCCTATGCTTTTTGTCTGACCTCTGGGGTTGCCTGTGGCAGAGATCCCCTAAAAGTCCCGCGATCCCATGGTGCTGTGCGAAAGGACTGGGGCTGCTTCGGGGCCTCAAGGCAGAAGAAACACAGGGGCAGAGAATTCCCCCCCTAAGTTGTTTGCCTGGCCCAGCGATATGGACAGAAAATGCAGCGCAGACAAAGGGACAGCGTTGAAGCCGTCGCTAGCCTCAAAAGGCCGAGGAGCTTCAGCCACAGGTGACTGATCGCTCCACCCCGCCAGGATTTGGAGCAGCCAGAATGGCCATCGATCTTTCCTTCACCATTTAGTGACCAGGAACACATCACTCACAACGCACCTCACAGCACCTTCCGTGTGGAATCCCTTGTTCTGTTGCTTTAACTTTTATATTTGGTCTTCATTCTTCAAGCCAGTTAAATAGAGACACTTTCTCAAGTGTCAGCTCTGGATCCAGAAACATCTACCAGAGATAAGAAGTCGTCATGGCAAACCACAACAAACCGAAGGTGACGATCATGAGACGCGCCCCTGCGCTTGCCACGCCGATCCCATCCGTCCCACCTCCGGCTGCTGCATCGCAGCTTTTCAACACCGCCCTGGGTTGTCTCAGAAGCACTTTGCCTCTCCCTTTGCAGCTCCTCCGGCACAGGGCCACTGCTTCGTGTGGCCCCACTCACCACAACAGTGCCGGGCAGCACGCATCTGTTGACACCTGGCTTGCGTTCAAGTATGCTCATGAAAGTTTAAGCAATGCAGAATACAGTAGAGCATGAGCTCAAGCTCTCGCTCGCTTCTGCCTCCTACGATGACAAAGCACTGGGCAGGTCCTGGGAGAAGGTCACCACGACTTCTGGAACCCTCGCAGTAGACACTGAGAACCCAGTCCTAGGATGGTACCTTTGATTGCCAAATTTAAAAAAACTTAAAAAGATTTTATTTAAGAAAAATTTTTATTGTTAGGAACTATTTGCCGTGTCGCCATTATTCTATAAAACTATTTGATGACTTCAATTCCCCTCCGAATCCACCTTGATTACTTACCTGATTATCAGAACGTAAAGCAGAGGAGAGTCGGGTCTCCTTTGGTTCAAGTGCAGTAACAGTTGCTTCAAATTCTGTTTGGGGTCAGAAGAGACAGGAGGACACAGGTCTGTGCTCCAACCAGGAACTCTGAAATCAAAAGAGGAAAGTGACCTGGTCTAGTGGAGCCCTACGGCTGAGCGGGGACTAACTTAGACCTCATGGTCAGGCATGGCAAGGAATCCACGCGTGCACCCACAGGCCTGATTCAGAGGATGCCAGAAGAGAGACCGTTCAGAGCTCAGGGTTCATGCTCTTCCTTGATTCTGAGTTGGTCTGAGTGACTCAGTGTCACCCAGGATGTGGAGGATGGGGTGCTGCCTGGTCTGCAGAGGAACACGAACTGCAGGAGACTTCTGGCCGCACTGAGGTGGCCTCCTAGGGAGAGCAGATGGAGACCCGCAGGACCCCAGCCCACCTGCCTTTGACACAACGATGTTCTAGATGCTACTGGACCATAGCAGCCCAGAAACTAATGCTCCTTTTAACTGATTCACCAGACTCACTGGCAGAAGAAGCAGCTGTTTCCAAAGCACACGGAGACACAGCAGAAGCGCCGATGAGCTGCCCCAAGCATGACGTCACAGCCGCGCACAGAAGCGGCGTGGAAAGGTTGGGAAACCAGCCTTAGAGAACCAGTCACTGCACGATGCTGGAGAACTCAGGGAACTGAAACTTGACCTTCTCTCAGAGCTGGATAATAAGAAAACAGCCCGAGACAATCTATGAAGAACTAGAAAACAGGCCACCCGAACGTGGGGGCCCAAGAATATTGGCTCAGAAACTAGCATGACAGGCAGCTCAACACAAGTGACATCTGCCGTGTGCTCCGCCTCCATGACGGGCTCTTCACAGGTGCAGCAGGACAGAAGGGTGCTGGCAGTTCACAGGTGCAGCAGGTGCTGGCAATTCACAGGTGCAGCAGGTGCTGGCAGTTCACAGGTGCAGCAGGTGCTGGCAGTTCACAGGTACAGCAGGTGCTGGCAGTTCACAGGTGTAGCAGGTGCTGGCAGTTCACAGGTGCAGCAGGTGTTGGCAGTTCACAGGTGCAGCAGGGCAGACGGGTGTTGGCAGTTCACAGGTGCAGCAGGTGCTGGCAGTTCACAGGTGCAGCAGGTGCTGGCAGTTCACAGGTGCAGCAGGTGTTGGCAGTTCACAGGTGCAGCAGGTGCTGGCAGTTCACAGGTGCAGCAGGTGCTGGCAGTTCACAGGTGCAGCAGGTGCTGGCAGTTCACAGGTGCAGCAGGTGCTGGCAGTTCACAGGTGCAGCAGGTGCTGGCAGTTCACAGGTGCAGCAGGTGTTGGCAGTTCACAGGTGCAGCAGGGCAGAAAGATGTTCGCAGTCGCTGCTGTTTGTAGTGTTGGCAGGTGTCATGGTCAAGTAGCGCTCAGCCTGGAATCTCAAAACTGTTCTTCAGCCATGAACCCTCTGGTCTTGTCTGTGCTGGAGCTCTGAACAGCCCTTCCAGGAATGCGGACAAACCACTTCATCTTTCTGTGGCCTTTGGCACTCCCGTGACCTTGTAAGAGATTGTGCACAAGTTGCCAGATTCCACAGAGGAAAACATGCAGTTAAATCTGGATTTCAGCTAGACAATGAAAGCTTTTCAGCATAGGAATGTTCTAGGCAACATTTAAGAAATACTTACATAGAAAAAACATATTCTTTATTTATCTTAAGTTGAAGTTTAACCAGATATCCTGTATTTGCTCTAGCAACTCGATGCCTGACCTCGAGCTGTGTCTAGGAAGGAGCTAGAATGCTACTCTTGGATTCCACTTTCCGGACTTCATTCAGGCATATTTTGTAATGGTATTTTTTCAGAAACTTTAAATAGAAAACAACGAGAAATAAAACACGTGATGGTTACAACAGAGGACAGACGCAACAAGAGCTGTTCTTATGTAAATACCAGTTAATTAAACCAGATGGAGCATAAACAAAATAACTGCAGGGGGCTGGTTTCTGTTCTGCCTGGGTTCTTAATATAGTAACTCGGTTCCCATCCTGTTAGCACTCTTCCCTTATCATACATTGAACTCGGGAATACGGAAGTTTAAGTTACTGGCGATTGGAGATGCTTCTCTAAACACTTGGAACAGATGGTCTGCTCCCTGAAAAGCAAGCTTCCTTTTGGGGACTGGGGTGTTGGACGCAGCTATTTCAGGAGAATGTGGTATCTTGGTCTGCACACTGCAGAGCCCCTTCCCCTGAGCCTGCCCACAGGGCAGGGGTCCCACTTGCGCGACATCCCACTGAACTAATCCCTGACATTCTTCCTCTGAAAATTTTCACCACTTCACAGAAAGTGCAATTGCCTGGTGGAGATAAATGTCATTAGAGAGAGCTGGACAGACCAACTGACCGCTGAGCAGCAGGACCTAGCAAAAGATAATGTTCTTTCTGTCCTCGGGGCTCTGAAATGCATTCCAGAGCTACCATGAATACTGGTGGCCAAATTTCTTTGCTTGCTTTGAATCTGTGACCACTCCGCGGCTTTATTTTGCCTTTTATCTTGAATACTGCAATCTATTTTTTGTTCTTCAAATGGTTCCCTCTGATATTTCTTCATGATTAACCAGTCCTTGTTATCCATTCTAGACAGCAATGCTAATTAGAATCGATTTACTCAACCATTCCAGCACTGGGGCAGAGGGCTGATCATATTCTACATGTCAAACGGCTCCGGCTGAATCCTGAGGACACCCGCTCAAGGCTCCCATTCAAGAATCTTAGCTTGAACTGAGGTCCAAATTTCTCATGAGATTCTCAGAACCTCACTTGAAAGAAAAACAGATTGTGTTCCTGTTTTTCAGTGCACTCTCGGAATGGAACAAGCTGCGCGAGTCTATGTGAACACACCGAGGAGGCGAGGAGGGCAGGAGCTGCTTCTCATAAGCTGACAGTTCGGCAGAGTGAGTCCCAGATAATCACATAAGCCATTTATAACCATCCAAGTTAACGAGCTCTCACCTTCTCCAAATAAGCCCTATTTACAAATGATCGTGTCTGTGCAAAAGTGCTCTCACCCATGTGGCCAGGGTCACGTGCAGGAGTCCCACACATTATTTTCCCACACCACTACAAAATTAATTCACATGAGAATCCCTCTCGGAACCTTAACCTATTGCTAAATATGTGCTTGAGCTTTGAACATAGTATTTTCTCTTACTTTGTGATAAACTGCCTCCTAAGACAGTGTGCTGTGTGTTCTGTGTATGTCCAGAACAATCGCAGATGCTTCCATGGAAAAGAAACCATGGAACAGAAAGGCTGATCCACATGGGCCTTGGAGACATCCCGTGGGAGATCTCCAGAAATTAAATTGTCCCAGAAGAACGAAGAGGGCACTAAAGAACTCAAAGTCGAGTAGCAGCAATGTCTTCCAGGCGTCCGTAGGTCAGCCCTGGCCTCGGCCCAAGCCAGACACAGCCCGCTCAGTTCACTCCCTCGGGATGGACACTTCACCTGGCCAGTGCTCATTCAAGAACAAGGACTGTGCTCTCCGCCACACGTGTGCCGGGTGGCGTCTACCAGCCAGCATGCCAGAGCCCTAAGAGAAGCAGATGAGTGTCTGATGAAGGCATTTTACTCCTCCGTAAGTTGTCTCTCTGCCCTCCCATCCCTCGTGCTTCCAGAGGGGTGAACTTCCCTCAGGGATGGACAGCGCTCGAGCTGCCCACCAGTCTATTCCTCCCCACTCTCCCCAAAGTCCGTGGTGGTTCCGTCACTGTCATCCCTCCCATTTTCATGCAAGAGCCACATGTATGGTCACATGCTCAGACACGCACCGCATCTTCCATGCTTTTCACGGACACCTGAGAGCAGTCCATTGTGAAGTGGAGACTTGTTCAGCTCCCAGTAAGAGCGCAGAGCTGCCATCAGGTCATGACGTGGCAGCTTCACTTTGATAGTAAAGTCATGTTAACTCATAAATCAGTGAATTACTCCAGGTTCGCCTCATCCACGAGGACAGATCCTGACAGCACGCCCAAAGCTCCCCACTCTGACTCTATTAGCACGTGAATCTGAAGATCAAGATGCCAACAGTGAGCTAGGGGGTACACATCCAACTGAAGAAACTGGGGAACAGGAGACTCAGCATGCCTTGGGAAGGTGGGTAAGGGCAGACATGAATGTGAGGTCCCGAGAGTTATAGACTATGGGGCTATGAAAGACAGCAAGAGGGACTTCATTTCCACTCGAGGAAGAACTGAACAACTTTCTGCTTCCTCTGTGTTTCCCCGGCTGTCTAAACACAGCATGGTCCTTAAGAAGGTAGGCCGCCTGTCTTAGAACCAGGAAAGTCAGGCTGATATGTCGAGGAAGACTGGTGCATGCTACGTTGATTTCAATGGTCGTTTCTGAAATATGAGATCTTGTAAGGCTCATTCACCAAAACTCAGAGGGATTTAGTCTGGAAATCTCTCCCAAGTGATTGTTCTTACTGCCTCATTCAGAATGCAAAGAAACTACCCGGTTATTGGCAAAGCAGACCCGGCTTTGTTTTCCATGTATATCTTTGGCATTCACGGAATTCACAGTTATATGAAAGAAGAGAACATGTAAGTATGGGTGCTCCAAACCATTCTCAACTAATGGAGCAAAAATTTTACTCCATTCGGATGCACAGCAGGAAGGTAAAAAGAGGAAGGCAGGATCCAGAGAATCTAACCCCAAAGAAAAACAGGCTGCCACCAATCGGTGTCAAAATAATCTTTCCACTTTATTTAACAGGACAACTCTGAATGGATGCATTGGTTTAATGGACACAATGTAAAAATGTTTTTCTTCCTATTGCTAAATAGATTTGGATGTAAATGATGAATCCCCCCCCCCCCAAAAAAATACAACTGTGCTTCCATTGTAGGGCGAGACACTACCTAATCACGCACCTGGTGGGAGCTAGCTGGGCGGGCCTGGCATGAGGCTTCCCGCCACAGTCAGGTGAGCCACTCACAGAGGCCAGTGTTTCTGTGTGACAGAGGTGACAGAGGGGCTGATCACAGGCCAGTAACATTCTCCAGGCAGAAGCGTCCTTCGTTGTGCAGTGCAATCTATTTCCTTCTTCGAACGCGTAAAACCAAATGCCTTTGCTGGCCTGAGAAAACCCCGGAGACCCCGGCTCCTTTCCCACCCGTCCTTGCTGAGCTGCACAGACTAACAGCTCCTGCGGAGACTGACGATGCGCAGGCCCTGCTCGAAGCAGCGTCTGCCTGTGCTGCGGAGAATAGTGAAAGTTTGGCGGGGCCTCGGGACCTCAGGAAGAGTTAAGATGAGGTTCTTTTGTGGGACATGTCTCCCGTGGAAGAATAGAAGCAAACACTGAAGCTTTGGTAACCATTCGAAAAAAAATGTTTACTTATTAATTTCCCAGACTGAAAATCACACACTGGAAAAGAATTTGGCCTGTCGAGGCCTACTACCTGAGGAACTAGTAAATAATTATGTTTGACTTTTACATAGTAGTTGGCAGATCTGTAAAGCCAATGGGGTGTTTAGGGAACCAATTAAATGCCACCTCCATTAAGCGAGCAGGGCCTGCTCCTCGTGGACGGCTGGCATCTACCTTCATGGCCGGCAGCAATGTCGGCTTACACAGCGGCAGGACATTTATTTGGTTATCGACTGGAACATCTGCTTTCAGTTAAAGCTATGCCTTTTACAGTTAGGAACTATTCAAAGGGGCGCAACACTATGCCCACAACACACAAATATACAGCGTGGTGACAAGACTCCTTTAAATAGCAGGACATTTCGATGAGAAAAACAGAGTTGGACACACAGTTGTGTATTCCAAGTAAGCTGCATTCTGGGAAAGGTATGGTCTGACTGCACAGGGGCTATTTTATCCAAGAGAAATTCACAAACATAAAAATAAAATATTTAATATTCTACACTATATTACAAAAATAAATATATCAGTCAATAAATAGTAAGAAGCCCAGAAACTTTTACACGACTATGCTGATTGTGGGCTGCCCAAGAGCCTTTGCTAGTTTTTCTCAGAAGTCACTGGGTTTATCAACCTCGGTGATGAAACTTTTGCCATTAAATCACTAAGAGAAGAAAAAGAGGAAGATTGGCATGGCCCGTAGTGGAAAACCAGTCATCAGAGGACACTTGCATAAATTCTAATTTCTCAGAATTGCCCTGTTTTGTGGCTTTGTGTTCACACGGCAACATGGAGAAAGTTCACAGAGTCACCGGGAGAAGATGTTTCTTTTGAAAATAATTCAAAACTTATAATGATGATAATGATGATGACAAAGTTGAACACTGCAAACACTCAGATGGATGGATGCACTTGGATGCCCTCCCGCAGGACAAAGACCGTCAGAAATGTCACTCACATGTGGATGTGATCAAAGGAGCAGCGTCTGAGATGAGCAGAGGCCTTGCCCCTTCCACAGTTTCTCCTGGAACCAGGCAGAGCCGGGGTGGCTGCTGATACCCTCCAGGGCCAGCAAGCTCACAGCTCCTAGGGTGTTTGCAAGCTCATTGGTATCACATGGTAGCAATTACAAAGCAGAGCTTCTGCCCTCCGTGGATGACTGGTGTGAAGTGTTTCCCAGGACATCCCGATCTTATAAACAAAAACACAGTCTATCAGGCACAACCCTGCTAAGCTGAGATTTTGCTGTATAAACATCACAGTGTCCTTGAGGAAGTTCGGAAGTACCGTGAGTGTGTGAGTACCGCGGAGTATGAGAGTGCACCCTCAGCCACGGAGGCGCTGGCGTGGCTGGCCACAGCCAGCACCGCATGCCCGGGTGCTCGGTGACCGCATAGGGGCTGGCATGAGCTGTTCTGAAGAACGTCGTTCGCTGGTGGTCAAAAACATCCCTCTGCCAAGGCAACGAGTCCCCAGGGGGACCGTGAACAGTAGATAAATAGGTAAAGTCGAAAGTCAGAAGCAGCTTTCCTTGCGGTGGGGATCTGAACTGACAGCACTAAGAAGGTTATGAAAGGGAGGCTGGCGGAGTGCAGGAGCAAAGCCATCTTAGGGACACATTCCACAGCTGAGGCTGCATGTTGTTTGGAAGCCGCACGCTCCATATCGCGGCCTGGCCTGCGGGAAGGCTCGGGACTGCTTTGCTCTGGTTCCTCTTGCGCAGAGCCAGAGCCCCAGGCAGAGGCTAAGCCGGCTCAGTGTGTCTGGAGCCGCAGGCTGCTGAGTGGATGCCCTGCCTTCGGACCATTCCATCAGCCGTCCGGCCTTCGGGACTGGACAGTTTCAAACTAGCTTTCTGGGCACCATGATAAGAATGGGAACTTCTGCGGGAAAGCTGATTCAGACCTGAGACTTAACATTGAGTCCCTCACTGTGCGCTTGCTCCTGACTTATGCATTCATTTGGACTCCCCCGGTCTTATGTTTGTGAAGAAAATATGACATGAAGAAAAGTATTAAAAATATCACTGACCCCTTTCATACTGACAGAAAGTGCTTCTCGGTTCTTCCTCCCAAGCCGTGGATGACAAACACAGATAAAATCAAGACACCAGGAGAAGGTCGCAGGGTGCCACGCTGGGGACTAGCAGAAGGAGGAACTCGTGTGATGGCAGAGGCGGGCGGCAAGAGAGAGACCCCAAGGAAGCTCAGCACACATGTCCCCTGACTGTCTGGCTCTCCATCTTGGGCCATTTATTTTGTTCTAAAGAGTTATGTCCCTGCTAGAGGTGTTGACAACTTCATCTCGCTAGAACAGCACTTGCTCCTCTCTCCTTGCCTCCCTCTACTTCCTCCTGGACCCTCGAAGCAAGGCGTGCGTGGTCTTGCCCCCTGCTGATGGGGAACAGTGCCAGTCCCTCAGGTTTCCTCTTGGACCAGACACTTTCCAGAACACATGACTCTGGGGGCTCCTTCCTGGCCGGGGCACGTCTGGATTGGTAGGTTCTGCATCCAACACTCCCATGCCAAGCCTGCTCCCTAGGCCTACTTCTCTGACCCACGGCAGAAGCTCAGGTCAGCCACATTTATACCCTCAGAGGGTTTGGGAAGGTACACTTCTCAGGATGGCCGAGTACCTGATGGAATTTTCTTTATCTAACTCCCAGACCCTCGAGTATAGACATGGGGAGGGGTCACTCGCATCTATGACTCTCAGAAGTTCATGCACATACACGTAAACATGCACAGACACTTGTTGCCAAGCCGACATAGAGAATAAGTCGTGTGGGCCTACCGCTTTCTATCAGAAACAGTGTTGCCAGGGAATAGGGAGTATGAAGAAAAACAGATTAGAAGGAACTGGATTGTTTAGCAACACATGCATGTTCTACAATACGCTGACGCGTCCATTTCCCTAAGGTGGCAAGCTTCTGTCATCTGTACACCTTCATTAAATAGTCTCATTAATAGAACACAAAATATACACATTTACAGTTATTAAATAAGTCAGAGCCCTCTATCTGCAGCCACATTCAGACACAGTCATGCCCTCGTATTTAAACTTGTAGGTGACGACACCTTTATCCAAGTAGAGGATGGAGATGGGGTCCAGCTTCGTGGGCACGCAGCAGGCTTTGGAAGCCTTCTGAGAATTCTTCAAGTGCACCAGGGCCTGGATGATTGCATGCTTCGTGGGTGTGAGGTGCTCGGCCAGAGGGTAGCTGCAGACACCCCGGCACTCGTAGGCTTCGTATCCCGGTGGAGCGATGATCCAGGAGTCCCAGCCAATCTCCTTGAAGTCGATGTAGAGAGGGGTTCGCTTGCAGTAGTTCCCCTTGGCGTTCCTCCTGATTCGAGCGCTGGAATCGTAGATCATGTTCGACCTCATCTGCAGCAACGCCTCTTCCCCGGGGCTGGAGAGACCGCTTGCAGGCAGGTCGCCCAACTCCAGATCCTGTTCGTGGGCGATCATCTCGTCCAGCTCTTCCTTCCGCTCCTCGCCACTGCTCCGGTCGTCAGAGAACACGACGAGCAGAGGGTCGCGCTTGTTCTGGGTGCTGGTGTCGATCTCCAGTTGTCCCCTTCCCAGCTCTTCGGTCTGGTCTTGCCTGCTCTCGATGTGGACCTCCAGCTGGTGGGTGGACGGGCCCGACTTTTGCCAGCGCCTGGTGGCATCCGTCACATCAAACGTCTCCCATTCACTGTTGAGGCCGTAGATCTCCACGGAAGCTAGAACCAGCATGCTCCTTTCTCCCTCCTCAGTCACTGCACTCTCCAGCACTTCAAAAATGGTAATTTTCCGGTCCACACCATCATACATCATGCGATCTCTTTGCACCAGCGTGTACAGCCTGAGCTCGGCCATGATGACCTCTTCGTGGTGAGGGATGGACACGTTGAAGAGGAGTGGGTATTTGCGGATCCCTTTAAAACTGACTGGTTGAGAAAATACATCTGGAAAAAAAAATCACAGAAAGTCATACCTGCAGTGCACGTCATTGTAAACCGTTGCTTGCTCAGGGAGTGAGAGGACCTGCCTGGCCGGGACACTTGGGAGTGTGCGGCATCGCAGCAGCAAACGTGGACAGGCCCATGGGGAACGCCAAACTGAGTGAAATAACAGGAAATTGCCTGTCAGCGGATAGGAGAAGAGCCTCCAGCCAGAACCCAGTAGCTCACGTGCTCAGAAGGACAGAACTGCAAGACCTCGGAGGCTCCCAAAGAGCCCTCGCTTCTGATCAGTAAAAAGCCATTAAACGGAACGTATGGCAACTGTTCATGGAAAAGGACTTCACAGCCTTAATGTTTTTTGTGTGCAATGGGTAGAGATGCCCACCAAGTTGGCAGGGCACTGGTCTTCCTGAAAGGCTTCTATATAGTTCAAGGTTGAGGGGGTTATATATGGCCCAAGGACCTAAATGGGCCAACCATATGATTTTGAAAATCCCACCTACATATGCCACACTGGTTCTGTACTTTTGCCCCGTAGTGGCAGTTACACATGGACCATCTGACTGACCCTCAAAGCTAGCAAGATCAATGCAAGAAACCTAAACTAAAGGATTTAGTTATACAGCAGTATATTTTGGAGTGTATCCTCTGTAAGGGAAAATGACAGAAAATGAATCTTGAGGATGGATGGATTACCAAGCTCCATCAGTGAGCAGGATATAAAGCCACTTCTTAAAGGTCCCCGAGTCTCAGAAACACACATCCAAATGTGACAATATTGAGAGACTGACCTGTTTGTTCTTTGACATAGGGTCTCACCATGTAGCCCTGATTAGCTTCGAACTCGCTGCTCTCACAGTTACAGAAATCCTACCTCTGCCTGCAAAGTGCGGACCTGCTGGCATGAGTCGCCACATCCAACTTGAATGCAATTCTTTTTTTTGCATAGTGTCTATGTTACATTGTTTATTAAATATAGAAAAATATAGAAATGTTCATAGTATTCTCTTTTAATTTGGTAACTCCACTTGTCAAATATTGACTGCTTTTATATTAGGCATCCTATCCAATTGGGGGAAAGAAAAGGAATGGACCTAGCAAATATCCATTATTGCATAATGGTGTGTGTGTGTGTGTGTGTGTGTGTCTCAATAAAACTGTTTCTTTTTGAATCCTAATTTTGAAAAGACAGGATAAAACTACTGTTTAATATACTGGCTCAGGGAAATGTTAGCAAGTACACAGGAGCTGTGACTTATGATAAAATTCTCAGATAAGAATTGTATTCAAAATATATGTGAGAACGATTTTCTACTTTTCGAACGCAATTCTTACCTGAGAACTTCACTGTAGGTCAGAGCTCCTGCGTACTTGCTTAATCTCTGTCTGTGAGTCACCCCCAGACATTTAGCGTCACTGAGGGCTCCTAAATCCCTATGGCAGCATTTCTGGTTGCACACCAAGTCACCTCTTCATTCTTTTTTAATTCATGTGCATCCATGTGATTATTTTACACTTATTTCTTAGTTCATAAAGGCTTGTCCTTAAGGTGACAGCTACATTTTATACCTTAACAAAAACATCCGCCACGTGCTTTGCTGCTTCCTCTGCGTGCCACCTAAAATCACTTTCATATGGTCCATGGGAAGAACCAACAATGGGTTAGCTCTGGACTCACTGTAACAAGGCTTAACTCATGTCCAGCCACACTTCCCATCCACTCCCTACAATGCTCAGTCCCATACAACTGCTCAGTTGATATCTGCAGACCAAGTAAGCCAATCTGTCACCTCCCATACGATTAATACCACTGGCACTTGCAAAGATGCCTTCTCTCACTCTGTCTTCAAAGTGTTCTTTGGGCCCTCTTGTCCCATCCGTACATGCCATCTTCCTAAAAGTTCAGTCCACAGGAGTCACCTGTGCCATTTGCTATTCGTGAGACCAGAAGCTTCTGCTCTTCCCTGAGGGAGTGAAGAGCAAATCTCCCTGGGGCGGACACAGAGCTGCCAGGCAACTAAGAAAGCTCTGCAGAACCCATGTGCTTGCTGCCTCGGGGCACTGGCTTCGATGGACTTAAATGTGCTAAAACTTAGCAAAACACACGCTTTGAACCTACGCAGAGTTTTATCCCTTGTTAAAAATGAACTCACACTCAGGAGGCAGAGGGAGTGTGATTTTAGGTCAACCTAAGTGACACAGCAAGATCCTCTCTCAAAAAAAGACACTAAGCTAATTTTTAAAAAATAAAATAAATAATCTTTTCAAGGCTATCCTGGGCTAGAAGGTAAAGTTCAAGGCCAACCTGGCCTATATAACAACATTCTGTCTCAAAAAGAAAAAATAAATGAACCAAGAGATGAAGCCACTCGAGGTTCTTTAGATGCCGGTGCAGGGAGCGATGAAGGAAGCAAGGCGCGCGCCGCAGCCAGGCGCTCCGTGTGGGATCTTTACACGCTGGGGCCGCACGTGAATGGAACAGAACAGACTGCGGGATGCTGATGTGCCCCCAAGGCCACACCCATGCCCATCACCTCACCCGCATCATCCTCACACACTGGGAACTTCCGTATTGCTTGAGAAAAGCCAAGCCAAAGTCCATCGACAGAACCGCACACCCACCTTCATTCTTGAAACTCCTGATGATGTTAGCAGACGGCACGGAGGTCCGGTCCGTGGCGAATTTGTTGTAGAGCTCCAGCATGTACTCGGGGGGGTCTACCTTGGCCGAGTCCGGCGCGGGAATGTCGGACAGGTTCAGCGTCTTGAGGAACTCATCCTTCATGCTCTGAAGCAGGGTGCTGAAGTCGACCCCGTCTTGTTCTGAGAAGACATCATCGAAGAGGGGCATATCTTCTTCCAGTGGCGACTGGTCCAGACCCATGATGGGGCTTCCAGAAACAGAGCAAGCCGCCAGGAAGACCACGCTCAGGCGCAGGACCAGAGAACCCATGGCTTTGCTCAAGCCTCCAAGCCAGCCCAGGAAGGTTTAGCTCTCCTGGACTCTGAGTGGCAGTTTTATCTTGCAGAGCGAAAATGTCTCCTGTCACTGGAGACAAGTTTGGAAACTCTTCCTCTCGCTCCCCCCTCCCCCAACTCTCCCACTCCAGCAAAAGTCAGGTTGCAGTAATTGGACAGCGAAATCCCTTATAGGGCCTAGGCTTTCTTATCTCCTTAGTGTAAACTTATACGCCAGATTTCGTTTTTATCTTGCAATCCCTTTTTCTTTTAATGAGCATTTTGTAAACACGTCCACATTCTGACACTGGGGAGAGGCAGGACAGTTTTCTCTTTCAAGACTTTGCTACTCTTTCAGCTCACTTCCTTTTGTCAGGAATGTCTGAATTCTGCATCTGTGGGGTTCAACTTTGCACATCATGTGATAGACATTAAGAATCAACTGAACGCACTTTGATGGCGACGCATATTAATTCAAGTGATACATTGCGATCTGAAACTGGACGCAAAAAGCAACAGCTTCAAGTTGAACAGATTATTTACATAAAACTTTCAAAGCAGATACTTTAGAAACAAGAACGAATGAGTGCTATGGTCCACAGTCACAGATCCCACGGGGTTGAAGTAAAGCCGGTGCCTGCCTGTGGTGACTGCAGCACGTGGCCTTGGTGAAAGCCTCTGTGCAAAGTGATGCTTGGAGATGGTTCCACGCCGCACAGCCCCCGCGTGAGTCCTGAAGCCAGAGTCTCCTGAGGGTGGACCGCTTTAACATATTTCCAAAAGCAAGCCAGTCTTCGGAGCAGAATAAGCACCCACTTATCTCCATGCACACACACAGATGTCGGTGCAAGTCCCAAAACTCTGAATGGCAGGTGTATATGTGTGTAGAACCTCCACAGGACACCGGAGCAAGGACTGACCCCAGCTCCTGGGATGCGTTGGTCTGAAGGAAAGAGGAGAGACACACATGCACCCTACATTCCGGAGCTCTAGCTCAAGAAGGAAAACAAGCAAGAGAGATTTCTCTGGCTTCCTTGCACTTGGCATTAGAGAAACTGCTCAGTTAAATACCTGGGACATTTCTCCACCTGAATGTTTGTCTTTAGCCAAAGGAAAAGGAGGGTCGCCACATCTCACTGCCTATATCCTTTTGCAATGCCTGCTTAAACACCTGCAGTAGGTAGACAAGGAGAAGGCAGGGTCAGCATGCGGGAAGGAGATGTAACGTCCTCCCCTTTCTGAACCTGGGATGCCTTGGTTTGGCTGTAGAATCTATTTGCGCCTTGATTTTCTCTAGAAGCTTTTCCTAATGACTATTATGTGGTCTAAGAATCAAATATCTCCATATTCCTTTACTTAGTTTGGTTTTACTTTTCAATATCATCTCTTAGTTGATAATCAATCTCAATATTTTGGATCTCATTCTCTGGGAATGTGTCAAATTTATCCACTGTGGACTAAGAGTCACTAAGCCGTTGAGCCAACTGTGGAAACACAGCTAGACATTGCAGAGAGCGTGTATGCTTGGGAAACTAAGTGCCAACTGTCGCTTGAGCTTGCCACCCCGTTGGAAAGGGCCAGTTTCAGACCTGCTCTCTGACTTTACAGATCTGAAGGATCTGTGCTCTAATGCCACAAACTCAAACCTATGGGACGGGCAAAGTCCTTACGAGTCATCTGTTGATTCTGAAACTCCATCATCCTGACAAGAGGCCAGTTGGGCTTAGGGAGGATCTTTGAACACAACTCCAGGTTTTGGGAACTTTTTCTACTTAAATCTCACCTATATCATAAAATTACCACCTACTCTTAAATTATGAAGACTTTGTAGTAAATCTCAGATCTTATATGATTATAAAATAGTTAATGAGATGTACTGCAGATTTGTTGAAACATATTGTATATTCTCCCACATAACTTTCTCCTTTTCCCGGGACAGACACTTCTCCACGCTCACGTGAGCTATGGAGCTGACACCCATTGCTCTTTGTTCCTAACTGTCAGTTTTATAAATATATGAGGTTCTGCGTGTCCTGTTCTCTGTTAATAGATACTCGAATTGTGCTTGTCCTTACATCTGATACCACCATGAATGGTCTGTCCAAGATTCTCCAGGAGTGCCATTCTGAAGACCTTTCTGTTAACAGGAGCATCCTGGGAGCTGCCCAACCAGATTCCTAATTCCACTTTATTTTAAATCTGCATTTGATTTTTACATTTAACTTACAGTTAATGTAAAGGAGCTGTGAAGAGCTATACTTAGTAAGAACAGAATTATTGGTTAGTGGGAAAAACTAACAAGTTTGTGACACGCTGAATTGTTTTCCCACCAACCTTGTCGGTAGACTGGGGACTCTGGCTGGACTGAGGGCCTCTAGTCTCTTCTCCCCGTTCCTGAGCTCTGTCTGGGTAAAAGGTATGGTTTGGGATGGAAAGCACTGTTTTTAAAGTATTGTGATGACTTCCACATTCCTTCCTAAGCAGTTTGATTTATGAAAAGCATACTGCCCAGCAGAAAAAATAAACTGATTGAAGGACAGGAGAGGAAACCATCCTGAGTAGACAGTACTTGACGATGTCATTAGTATACAAGTCCAGCAGAATTCAGGAAAATGTCCATCTTGCTAACAGACATTGCTAACAGAACTCCTAACAGAACAGCGGCAAAATTGGAAGAGAGCAACGGATTAGGAATAGCCAGAGTCACCTTGGTAAAGAATCAGATGAGTGGCCACATCCCACATGTCAGTGTATTAAGAGTCAAGTACATTCACAACAGCTCGGCCATTGTAGGAACAGGTCGTAAGATAGAATGGAGACTGGAAAAAGACTAACAAATATGATAATTTGATATAAATATGTGCAAAATAACTCATATCAGACATCAAGAGCAGACGTAATCTAATAACAGTGGCAGGATTACTGAAGTGCTGATGCCCTTCTTTATACTTCATGCAAAATCAAATACAGACTGACTAGGACTTCGGATGAAAGAGTAATTTTGAAACTTTTCCAGATAGAGGTCTGTCTAGGAAAAGGCTACTTTTGCCCTAAAATCTGGTGCAAACTTAACATTGGAGAATAACAAAGAGAGAAATTATTTTCCTATCTCTGTTTTCTCAAAAGAGAGAGAACACAAGAAACCTACGTCTAAAAATAAATGTGTACATTAACTCCTATTTCAAATTCTGAAGCTCCAATAATATTCCCTTCACTAGGCGTTACTCAGAGTGGTGGGATGAGCTCCACAAGTACTTTAAATCAGGTTTGTTAGAGTTCTCCTTCTTTCGTAAAGATGTGTCCATGAATTGTGGCAACTTTACATGTAAAAGATACATTATCTGTATTTTAAGAAACATATTATTGTTCCCAGGGCTGACCGAATCTTATTTTAAACACGCTTCTTAAGTAAAAAATGCCAGAAATGAAATGCCCACTGACCTAGGATATCCTGGGAGTGGAGTGGACAGTCGTCAGTACACTCTCGCTGGAGGTGTTTGACAGCTATGCTGAGCAACGACACTGTACAAAGCCAACCAGGGCGCTCTGCCACCACACGGAGATAAGTCAAGCCCTTTACACCAGAAGCTGCTAAGGGTTTATTCCACACTCTCAGCAAGATAAGCTGCCGTTCACGCCTCACCGCACACTCAGATCTGGAAAGTTGAGAGCTGCTTAATTGAGAGATGCTTAATTGAGCATCTGAATTATTCTAGGGAAGAAAAGCAGCAAATTTCAGGTTGTTTTTACTTTGGTTCCTCAAGGTCCATTGAGCGCCCGTGGACAGCTCCGCACGGCCCACAGAGAGCCGCGGTGGCCAGCCACTCGCTCTCTCCATCTAAGCCTCGGTCTGCAAGGTGGATGTGTTTCCCCACCTGGCAGACAAAGCTGTGGTTAAAAGAAGCTCCTCCTGAGAACACGCAGCCAGGAAATGCGTGGCGTGCTTGACACCATGCCCTCCTGAATCTCTAAACTGCCTTTGCCAGGTGTGCAGTTCGCAGAGCGTGGGTCTGAAACTGTGAGAAAATGGCCTTTGGGTGAGGGACCTGTGAGCCGGCACCCGGTGCCATCTGCTGTGAAATACGAACGTGCCTCCCTGACACCTCAGATTTCCTAGGTCATATCCCATTTCAGGTTTTCTATTACTTCAAGAGAATGAGCAAACATGAGCATTCTCTCTCTCTCTCTCTCTCTCTCCCCACACACATACACATATACCCCTTCTACAAGGGAGATTCAGTGCTAACACATTTTGAAAGAACAGCACGCATCTCCTCTTGGAGCACTCATCAGCAAGACCCTGTCCACAGAGCTACAAAGTCCAGGCCAAGCACACTGGAGGTTTGATCTTGGAAAGTGACATTCAAAAAGGATGGGCACCCATGAGGAACAGAAGCACAGATTCATGAAGGACACTCAGCGTAGCCACAGCAGTGTACAGATGCCAGTGTGACTGTCCAAGGCCATGTCTTATCAAAATGTCCAGGGTTACCCATAGCTGCCCACTTTCATAGCGTGCTCCGGCAGCGCTGTCACTAAGAACGATCGTGTCTCTCTGCTGGGAGGACTAGCAGAGGTCAGTCTGACTGACCTCCAGTGCTGTGCAGGAAGGGAGAGGAAAGGGGGAGAATTTGGCCCTGCCTTATCAATGGAAGCCACGTTTCTGACGACTTTCACTTGACAAGCTCATAGAATCTCAGGCCAGAGGGATTCTTGGAGGCTGCATCAGGGGGACTGCTGCGCGTGATTCACGCAGAGCTTACAAGCGGCTCATCGCCATTAAATGTCTTGCACAATAAAGAGGACAAAAGCCTCGAAACCATGACCAGCCTTTAATTTTAAGAACTGTTACAGAAATAGCCTTCTGGATCCTAAAGAGGAAGGACAGGGACCATGTCTTCAAAGGCTCAGCCCCAAGGGAAGGCTGGGCTGCAAGGGTCAGCAACACCTGGTCCCTACGGGTGACTTCTGCTTCCGGATTCTTATACAGAAGTGTTACTATGTGGCTGTTCTTAATTGTGTGTCTTAACATGATGTCCTTTTTGGATTTCCCCTGGTCTAACCTTAGGAGGATGTTGTGTTGCCATAAAACATTCCATTCTGGAGGAAGTACGTAAGAGTGGAAAGGAAGCAGACTGCTGTTCTCGGGAAGTTTCTGAGTCTAAAAGGATGGGGAGGGGTTGCTCTCCAAGGTGAAGAAAGCAGTAAGCCGCCGCTGGGGGTGGACTCTCTCTGTCCAGTGGCAGGTCATGAAGCAGTTCCGGCGCTGAGACTTCCCCCGTCTCGCCCAGCTGGGTGCTCTTTGAATTAATTCTCTGCTCCTGTAACACTGCCAGTACTACCCCAGTAGACTAATGTTGTCAAGTTGGACTCTAGCGTAACCATACTTTGGTCTGTCACTGAATTTCTATCTGGGATGAACAGACGTTTATGTGGCGGTTTCCCAGGAAAAGCGCCACACAGCTCTTTGCGTAGTCAGGAGGGTCACAGAACCAAGATGAAATGGGGAAGACCTTTCACACAGTCCTGGCTGCGGGCAGCAAGACGTGAAGATGAGGCTGAGGGTTGAGGACAAGCATCCATGGGAGATCCTGCTGCTTATGCTGGGGCCAAAAGGAAAATAGGGTGGTAAGTTACATCCGCTCTAAATAGCCCTTCCTGGGGTCCAGAAGCTTGGAACCCATGGGAAGAATCAGAGTAAAAAGAACAAGAACATGGTAGAAGTAATAAAAAAAAAAAATAGCCCTCAGGTCCAAACTTTGATACAGAAACAAGGAAATCCGTTGTTCAGCGTGCAGACAGGGCCTGAACAAGGGTGCAGTACAAGAAACTGCATTGGTCACAGCCTGGCTGGTGAGGACTGCGGGCATCAGGGGGTTGTCTGAACGCCAGGGAAGCAGAACGACTGAGCAATACCACCACCTGCTCCACCTTGAGACGAAGCCTAATGACATCAGCTAATACGAGGGGAATCACCCCCCGGTGGCCAGGCTCCCTGGAGAGTTAAGGACGTTTCTTCACGGGGAGCTTGAGGCTGGCCAGGGCTTTGGTGGCTTTGCTGAGCCCCTTGGTAGAACATGAAGGTCACAGGGTAAGCTGTGTTCTCTGGAATTTGGTTGAGCTGCTCTGAGAAGAGGCAGGAATCTTGAGTCTTAGCCAGAGACGACTTATCATGCACAATGTTCACTAAGCGCCAGCACTATGTAGTGCACATGGCACGGGGCTGCCAGCCAGCACAAGAGCAGCACGAACTATCGCTTGCTCGGGTTCTGCTCTCGGGCAGCCTCCAGTGCCCATGCTTGGTGCCCTCTATCTCCTCACGCAGTTCTCCTCGAACCCCGTGGCTTCTGTTATCATCTCCACTGCACAGACAAGACGCTGCGCAGTAGCCGGGAAGGGAAAAGCTAAGCTTGGTGCCGGTGTAGTTCAACTCAAAGCACAGTCACGTGTTTCAACGTGCTCTGCACCCCAAAAGGGATGGACGGATGGATGGATGGACGGATGGGTGGATGGATGGATGGACGGATGGGTGGGTGGATGGATGGAAGGAGTGCATGGCAGAGGGTCTAGAGATAGGGAAGGGACAGGTGGGCACCCTCCACCACATCAACACTGGCTGGAGCAGGACAACAGAGCGACATGCAAGGCAGAAGAACACCGGGCAAGACAGAAGCAGTGTAGAGCTTCAAGTCGGTGGTTCTCAATTGAGCAAAACAGCCCAAGACATGCATAAAATCAGTCCTTATGCGTATTCCTAAAACCTCATTTCCCCAAGTAACTTTAGTATAATGTAAGGAAAAATCTAAGCAACCCCTTCTAGGTGCTTCCGGTCTGCGGTCTCAGGTGAGTCCCTGCAGTCAAGTCGACTTTGAACCTCGACAGCCTTGAGGATCCTGAGTGTCTGTAGCAAAGCTGGCCGGACCTGCAGCACACAGGGCCGAGGTACGAACCAGCCAGACAGCCGGTGAGGAAAAGGACACGGGCTTTGGGCCTGTGAAGCCGTCACTGCCAAGACCAAGCTGGGAGGGCGCTGTGAGGGCGCTGTGAGAGAAGGGCGCTGAGGGCGCTGTGAGGGCGCTATGAAGGAACTATGAGGGCGCTATGAGGGCGCTATGAGGGCGCTATGAGGGCGCTGTGAGGGCGCTATGAGGGCACTATGAGGGCGCTATGAGGGCGCTATGAGGGCGCTGAGGGCGCTGAGGGCGCTGAGGGCGCTGAGGGCGCCATGAGGGCGCTATGAGGGCGCTGTGAGGGCGCTGAGGGCACTGTGAAGGCGCTGAGGGCACTGTGAGGGCGCTGAGGGCACTATGAGGGTACTATGAGGGCGCTGTGAGGGCGCTGAGGGCACTGTGAGGGCACTATGAGGGCACTGTGAGGGCGCTGTGAGGGCGCTGTGAGGGCGCTGAGGGCACTGTGAGGGCACTATGAGGGCACTGTGAGGGCGCTGTGAGGGCACTATGAGGGCACTGTGAGGGCGCTGTGAGGGCACTATGAGGGCACTATGAGGGCGCTGTGAGGGCGCTGTGAGGGCACTATGAGGGCGCTGTGAGGGCGCTGAGGGCACTGTGAGGGCACTGAGGGCACTGAGGGGCGTAGGCGCTGTGAGCGCTAGGGGCACTGAGGGCACTGTGAGGGCGCTGTGAGGGCGCTGTGAGGGCACTATGAGGGCGCTGTGAGGGCGCTGAGGGCACTATGAGGGCGCTGTGAGGGCACTATGAGGGCACTATGAGGGCGCTGTGAGGGCGCTGAGGGCACTGTGAGGGCGCTGTGAGGGCGCTGAGGGCACTGAGGGCGCTGTGAGGGCGCTGAGGGCACTGAGGGCGCTATGAGGGCGCTGAGGGCACTATGAGGGCACTGTGAGGGCGCTGTGAGGGCACTGAGGGCACTGTGAGGGCACTGTGAGGGCGCCGGGCGGGCGCTGGGCCCTGCTGACCGCCCCCGCCTTCACTTCTGACGCTGCTGCGGCTGCTCCCTGCTGCGGCTGCTCCCTGCTGCGGCTGCTCCCTGCTGCGGCTGCTCCCTGCTGCGGCTGCTCCCTGCTGCGAATCGCTCAAGTCCTGCGCGCGCTCGGGCTCCCTGGGATCCTGCAGCGCGCCGTCCCGTCCCGCGAGCTCCTCCTGGGGGCCCGGCGCCCACCGTCCCCCGTGGCAGGACGGGCACGGTCCCGGGGGAGACGCGCCGCAGGCCTCGGTCCCCGCGGTCCTCAAGCGGCAGTCAAGTCTTGGGGCTGCTCCTGCAGAGCGTCCTGGGGTGCTTCCCTCTCCTCATGCTGATGAGCTCACGACCAGCAGCAGTTCTGGCGACAGCTCAGGCCGCCTTGGCAGGAGGGTCAGGCCACACCAGCGCCAGGGAGCAGGGCTCACCAGCCCGCGGCGGTTTCTTTTAAAAAGTTTTTAAACTGCGCGTGCGCGCGCGTGCGCGTGCACGTGTGCCCCGCGCCCGTGGAGGCCCGAGGGCGCCGGGAACGTCCCGACTTCTGCACTTCCTTTTTGTTGGCGCCCGCAGAGCCGGAAGTGCGGCCGCTGCCTGCCCGCTGGTGTCTCCGCGCTCGCTCCGTCCAAGAGGCGCCGCCCGGAGCCGGAGCGGCCTGGAGAGGGACAAACCGTCCCACTCGCCAGGCTGCAAGGCTCCCAAAATCTGCCAAACGGGGCTGCAGAGGGGCTCAGGGTGAAGCCTCCGCCTCGCAGGCGGAAGGTCCTGAGTTCGGATCCTAGACCCCGCGAATAGACGCCGGGCGGAAGCGGGGGCGGCCTGCGTTTCCGGTCCTGGTAGGGCGGAGCCTGTGAATCCCGGGGGCGGAGCAAACAAGGAGGAGGTGGAGGCGTCCGTGGTGGTTCCCGAATTCGTCTGCGGTTCTACACACACACACATACATACACACACGCACACACATACACACACGCACACATACACACACGCACACACATACACGCACACATGCATACACGCACACACATACACACACGACAGCACATACACGCACATACACGCACACTACACACGCATACACACACACATACTATACACACATACACACACACGCATGCATACACATACATACACACATGCACACACATACACACACGCATACATACACACACATACATACACATACACACATATACATACACATACATACACACATGCACACACATACACACACGCATACATACACACACATACATACACACACACATACATACACATACACACATATACATACACACACATACGCACACACACATACATGCACACACATACATACACACACATACATACACATACACACATATACATACACACACACGCATACATGCACACACACGCATACACGCACACACACATATACACACACATACACGCACACACATCACACACGCATACACATGCACACACACACATACACACACACGCACACATACACATACGCACACACACACATACACACACAGATACACACGCATACACACACATATACACACACACGCATACATACACACACGCACATACACACACGCATACATACACACACGCATACATACACACACATACATACACACACACATACACACACGCACACACACACGCATACATACACACGCATACATACACACACGCATACACGCACACACATACACGCATACATACACGCATACATACACACACGCATACATACACACACATACATACACACACACATACACACACGCACACACACACACGCATACATACACACGCATACATACACACACGCATACACGCACACACATACACGCATACATACACGCACACATACACACATACATACACACACGCACATACACACACACATACACACACACACATACATACACACACGCATACATACACACGCATACATACACATACACACGCATACATACACACACACATACACGCACAATTGAATAAATAATAAATAAATAAAATTGAAAAAAAACTTAAAAAAAAGTCTGTCAAACTACTCCACCAGTACTTTCCGTCTTATCCACCTGCCTCGGGGAAGATCCCACCCGCCATGGGGCTCCGCCCATGCCAGTCAGTCACGGGCTGGCTCCGCCCATGCCAGTCAGTCACGGGCTGGCTCCGCCCATGCGAGTCAGTCACGGGCTGGCTCCGCCCATGCGAGTCAGTCACGGGCTGGCTCCGCCCATGCCAGTCAGTCACGGGCTGGCTCCGCCCATGCGAGTCAGTCACGGGCTGGCTCCGCCCATGCCAGTCAGTCACGGGCTGGGCTGGCTCCGCCCATGTGAGTCAGTCACGGGCTGGCTCCGCCTATGAGAGTCAGTCACGGGCTGTCAGTCAATTCACGGCCCAGAGTCAGTCACGGGCTGGGAGGGCTCCGCCCATGCGAGTCAGTCATGGGCTGGGCTGGCTCCGCCCATGGGAGTCAGTCACGGGCTGGCTCCTCCCATGGGAGTCAGTCACGGGCTGGCTCCTCCCATGCCAGTCAGTCATGGGCTGGGCTGGCTCTGCCCATGCGAGTCAGTCACGGGCTGGCTCCGCCCATGCCATCAGTCACGGGCTGGCTCCGCCCATGCCAGTCAGTCACGGGCTGGGCTGGCTCCTCCCATGGGAGTCAGTCACGGGCTGGCTCCTCCCATGGGAGTCAGTCACGGGCTGGCTCCTCCCATGCGAGTCAGTCACGGGCTGGCTCCTCCCATGCGAGTCAGTCACGGGCTGGGCTGGCTCCGCCCATGGGAGTCAGTCATGGGCTGGGCTGGCTCCGCCCATGGGAGTCAGTCACGGGCTGGGCTGGCTCCGCCCATGGGAGTCAGTCATGGGCTGGGCTGGCTCCGCCCATGCGAGTCAGTCACGGGCTGGCTCCGCCCATGCGAGTCAGTCACGGGCTGGCTCCGCCCACGCCAGTCAGTCACGGGCTGGCTCCGCCCATACGAGTCAGTCCCTGCAGGCTTGCTGGAGGTTGCCTTCACTACAAATCCTCGATGTGCCCACAGCCTTCTGCTGCCAGTTGTCACCTGTGGCTTCACAAGTGGTCGTCACCCACGTGGCGGAGAGGCTTTTCCCAGTGCAGCTGAGAACTGAATCCGCAGACGCTTTTCTGTTCGTTTCCCTCCTTACGTAGCCACGCGAGACGCACCTCCAAAGTTGAGGGGCCTGGCTTAGGGCTCCCACTGCTCAGTTTGCGACTCTGCAGCCGGGAGGTCCAGAGCCCTGCTCCAGTGAGACGATTTCCATAACCTTCAAAGCCTTAACTTTGTAGTCTTCAAGACAGGATAGTGGGACTTAATACAATAAGGATTAACGCTAAACATGGTTACTGTGAATGTGAAGATGTATTTGGCCTCAAACTTTGTAACCATTTTTATTTCCTCTTCAAGCAAGTTTTTGCTTTAAAATTTAATATGCATATCTCTTGGCAAGACCTAAACTGTGATTAAATGCTCTTGAAAACTGCTAAGAACTTTAAGAAAAATCGATTAAATGAATACAGTTAACTCGCACTTGCTGAGACTCTGGCTCACAGGGACAGCCTATTGCCATATCCTGGTAATTGTCGTTAGGAAAGGTCAAGCCACACGCCCAACCAAGTTCTCATTAACTGTGTGGCTGTGCGTACAACATGAAAGCGATGAAAACTGTGGTCAGACCACAAAACCAGAAGACATGAGATGCCTGCTGCATGTCATTCCATGGTCGTGGAGGGCAGGTGGGACACCGTGGCTGAAGGGGTCATGGAGGGTGGGTGGGACGCCGTGGCTGAAGGGGTCGTGGAGGGCGGGTGGGACGCCGTGGCTGAAGGGGTCGTGGAGGGCGGGTGGGACGCCGTGGCTGAAGGGGTCCTGGAGGGCGGGTGGGGTGCCGTGGCTGAAGGGGTCCTGGAGGAGAAGGTGGGGTACCGTGGCTGAAGGGGTCCTGGAGGGCAGGTGGGACGCCGTGGCTGAAGGGGTCCTGGAGGAGAAGGTGGGATGCCGTGGCTGAAGGGGTCCTGGAGGGCGGGTGGGATGCCGTGGCTGAAGGGGTCCTGGAGGGCGGGTGGGATGCCGTGGCTGAAGGGGTCCTGGAGGAGAAGGTGGGATGCCGTGGCTGAAGGGGTCCTGGAGGAGAAGGTGGGGTGCCGTGGCTGAAGGGGTCCTGGAGGGCGGGTGGGATGCTGTGGCTGAAGGAGTCCTGGAGGGCGGGTGGGATGCCGTGGCTGAAGGGGTCGTGGAAAGCGGGTGGGATGCCATGGCTGAAGGAAGAGGGTCTGAGATATCCACAAGTTTGATCACAGGGGTTGGCAAACCTTGTAGTGCTGGGCCCTGCCTCCCTCCTTTCTTTATTTCCCCTCCTCCTTTCCATCTTCTTTTCCTTCCTTCTAAGTAAGTTTTTACATGCTTTGGATAGATAGACATGCATACATGCACGTGGTGTGTGTGTGTGTGTGTGTGTGTGTGTGTGTGTGTGTGTGTGGACTCATTCATTCTCATGAAATAAAGGTCATACATACTTTTTATATAAATGGGGAAACAACCTGCAGAAGGTGAAGTAACTTGTCCCGATGAAGCTGGACACGGCTTGGAGCTGAGGCCGGATGGCACAACTGGACCTCGGTGAATGAGGCCCGTGGAACCTGTGCCGCAGAGTACTGTAACATGAGTCGGTAGGCTGGTCGATTGGTTTTTACTTCAGATACTCACAGATTTTAGCATTACCTAGAATATCCATTTCAAAGTGGAATCAAGATTTCTTTAAAAAAAAACAAAACAGTCATGGTGGCTTATTCCTCAGCAAATAGAGGCAGGAGGATTGCCACAAGTTCAAGGCCAGCCTGGCTACATGCATGGCCTGTCGCAAGAATGATAAAACGAAAAAATGAAACTGAGACATAGTTCAGGAGAAAGTTGTCACAGCTGCAGCCTCCTGTCCACACACACGTAGGATCTGGCTCCTCTGCATTAGTCATTAAATCCCAGAAATGCCCAAGTTTAGTATGATCTGCCTAAGATAATCACTTATTTTTCTGATTTTTAGGTGATTATTGGAATGGTTTTTGAGGTAAAAGCACAATACTAATTACTGAAACCAGTGAGTGATACCTCTAAGACAGAGTTACAAATATGTTTAATTTCTGGCTTTTTAAAAGTGTTTCCTTTGTCAGAAAACAGGCCTCAATACATTTTAACCCAAAGTTGTTCAGACTGGGGCTCTCCAAAACGGTACCTCGTTCGTGCTGGAAAGAAAAGCGCTAAAGCAGCCGCACAGCAGGTCAAGCTCAAGCCTCAGGCCTGGGGGCCTGCAGCGTGCTGCACCCTGCTTTCCTTCTGGGCCTCTGAGCCCCGGATTCTGGAAAGTTCTGTGCTCTGTGTCTGCGAGGTTTTGCATTGACTTCTAACTGTCTAACCTCTGAGGTCCCCGGAAGTCAGGCTGCTCAAAGCCACAGTCTTGAGCCTGGAGGACTCTGGGTCAGGAGACGACTGTCTGAGGAACGCGTCTGGTGCTCGAGACATCACTTTACAAGGGCAGCCGGCAGACCCCGCTGCAGCGCATCACCACAGTCCTTCCTGGCAGTGCACTGGGATTCCTGAGTGTCCCTCTGGAGAGCAGCACATTCATTCACATCAGAACTTCAGGGCAGCTGACATTTAGACCTCTGAATGGATTCTTTCGGAATGGACCATGTATGGGGAAAACTGCAGATGACTCCAGAAAAGGCAGAAATGAGATGTCAGATTGGAGACTAATTTTAGTCACCGAGCGCATGCCGGTCCCTGTCACACTCACTCTATCTCCTCTCATGCGTCCGGCAGTGTCTGATAGCGGCGATGGGCGGCTTCATCATGATGCTCTTCCAGAATTTTTGGAAGAACTCCGCATCACCCTGCGGCGCCCATGACTTACGAGCATGACTTGTGTCACGCCTTTGCTCAAAGGGCAGCAGCATACCAGGATTCTGAGATAGGTTTAGAAGCGTTGCCAGCACACGTTCCAAGTAAAGCTTGCAGCATGGTGGTTACGGTGCCAGCCTGGGGAAGGTGCTGATCACAAGGTAGAGTGGAGTGGTCACACGCCGCCCTCGTCAGCTGGGGACTTGCTCCCTTCCGCACAGAACACCCCACATAGACCGTCTGCACAGAGGCACGACTCTAACCAGGATGCTTCAGGACCCGATCCGAACGTGTTTCATGTCCCTGTAGGGATGTTTCTTTGTGCTGCTCTATTTTTGGAATCTAAAGTTTTGTCCAGTAGGTTGACAGATCCATATAGGGATCAGATGACTGACTGAGAGAGACTAGAGGAGTCTCCATCTTTCTAGAATTTCTGGAAACTGAAACGTGCAGGTAGGGCTCAGCGGGGGATGTCCTGGTGCAAGGGAGTTGCTCCTCGGCATCTACGGGAGGTGAAAAGAAGACCCTGAGCGGACTCCCTGCTTCGGTTTCCACCATTGTTCACCATTCGTTCCCACGTCCTGTGGTCCAAGGCTTCCCTCCTCTCCTCAGCATTTGGTGCTCCGACTTGGAAGAACTGTGTAGCCCTGGTTACCTCCTCCACCCTGGAAGAACTGTGTAGCCCTGGTTACCTCCTCCACCCTGCGGTGTTACCTAAGAGCACAAGGTCTTGTATCACATGCTAAGTCTATTTGTTGGCCATGTGAACGTCAATGGTTTCCAAGTCCCCTGACCTAAGATGTTTTCCTTCCTGTGAAACAGACATAGGCACACTACTGTCCCTCATAACTGCTGTGTGACCCTCACTAATGATGCCGATGAAATATTTGGGCTCAGTGTTAGTAAGTCAGTAAGTAATGTTAACCATCATTTAGTACAGATTGTTTTTCCTCTCTAGTAGACAGAACCATTGGAAATGACTTGAAATTAATATTTTTGTATGTCAAAAGTATTGAAAATATTGATAATTTCACATGAATGAATTTGATATTTGTTTTCTAGGTGGGTTTGCACGAGCCATCAGAGTTGAACAAATAACTCTCCTTTTTGGTATAATAAGGAGGGAATACAGGACCCGAAGGCAAGGGGGTCAGGCCTAATTTAAGTTTATCTAAGCCATGACTATCACTCGTTATCTAGTAGAGGCTTGCTTAGGGGTTGTGTACAAAGGAGACAAGCAGAAATATCAGCATCAAGAGACGTATGTGTACAATATTTGAGCTTTAATAAATATGCACTACTTTTAATTGCTCTGTTTTTCTTGGTAAAATGTCTGATACCAAAAGAAAAAAGATTGTGTTGCCTCCAACAGATCATAGCCAGAACCTGCCTTTCCCATGCTGTAGAGACTGCCGGGTAAATCTATTTGCAAATGTATCAATATGATCTGAGTGGATTTTATGTTGATGTCGTGCTAATTAAACAGCTGCAGAATCTTCCATACATTTGTCCAGACCTAGAGTCACTGGGCCAGACTCTTGTTACTGAATACTTAAGATGTTTATTATTTCTCACTATTGCAATGCTGTAAGCACAAAAGTTAGCAGGGAGTATCCTGATGAGTAGAGCAAGCAGCCTGAAGCGCGTTGGTTTCAGCGAAGCCGCCCTGCTCTCGCCCTCATGACGGCCACGCGGCGCAGACGCGCCTGTGTGGCGACTCTGTCTCGGCGGAGCTGCAGCTTGAGCCCCGCTCTGAGCTGGTACCCACCCTAGCGCGTGTAGCCCGCGCTGTCTGCCGTCTCCTTGCCAGCCTGTCTCCCTCGCAACTGATGGCAGGTGCTTAACAGGTTTGGGCCAAAGCCAATTTCCATTTTCCCGCTTCTTGTTGAGAGTCAGGAGAAGCCAGTGCAGTGTGCATGGGAAGGTGAAACGGGACGTAAACACCCCCCCCGACAGCGCCCTGCACAGCTGCCCTTCAGGCAGGAACCTCTTCTGCCTCGGCAGAGCAGCCAAGTGACAAGACTTGGCAAACGCTCAGTCGTATCATCCGGGACTCCTTCAACTTTCTAATTCCTGGAAGAATTGCGTCTGCAGGCTTTCCCTTCCTTCTGTAAGCACCTGGCTCTCCCGGCCCATGCCGGCAGAGTCTGGGCCTCTGGCCTGGTGAGGATCGAGTGTCTCTCTGTCTCCAGGGAGTAGTGCTCTGCATAAAGCTTGTGAATGGACATAAGACTTTTGACTTTCATTATTTAGAGCACAGTTTGAGACAGCTTGAGAATTAAAGAGAACCAGAGAAGTAAAGTTTTTACTAGTGAATTGTATATTTCTATGAAGAACTGAAGGCCAGCGAAGCAAGCTCCTGTCCTCATGAATCCACGTAGCCTAACCCCATTTGCCGCATGCTGGGGCTCACGCCCTTCCATCAGGGGTGTTGCAGCCCAGCACACCCTATCTCTGCTTCTCTTTCCAGCCTTTCAGCATGGAGCATCCAGCACGATACCTCAGACCTGCAGCGCGTGGTCCACACCTCCTGTGACAAGTGTCTGTGCTCTGCAGACCACGATCCTCCCCAAGGACCTGGTTATCACAGCCCAAATTCCTGAGGCGGCCACTTCCTCTCCTTATCGCAGAATTGGGAATTCTATGGGGTTTAGGATGAAAAGCCATCCAGTGCACGTAGGAATACACGCAGCCTCCAGGACACAGATCAGGGAGGTTGGGCTGACAGCAGGCATCTCCAGACACCCACCACACACACACACACACACACACACACACACACACACACACACACACTGCCTGCACAGCAGGAAGCTTATTAACAAGTGACTATCATTTCCAGCCCAGCATTGCAACTTGCTGAGCTTGTCCTTAAGCAAAGAATGTCTGTTGGGAAATCTTTCTTAGAACTGTCCTTTTAGTCCAAATCAGTCAAAATAATTGTCCCTGAGTACATGCACAAGCATGCTATGCATACATGTAACTTGTCGTTCTGAACAGGGTTCTTTTGTACGTACAGGTCAGTGGTGTAGGGTGCATGTAAAGTTCTCCTGACCTTCATTCTGAAAAAAACAAACATGCTTTCTAGTTTATTCTCTTTTGGAGGCAATTTGGTAACAATGTCTTTACACTGATGATGTGGGGCCGCTGGCAGACGGGTGAAGGTTATGATTGCGTCCACTTTCTGTTGCTATGACCAGAACACTCAAGTCAAGCAACTTAAGGGAGAAAGGGAGATTTATTAGCTTAGGACTCCAGAGGGGAGATGCAGTCCATTATAGGTGGAAAAGGCATGGCTGGCTGGCAGAAGCTGAAGACAGTTTAAATCACATCCATCATGGAGGCTGAGAGCTGCAAACCTGCTACATGCAAGCTCAAGAGCAGACTTACTAACTCAACAGGATGGGGCTAGCCAACTTGAGGCCCTCCTTCTGTGCCCGCCTTCCTCCAACAAGGCTCTGCCTCCTAAGGCAGCATGACTTTCACACTTCAAGCCGTATCAGGGGTGATCTGGAGCAGGTGTCTGAGGACACATAAAGGACAATAGCCATCCCCAAAATCTGATGCCCTCACTTGTAGGAAATACAGTAAAGATTTGGGGATGACAGGTGCCAGGGAATTTATACTCCAACTGGTCAGCAAATGAAGCTCTTCCCCCCTATGTGCAACGCTGGTATAGTTTGTAACTGTGTCAAGATAAAAGTAGAGTATGAATGGGCTGCAGCATGGCTCAGTTGGCGGTCATCTGCTCACCAGCACACAGCACCACATAAGTCAGATTCAGGTATGTGGTGACTGCTGTAATTCCCTCAGGAGGTAGAAGCAGGAGGATCAGGAGTCCAAGGTCATCCTCACTGTATAGCAAGTCTGATATCAGCCTGGGCTACATTAGATCCCATCTCAAAAAACTGTGGTGCATGTGTGTATGTGTGTGTTAATGTATGAGTGTGTGGAAATATATGTGTGGTGTGTGTGCACATATGTATCTATGTAAGTGTGCATGTGTGTAAGTGTGCATGTATGTAAGTATACATATGTGAATATATGGGTGAACATGAGTGTGTCAGTGAATATGTGTGTGTGTGGTATGTGTGTATGAGTATGTATGACTGTGTAAAGTATATGTGTGTGTGTATGTGTGTACATGACTATGTGTAAGTGTTCGTGTGTGTGAGAGTGATTCTGTGAAAATGCGTGTGTGAATGTGGGTATGTATACATATGTATACATATGTGCGTTCATATGCAATATACATAGATCCTGGGCAGCGGGAGAGGAGGAAGTGAAAAGTTGTTCAGGACCAGCAAAGACGAGCACTGAAAAATGCCTAGTAGTGTGGACTGTGTCAAATGTTCTTTTGAAGAGAGATTTGAATCCCCACATGCAAGACTCGGAGCAGCCACAAACTCTATTTCTAAATTTTATGGTATGAAACAATATAGCTTCGTCATGCTGACAAGACATAGTTGCATTTAAACAGTTAATAGAATTAACTCTGAAGTTAGGTTTGGAGCAAGCTATAAAGCATATTCAATTCAGTTCCTTAGGTAAATGACAATAATGAAGATCGATGAAGTGGCATAGTACCAGGGAAAGCCAGCTGTGATTCACAGACAGCATTCTCGACAGACTGTCTGTCAATTCATGATGACAAATGCGGAAGGCACGTACAGAAGCTGCACCTGTGTGGATCTCGGCAAGCCATAACCTCGATAATGTTCCTTTCCAATGCAAACATACTTCATATTTGTACCGGTTACTCTTCTGTGTTGCTGTGAGAGACCACTGAGTTTCAAACAACTTAAAGGAGAAAAGGAGATTTATTCAGTTTATAATTCCAGAGAAGAGATACAGTCCATTCTGGTGGAAAAGGCATGGCTGACTGATAGACGCTGGAGGTGGCCTAAATCGCACCCTGGAGAAGGCTGAGAGCTGCAGAACTGTCAACCGAAGGAGCTGACTTCCCCAAAGCAGGAGGCTCCTTTTCTACCACGCCTTCCCCTCCCATTCAGTTACTCTTCAGAAAGGGAAATGTGAATAAGGCCGGGTTCCCAGGGATCTGAATTACCAACCTGAAGGTGCAGATTCGGTGCAGCCTTGAGTCAGAGAAACAGAGAGGTTCCAGAATGAGGAGTTTGGAGAATATGGAGCCAGGTTCAGACAGGAGCTGCCAGAGCTTGGCCCTCCCGCCCGCCCCGAGGCCCCATCTTGGCAGGGAGCTCCCAGGTAGACAGCGTCTGTGAGCACAAACGGGGTCCCAGCCAAGGTGACTCTCTGCACCTCTAAGATCATCATCATGCATCAGCATCATGGCTGTGGAGGGCCACACTTCTCTGGCCACGTGTTTTCAACCCCATGTCTCCCTGTTTTTTAACTTATTTTACTTTATTTACGAGAGGCAGAAGGGGAAGGGTGAGGACGGGAGGAAAAAGAGAGAGAAGGCGCGCGCGCACACACACGTCACACACGCACATACGCGCACACGTCACAGCACACAGGTGGAAGTCAGAGGACAATTTTGTTGGAAATCAGTTCTTTCCACCAAGAGTGCTTCCAAGGATCAAACTCAGGTTGCCAGGTTTGCAAACAGGTGCCTTACTGAACCATCTGGTCACTGAACCATCTGGTCTGCCCACGTGTCCCTATTTTAAACTACAGGGGCGGGTGGTTCCGGAATGGTGTGGAGAGCTGGGCGAGGACTGACCGCGAGCTGTTCTGTGTCTCACAAGCCAGCAGCCTCGGCTCCCCTGCAGTGCTCAGATGCTTCCTGGGAGCATCGCAAGACTCAGAAAACCACGCCCTGAGTTGAGAAAACAAAGGGATGATTGAAGGGGCGCGTGAGAAACAGGTGAGGGAAGGAATGCAATGTCTGCTCCCGCGCATGCACACATGTGAGTATGCGAGTGCATGTGTGTGCACATGTGCATTGTGTGGGCGCATGCTCAAGATACACCAACACCTCTCTCCTCTGCAGGCCTCCAAGTCAGAGCCCTCCCTCCCTCCCTCCCCCTCTCTGCCTCCCTGCCTCCCTCCCTCCTACCTCCCTCCTGTCTCCTTTCCTTGATCCCTCCCTCCTCCCTCCCTCCTCCCTCCCTCCTCCTTCCCTCATCCCTCCCCTGACTTGCCTCATCTGTCTTTATTGGACACCACTGGGATTCTAGCCATCGCCCTAAGACTACAAGAAGTTGAAATACCACATGTGAGGGCATTTCAGGGTTCGATTTCCAGCATAACCATGAGTCATTTGAGAAGCAAACCTCAGGTGAAGCTCATTCTCCAGTAACTTTTTGCGACACATGGTGGAAAGTGGGGGCTGTCCAGTACTGGGGCTGCCTGGGGCTGCCTGGAATTTGTTCCAACACATGCCTTTTGCCCCCTGGGATCGACAGTCAATAATGTCCTAGACTTGGGAAGTCCTTTGAAGCTTTCTGTGGCTAACTGGAAGGAACCAAGGGAGGTGCCCTGGGCGTGCCCTGGATTGGACATCCCACTCGGCCACGGTGACCCCATCTTGAAACACTTATTGGTTCATGGTTCCCTAGGCCTGGTGGGAATGCTTGCCCTGGGAAACAGGTGACTTGGAAGGAGAATGACACTCATGAAGGGGGATGAAGATGGTGGCTTGGGAAGAGGAGGAAGACAGAAGGGAAGGAGCCCAGGACCCACAATCAGACTTGGTCACTATCCCACAGCGAGAGGCTCAGAGAAAGTGCCAAGGTTTTTCTGCTGTCGCTTGGAATCTCGGTTTTCATTGCTGTTTCTTTCCAATTGTGTAGCTGACATAGCATTGCATCTGCTCTAAATAGCTCCACATCTTAAAGAGATCATCTTGCCTATCTGCAGTTCTCCTGACTTCAGCAAAATGGGTGAAGGATCACTCAGTGTGGGTAAGTTCATGCAGACAGCACCCCCTGCCCAGACCCGTCCTCCTTCCCCTCGGCACCCCTTGCAGGAACTCCCGGCTCCTTCTTTGCTCCTACACCCACCTAGTGGCCACTTCAGTGAATGGTACAGCACCACTAAGAGGGAGCAGACAGAGAGGGAGCTCGAGTTTACGAGTAGACAAGTGTGCTAACCCTTCCCCACATTACTTAATAAAATCTGTGCATTGCCGGTCAAAGGTCCTGAATAATATAAGAGAAAAAGGAAAATCAGTGAGCAAGAGAGGCCAATTGAAAAGTAAGGAGGAGGAGGAAACAATGCTGGGTGTTTTCACAAAACTGGACAAAAACATCAGGGTCACACAATGGAAAACATGGACTCTCCTCTGTGGACACAGGAACTGGAGGCAATGAAGGTGCGGCCGGAAGGAACTCTCTTAATAAGTGTCACTGAAGTAATGCTGCCCATAAAAGCACAGGCCACACATTGAAAATATACTAAGCAAATCATAGATCTAAACCTTAAAAGCAAACTGTATGTTATATAAATAGAAAGGCTGCAAAACAAACTAACAACCTTCAATGAAATGACAATTGTGATTGATTTATATCAAAATGGGAAAACTCTGAGTAGTAAAGGGCTGTAAATAAACTCAAAACTTAGGTGAAATTCTGAAAAGAAACATTTTCAATAAAGAAACAGCTCACAAGGTCCTGTAAATTATTTTTTAAATGACTATTTTAAAAGTTGCAAAGTAATTCACAAAAAAGAAAAGGGCCTCCAAACAGTGAAGAATGAACATTTTACCCAACAAAGAAAATGCAATGCATTGATGCTGCTATCAGCATGTGGTTGATGAAGCCAATGACACTTCTGGGATGGCCAATAAGTGCATGCGTGCTCACAAAGCAACTGTATGTGCATGCATGCTTCACTGTACCTATGTGTGCATACATGCTCACACTGCACTGGTGTGTTCGTGGGTGCTCACACTGTACCTGTGTGTGCATGCATGTTTACATGGCAACCAGGAGTGCATGAGCACTCACAGAGCACCTGTGTATCCACGCATGTTTACACTGTACCGTGCATACATGCACGTTTACATTGCACTCATGTGTACATGCATACTCGCACTGTGCCTGTGTGTACATACATACTCACACTGCACCCACGTGTTCATGTGTACTCATACTGCACACGTGTGTACATGCATGTTTACACTACACCTATGTATACATGGATGTTTACACTGCAGCTGTGTACATATGTGTGTGCTCACATTACACCTTTGTGTTCATGTGTGTTCACATTGGTCGAACATGTACATGCATGCTTACACTGTACCTGTGTGTACATGCATGCTCACAGAACAAATGTGTACTTATGCATGTTTACATTGCACCTGTGTACATGTATGCTCACACTGCACCCATGTGCTCATGTGTGCTCACACTACACCCGTGTGTACGTCCATGCTCATATTGCACATGTGTGTTCATGTGTGTTCACATTGCACCCATGTGTGCATACATGTCTACAATGCACCCATATGTACATGTGTGTTCACACTGCACCTGTGTGTACATGTGTGCTCACACTGCACCCGTGTGTGCATGCATGTTTACACTGTACCCATATGTACATGTGTGTTCACACTGCACCTGTGTGTATATGTGTGCTCACACTGCACCTGTGTGTATGCATGTTTACACTGTACCCATATGTACTGTGTGCTCACACTGCACCTGTGTGCATGCATGTTTACACTGTACCCATATGTACATGTGTGTTCACACTGCACCTGTGTGTATATGTGTGCTCACACTGCACCTGTGTGTATGCATGTTTACACTGTACCCATATGTACTGTGTGCTCACACTGCACCTGTGTGTACATGTGTGCTCACACTGCACCTGTGTGTACATGTGTGCTCACACTGCACCTGTGTGTACATGTGTGCTCACACTGCACCTGTGTGTATATGTGTGCTCACACTGCATCTGTGTACATGGTGCTCACACTGCACCTGTGTGTATATGTGTGCTCACACTGCACCTGTGTGGGCATGCATGTTTACACTGTACCCATATGTACATGTGTGCTCACACTGCACCTGTGTGTATATGTGTGCTCACACTGCACCTGTGTGTACATGTGTGCTCACACTGCACCTGTGTGTACATGTGTGCTCACACTGCACCTGTGTGCATGCATGTTTACACTGTACCCATATGTACATGTGTGCTCACACTGCACCTGTGTGTATATGTGTGCTCACACTGCACCTGTGTGTATATGTGTGCTCACACTGCACCTGTGTGTACATGTGTGCTCACACTGCACCTGTGTGTACATGTGTGTTCACACTGCACCTGTGTGTGCATGCATGTTTACACTGTACCCATATGTACATGTGTGCTCACACTGCACCTGTGTGTACATGTGTGCTCACACTGCACCTGTGTGTATATGTGTGCTCACACTGCACCTGTGTGTACATGTGTGCTCACACTGCACCTGTGTGTATATGTGTGCTCACACTGCACCTGTGTGCATGCATGTTTACACTGTACTCATATGTACTGTGTGTTCATACTGCACCCATGTGGGCATGCATGTTTACATGGTACTCACATGTGCATGCGTACTTACAGTGCATCTGTGTGTTGGTATGTGAAGGAAGTTTTATTAGACACCTGGCACCACTCTACAGTGGCAGGCTTGGGAGAAGACTAGGACTGAGGATTTGGTCCCAAGAGACTTCTTCATTGATCACATCTTAATATCTTCATAGGAGGCATTAGCTGTGCAGCGGAAATTCATTTGGAGACAAAGATGACTGATGTGTTAGGTGACCATTTTTAAACAGCTACAATCTGATCCACCCACTCATGGCACCTCCATCATCTCTGAAAGGCTGCAGCCAACCTCTAAAGCCAGTGTGATGGTGTCTGGGACCATGAGCCAACTCTTCTGAGGGAGAGGGAGGTGGGGAGGGAAGGCTATTTTCCAGGAAACACTTTGATCTCATCTGACTATGTTAATGTCTTGTGACAAATACCTGAAAACCTCCTAAAGAGAGCACATGTTCACTTTGTAGAACAGGACTGGACCGGCTTATCTCGTAGTAGCTCCTAAAGTGGGGGAGGCACCCAGGTGAGGAGGTCAGAGGACAACTTTCAGAAGTTGAACTTTCACCATTTGAACTCTGATTACTGGATTTAGGTCACAGTTCTGCACACTGGTGCCTTTACTTGCAGAGCCAGCTCACTGAGCCTAGAAATTTATTCTTGAAATAGATGCTTTGATGACGCATGCCTAGTTGCTGACCTCTTTCTTGACAGTCTTTGACAGTCAAAGGCAGAAAATGGCACCCTGAAATCCAGAAGAAAGCAGGTTTCTTCCTGTTCCTTGCACTGTCCAGAGCTTGTGGTCTTACCTGTGCCTGTGAACACGGCCCAGTGTAGGACGCTTCTCGCGGCTGCTGTTCAGGCCGATATTCTTCACCAGCAGGATCTGCTTGCTGGAAGCTGAGGTGCCTGACGGTCTGTAAACCTGCAGCTGGGTTTAGCCCCAAGTCTGCTCGAGTCACTCTGTTATCTGGATAGAGGATTAACGCCTCTGTTGATTTGATGGGGAAAGTGGTCAAGAAATCCCCTGGGGGGCTTTGCTTTATCAAACAGCACTTCAGTCTCACCCACTTAGCAATCCACAGCACTGTCTGTGCCCACCAAAACGTTTGGGGCCAGCGTATGCCCAGCGCTGGGACTAGGCAGTCAAAACCCAACCCCCATCCCCACCCTGACACTCAGTCCACGACAGATCCAGCCAGATGCTGTGGAGCCCAGGCCTTTGACTTGTCCGTTCAGGATGCAAGCTAGAAACAGCTAAGGAGCCTGGGACTTCCAACAAACAGCCCAGATAAGCTTTGAGGGCTGAACCCTGAACTGGGCTTGACAAAAATAGCATCAAAAAAGTTTATTCTGGTCACCTGTATATATGGTCTTAAAACACCCAGCAAGAAAAATGTAGCAAAGATTAGAATGCTTAATGTGCTTTTAGCATGCTCTGGGCTTAAGCCCATATAAGATGCCATATAAACATTATTTCTCATTAATGCTTTTCTTATTGATAAAAAGTGGTGCCTACACACAGAGAATGTTGACCTTCAGCTCTTTCCTGGGACCTACAACCAAGGAAACCAGAATCACTATTGTTCCAAATTAAAATTAAATGATAGTTAGGACTTCTCTCTTTCTCCCTCCTAGAATCCACCAAAGGACTTAACACAGTGATGTCAGTTGCTTCACCGACTGTTGAGATACCTGGATTTAAAACCTGGGTTCATCATTCTAGACTCAAGTCTTACAGACATAAAAGAAAGGTCTGTAGGAGGCACCTGCTAAACAAGACCAGATGGATGCTCATTTGTGCTGATCAAGAGAGTCTAATGGACTTTAGCAGTGTTGCTCCGTCACAGGGGTGGGGGTGGGGGTGGGGACTGGGCAGTGTTGCTCCGTCACAGGGCTGGGGGTGGGGTGGGGGTGGAGGTGGGTGTGGAGTGGGTGTGGGGGTAGGGGTAGGGGTGGGGTGGGTGTGGGACTGGGCAGTGTTGCTCCGTCACAGGGCTGGGGGGGTGGGTGGGGCTGGGCAGTGCGCTCCGTCACAGGGGTGGGGTGGGGTGGGGGTGAGGTGGGGATGGGTGTGGGTGTGGGATTGGGTGTGGGGGTAGGGGTAGGGGTGGGGGTGGGTGTGGGGACTGGGCAGTGTTGCTCCGTCACAGGGCTGGGGGTGGGGTGGGGGCTGGGCAGTGCGCTCCGTCACAGGGGTGGGGTGGGGGCCGGGTCATTGGGGTGGGCGTGTGGGAGGGCGTGGGAGCTGTTGGAGGTCATCCTCTGCCACCATGTTTCCCAGTGCAGGACATGAGGCTCAGGTGTGGCTCTGGTCCTACACCTCCCTCAGCACGAGAAGATTTATTCTGTGCAGCGATGCATTTTAAACAACGTCCTTTCTCAGTTGATCAGGCTTCGCCATCAAGAATTCCTCGAGTCCTAGAAGAGACAGTTGGGACTTTGGAACAGGGTTGAGACGCCGAAGACTGCAGGGCCTTGCCCTCCAGGACAGCAGCGCCCTGGCTGCACTGACTCCACTCACCCAGCCCCTCTGGGCTCCGTTTCCCTGAGAGGGAACCCTTAAAACAAATCGGCGCAGCAGCAGCTGGACGCAGGAATATGGAGCTGTGGCGTGAGCCGCCACGGAAGGAGCGCGCTGTGGGCTGCGTGGCCCGGCCCAGTGAGGCATCTGTGCTCGCCCTTGGGGTCGGGGAGCCTCACGAATGACTGGATCACAGGCAAGCAGTGCACCTGCTGACTCTGGCCTCAGGTCTTCGAAGACAAAAGGTCAACTAAACCCCAATCCCATCGCAGAGGTGAACACAAAAGTCTGGGGGAAACTAGGAGGCAAGACATGGAGAAATGCACCAGTGAGGACATTGCGAAGATCAAAGGCCATTTAGCAAACACCAAGCAGGACAAGGGATCCGGCTGAAGGGGTCCTAGTGTGCCAAAGGTTCCAGGATGCGAGATAACAGGCAAACCGCTTCTTTGATGCCTGAGCTCTTTCCTTTCCCTGCAGCACCTGCTCTCATGTCCACAACGGCAGCATGAATGATGTCTCTCAGATAACCTTAACTGAACTCTACCTGCCGGTTCCAAATGGGTCCGTCCTTCCTCAGACATGCTGTTCTGCTCGGATGGTAATGACCTTCCTTGTTTGCACTGCCTCAGAGAGCAAATCCCTCATTCATCACTAGATCCTCAAGTATGTGTTCCATTGGCCTCTTGCCAGTGGAAATCGACTCTGAGAATATGAGGTAGGTCAGCCAGAGACGCTCTGGGGTCAGTTATGGGACAAGAGGGCAGATGGAGCTAGCCGTGCAGTCCAGACTGGTTCTATATCTGATCTTGGTGTTGTCGGCCTTTGGAGGCCTCACAGGCTGCTTCTAACCACTGTCTCTGGAAGGAAAGAAACTTCTCAAAACTCCACAAGTGGAAACAGCAAGCTCTTGGTAGTGTATCAGGACTGTTCTGCGGGATCTGTCGTTACAGATCCTTAACTTAGCAGCTGAGGTCCCAGGTGTACCTGCCACAAAGACCCATTCACACGTGCACCTCTTGTTTGCCTTGGAAGCAGTGGAGGCATTGGGAAAAAAAAAAAGAAAATACGGCTGCAATCAGAGAAAAGTGATAACTAATCACGCATACCTGCTCCCCCTAATGGTTCTGGATCTTGGTTAATTACTTTCCCAGTCCTTTATCTCCACAAGAGCTGAAAGACCAAGGGCTATATAAAGGAGATGTAGACAATCCAAGGGACTCACAACCGTATTATGCACGCAGCTGCCCAAGCCCAAGAGAGACAACATGCGATGCCCAGTGAGTACATTTCTAGTGTCAGACACGGGTGACCCCTGTTCTGAGAGCCAAAGACCAGAGAGGTCCATCCTCCGCCACCAAACATGAACTCTTCAAATTAAAACCAGATAAATCTTTAGCCCTGGTTTGGCTTACAATAATCTTTCTGTCAGAGGTTCTCTGTTTAGGAAAATCAAAGTTTGTTCTCTGAACAAACTAGGTTTTATGGGTCAAGAATCTTGGAGTTTAGGCAAACACCTGACTCTTAAGGTTCTGTCTTTGGGAGTTTGTTTTATTTGCAAACTGCTGGTGAAGAAAAGCTTCTGATGTATTTCATCTATGATAGCAGCTAGAATAGTTTATTTGGGTGGTTGATAAGGGATTTTTTTTTTTTTGCCTTTTTTTTTTTTTTTTGCTTGCTTGCTTGTTCTTTTGGGACAAAGTCTTACTGTATAGCGCAGGCTGGCCTTGAAATCACTTGAAATCACACTCAAACTTGAAACAATCCTTCTGCCCCAAACTCCAAGTGCTGAGTTTCACTGTGTCAACCACATTCAACTTTAACTGTTTAGTTAAAGTTGTAGCCCTGCGTCTCCATGCAGATCTCACTGAGCGGAGATTTTGTCTGTAGAATGGCTAATTGCTTTGCTTAAAGGTGCATCTCTCCGTGTTGAACTCAAATGTGAATTTCGTCATGGGTCTAGGGCTGAACGTCTCCGCTGAGTCTATTGATGTGACGGGAGCAGCTGAGCTGCGAACCCTGGGGACATAGTAAACTGTGGGAGGGCAGAGGATTCCCATGGGGCTTTCCAGCCTAGTCCTCTCCTGCCCCCACTTCTTTCTCTTGCCCTCTGATCCTGAAACTCCCTCAGTGGCCAGGTGGGCCCATGGAGAGGAAGTATTTCAAACAAATATTTTAAGATCTAGAGGTATGCGTTCCAGAACAATTGATTCCAAAATAAAGTGGGGAGGAAAGTCATGTGTATCTTTATTCTCAGGCGGAGTGAGGACTAGAGGGGAAGCAAGACCTGGGGAGCCCGTGTGGGTGGACAGAGGGTCCTGTGCCTTGGGTTTGGACGCAGAGCTGAACTATACAGACCCCATAGCCAGAAGCAGAAAGGATGGCGCAGAAGACAACCGCTGAGGGTCTGAATCCTGGCAACTGTTGTGTTTAGCCTGGGCGGTCCCGTGCTACGTGCAGCCCAGAGCCTATCAAGTTGTCTGGATTTAGACCCGTGACTGACAGGGAGTCACATAAGAGGTGTGGTGTAGTTTGCCTGCTTGTTGCTGATAAAATCACCATGGGCAGTTTATAAAGGAACAAGAGGTTTTTATTTTGGCTAACAATGTTGTGGTCAAAGTGCTTATTCCAGCTCAGCAGGAGAGTCCACAAACATCAGGGGCCGAGAGAGCTGGCCACATCACCTCACGTAACAGCTGAGAGAGGGACGATCCTTACTTTCCAGACCAGCATGTCTGGCCAACGTTCTCAAACAGCTCCCTCCACCTTATTCACCTGCCAGGGACTAGTGCACCCACCATGGCGGGGCCTTCCCCATAAACTAGACAATCTCCTGCAGGTTCACTCTGGGTTTAACTCAATTATTAATTCTCTACAAATGTGCCCAGAGTGTGACTCCTCAACCATCAAGTTGACCCCTGTATCTATGACAAAGTGTCTTTCAGTGAAAGATGAAGCTTTGCCTTCTGAGTGGTTAGGTAGACCTTGCTGGACCCCACTGACCCACAGTCTCCTGACCGCACTGTGGCCGATGGACGTAAGAGATGATGAAGCCACAGATGGCTGTGGACAGGCTCTGGGTCCCAGAGTTTTAGGCTCTGGACTCTGAGCTCACCGTAGGCTGAGGACAAAGTACTGAGCTCGCCTCCATTTCAGATCGCACCGTGCATCCTTGCGACCTTCCTCCTAGCTCCGTCTCTGGCCCTGGTGGTGAGTAGGTGGAGGGTCCCGTCTGCCTAGTTCTGACCTGCGTGGTGAGTAGGTGGAGGGTCCCGTCTGCCTAGCTGTGACCTGCGTGGTGAGTAGGTGGAGGGTCCCGTCTGCCTAGCTCTGACCTGGGTGGTGAGTAGGTGGAGGGTCCGTCTGCCTAGTCCCTTTGCAGCAGGTGCATTTTGAAGTTCACAATCAAGGACGACATTCCTGTAATTCTCCTGACTTTGCGGGGTGGACGAAGCAGACACTGTCCTGTGGACTTGTCTCTATTGACCCCCCGTCTTTCCACCTCTCCAGAACACCCGCAGCAGCCGTCCTCTGGATGGTTCTGAAGGGACGCAGACGGTCCACGTCGATGCCTCCCGCGGCGTGGTCAGCATCCGAGACAACAACGCTCTGAGTGAGTGGGATGGAATCGTGGACTACGAGAAGGTGAGCGGTGGAAACGCTCCTTGCAAAGCTGAAGAAACAAACGCTCGCCTGCTTCAGTGCAGTGGCGATGCCACCCAGAGGGCGGTGTCTCCCCTGCCGCCAGGGTCAGCCCTCGTGGCAAGACGTGTTCTCAGGGGACTCAGCAGAGCTCTGTGGGGCTTCCACAGGGTTGACTTCGAGGCCCGTGGAAGGCCCTGCACAGAGCCCTGTTTCCTGTAACCAGAGCGTGTTGTGGAAGTCATTTCTGGCTTGACCTAGATTCTCAGGGGAACTTTTACAGCTGACTGTGTCTTGCCTCTCCGACAGGAAGGGAGGAAGGGAGCGTCCAGCTCCAATAAAGCGCACCACGGCTACAGAGCCGTCAGCCTGCCTTGCCTCCGTGGGCCTGTGTGCATAGCCCCCTCGCCTGCAGGTTCTGAAGGGTCCGCCCCATTCTGTTCTCTGACACCAGTCCTCCGTCACGTCCTCTCCGGGCCCTGGGCGGCTCTGGACAGATGCCTCTCGCCCTTCCCTGCGTGCGCTGCGTTCTCTCCTTCACCTTATCCACTCTTCATTGCACGCTGTAATTCCTCCAAATGTCTAGGGGTTTCTTCCACTCCGTTGACAGCCCTGGGAAATTTTTCCTTAGTGAAACATTCCACAGCAGACCACTAGATGGCGGACGGAAAGGCAGCTTGATTTCCGGAACCTCCATTTTCATGCAGCCTGCCTTGGGCTCAATCAGACCCAAGCAAGACAGGACAAATGAACGCCACATGGAAGGGGGCCCAGGGCAGGCACAGTGCTAGGCTCTGAGTGTTGTGACCCTGACATTACCCTAGTGGCCCTGGACATTCAGAGATACTTCTATACTCACACAGTACTTACTCTCAAGCAGTTAGCATCTCAACCCTCCTTCCCGCCTTTGAGACTAAGGGGGAGAGAGCCTCTTCCTTCTGCTTTGCAGATGAACAGGAAAGTCCAACAGGATCTTGTGCTGACCTTTGCTCTGGGGGCCAGGACAGAGGTGACCTCACGTGCAGTCAGAACGGTGGCGTGCAGACACCCGTGAAAAGCAGGCGCCGTGAGCACAGCACTGGCTGCATGAAAAGCAGGCGCCGTGAGCACAGCACTGGCTGCATGAAAAGCAGGCGCCGTGAGCACAGCACTGGCTGCATGAAAAGCAGGCGCTGTGAGCACAGCACTGGCTGCATGTCTTCCTTCCTGCTGCTTTAGGACCTCTTGGTGGCTAAGCTGTTCAGCAAGATGGCCTGTGTCCTGGCCAAGGTGGACCGAGCAGTCTTCCCAAGTTTGAATGACTTTACCCAGGCCCTAGGCAAGCAGGTAAGAGAGTTCAGTCCACACTGGTCACCTTGTTTTCCAGCTCCCAGTCTGACCTCTAGGATAGCACTGCGGGCATTCTCCATGCTTGCTCTTCATGACAGCGAATCGTTCTAGTCAAATCACAACTGAAATAATGAGTATCACATGCAGCGACCCAGCAGAAGTTATGGATGCAAACGTTAAAGTGACTTCACATAGCCCCGCCTTCTCTCTGTCCCTGACTGCTGCGAGCACCGCACATAGACACACACCTCCCACCCTACGCACATCATCATTACCATCATCTATTTAAATTGCTAATAAGCCCAGAACTGCTAACCCCATACTCAGCCCCTCGAGTGAGAAGGGAAACTATTATTGACCATAAGATTTTAAAAGAAAAAAGGAGACACTCTTGACAAGTTGTGGAATCTGCTTTCATTTGCTTGGGTGTCGCAATGGACTGGCAGACTCTGGAAAAAAATTAAAAGTGCACCTCAAGTTACATGAGAATAGAGCAAAATCCTTTTTCCTGGAAAGAGAAGTTGAAATTGTCTCACCAGCCTGATATGAGGAGATATAAATGCAGCTAGTAAGTTTAAAACTACCTTGAATGTATTTACATATGTAAATGTAGCCAGGAAGTTTAAATCTAGCCTGAGGTTCCTTAGTGGTAAGAGGACAGGGATGTCTGAGGAAGGAGCATCTCCAGGATACATTTTTTGAGAGTCATGTTGCCCCCTTGTGACTTCATGGGGTATTGCAAGGGAGGGCAAGTCTGGATCCACAGCTAGTACTGGCATCCAAAGAACACCTTCGTGGTTACCTGTGTTCCAGGAACCCTTCCTACATTTGTCACATCTGCTATCCACCTCTTCTAGGACTCCAGACATTACCCACCCACCCACGGCCTGACCTACACGGTTCTACCCAGCCGGGTGAAGAACTTAGCCCAGTACGGAGCGCCCATCAAAGACCTGTGCAGAACTGTCCCCGCCTACTTTGCCCAGCAGCAGAAAGAAGGTGCGTCAGTCACATTAGACATCCAAGCCTTTGCATGCATCAAAGCATGCGGGATGAGTTCTGGGTCCTGTTGGCAAACTGTAACCGGTGATGCCAGGTCTTTGCTAGTAGAATAGAAATGATGTGCCTGGAGTGCCAGCACAGAGGAAGAGGGACAGAGTTGACGTTCCCGGAAGGCAGGGTCAGTCACCTCCTCTGAGGGACTTTATGAGCGGTGCTGCCCTCCCTGACTCAAGCTCTACCATGCACACCCGTGCACAGGAAGACTGGGGCTCCGTAGTCCTTGGTCCAACTCTTCCTTGAGCTGCCTGCAGCTTCTTGGCAGCCAGCGGGTCTGTGTGGCTGTAATGGGAGCCGCCGGGGACTGGCGGGCGGCAGCTCAGAATGCAAGACCTGTCTGAGTGCAGACGTAGCCCGTAGCTGGACATGACTGTCACGTATAGCGTGGTCTCATTTAACCCACAAGCAAGATGTCTTGACAACATGAGGATCCAGGAGGAAACAGAGAATGTACCAGATTAAGGGATTAAGAGATATAATCAAGAGTTCCAAATGGGAGATTGCTGCAGGGGCCGGTGGGAGGGGCCAGGATTGGCTTCCAGTTCTGTCCTGCGTTCTGTCCCCTCTGCTCAGGGTCTCAGCAATCTTTTCCTCCTTTTCGAAGGTGCTGCCCTGGGAACAGACCCAAACTCCTGCTCCGAGGTCCAACTTCTGTCCTTCATGGGACTTTCCATCTGTGGTGAGATCCCCGGGCTCTGACTTCCTAGGTCAGCCCCACAAGTGGACATGTCTGGCCTGTGGGGACCTGGCCCGACCTCCGCCTGTGGGAAGCTCATTCCAGCCTCTACCTTCTGCGCTTCCACCCAGCCCTGTAACCTGAGAGCGGCACTCCCTCCCTTCGGGTAGAACAATGACGCTTTTGTCGCTGGCCACTAATCTAGCAGACAGGCCTTGCCTGCCCTGTCCTCTCTCAGGGCTGCTGGCCGTGTGCATACCAGAAACGTCACACGCTGCCTTCCATCACCCAATGTCTCCTTGGGGATACCCTTGAAAGTCTAGGTCACAAATAAATAAAGCAACAAAGACGTTATTCAGAGTCCAGACGATGTGATTCTGTCTGAGATTGAAGCTCATCTCTTCAAGGCTGGGGCTGGGGTCCCCAAGATGCCTTTTCTGGTGCTGTCTCTTCTTCACAGAGACATCTCTGGAAGCAGTCTCCCCTGCCTACAGCCCCTTCCAGAGCTGCCTAACCCTGAGCGACGGCCTGAGGCAGGTGCCCCCCTCAAGTCCCGTGGACCTGGGTACTCAGCCCTCCTTCTGTAGCGTCTGCATCACAAGGACAGCCTCGTGCCCATCAGCAGCCCTTCCGTCCCCAGGACGCCACCTCTAAGGCTGGCGCCCGGCCGGGTTGGCAGGCGTATGGAAGCTTGGAGGCCTCAAATCTGCCTGCCACGTGCTCTTAGCTTCTTAGGGTCAGGAGTGGGGTCTCTTGCCTGCCTAGAGTGAGATGCTGTCACTGGCTGCACCCGCACCCAGTCAGGTGGCCCTGCTCGGCCTGTCATAGGCCTGCCAGGATGGGATGAGGCCCACGCTGTCCTTAGCATCGCCCCAACCACACACAAGGTCCTGCAGCTCTGGCCCCTGTGAGCACAAGGCATGAGAGCATTGCTTTGTCAGAGGGGAGCAGGCCCCTCGCCACTCACCTGAGCAGTCAGCTTGGTTGACGCGGTCTCCCCACCCTGCCCCTTGCCAGCCAAGACCATCTCCACTTGAGCTCCTGCTCCACCCCAACTGCCATGTGTTGGGACAGACATAGGCAACCGCCTGCAGGGAGAGATGGAGATGGGACCGCCTGACACAGCGAGGAATCAGCCACTTCATTGGACATTTCCTCACACCATCTACCTTGCTTGAAACCCTCCGTAGAGTGACCTTAACATTGCTTGCCTCCCTCTGCAGCCCAAGAAATGAACAAGCACGGAGAATCTGTAAATACAGTCTTTATGTGTTGTCACATTTCATATTCATTGGGAAAAGAAATTGTTGGGTAAAATTAGTGTGATTTCTGAGTAGAACCCGGATGTGTTTCCTTGGAAAGATGAAGGAGGTCAGCTGACCATCCTAAATGTGAATGCCGCCGCAAATGGAGATTCCCAGGATTCCCAAGATCCCGACCTTCGCACAGCCTCCAGTGGCCACATCCTCTGGAAATGTGAAAATTTTTAAAGAAACATTGTTTAAAATGTGTTACTGTGTATAAACCAGTGTTTTTGTGTCTTGACTAGGGATCATACATATGACGCTACATTGCCCAAGATTTTAACTATACTTGCATTATAAGGAATGATGTGCTAATCTGCATAAGCGTGACAGCTTGTAAAGTGTTGGTGGCCCCCTGTCAGCTGATGCTGGGGGCTCTGTGCTGACAGAATCTCTCTGCCCGTATAAGTGTTGTTGAGAGCGTCCTTCCTTTCTGGGTAATAAAGTGCGATAAAGGCTGATTCCTTTCTTCTCTGTCTCCCAGGACTCTAGGGAATCTCGTTTGTTGAATGTACCGTCCGTGGGCTCTGGCCGCTCCCCTGCAGCTGTGGGATTCAATAAGTGACCACATGCCTGGTGATTCGAAGCTCTGTGCCCTGCCTGTCACTTCAGACCGGCTCTGGCTCACATATCTTGGGGGTTCGCTTCTTCCCATTGCCAAGGATGCCTTGGGGAAGATGCTCCAGAGATATTTTCCTACCGGAAGCACTTGAGACTCCCCTAGCTTTCCTTCGTGCCGAGGAACCCTTCCCTGCTCCATCCTCTGTTTTCACTCAGCTTTTCTTTGGGGCAGAGCCCCGATTCTGTACTTGTGGCTCTCGGCGCGCAGTAGGTATTTAAGCTGAAGTGAGTGATGTTCTCATTGGTCCGTGTCTCTCACATCAACTAGCGACTGCCTGGGACGTAGTTTCTTTCAAAATATGTTTGGGGAGGGGAGGTTTTGGTGACACTCACTTGGTTTTTCGGCCACCTCCCCCTCGTACAAGGGGATGTTCTTGCAGAGTTGCTCAATGGGGGACCCAAAGAGGAACCAGTCCACCTTCGTGATGAGGGACTTCAGGGGGTTGTACCTGACCCAGGTGTATTCCTTGGAGGCCATAGTGTCCATTGTCTGGAACCAGAACAGAGAGGGAGGGCATCAGAGAACCCAGCCAGCCTGGCAGGACTCGCCCTAAACTGTTCCTGACTTTCTCCTGACGAAACATGTCAGAGATCCCAAGTGGGCCCCTTCTCTGACAACTCTGTCTTCCTTTTAATTGTCAGTGACATTTCAGCTGCTGTCGAAGATGAACCCAGAGAAAGGAACCTGGATGGGAAGATATGGAAGGGGCGAGACCCAAGGCCCGGCTCCATGTGGCACAGCTATTTTCTCCCTTTATTGCTGCTTCTCTGCATTCTGGGCGCTCAGATATATAAATCTGCTCAGGAGGTCGTGTACATAGGGGCTGGATGACAGAAATTGAGTTGAAAGGACCTCTTTCTCTCAAAGGAGTGAAAACATTTGGGGAAGTTGGTTACCACACCCACGGAGAGACTCAGGGTGGTCTTTTGTCTCGTTCTACAGCCAACAGCACACGCCAGCTCAGGTGCGGGGAGTTTTCAGAAGGCCTCCAGTTACCTGCTTCTCGTAGATGTACCGCTGGAGTTTGTCGATAGCGGGGATGGCCTTGTGGTCCATCTTGATGATGTAGCAGGCTCTTCTGGAAAGCACCCGGGAAGCAATGTACCCCTGAGGAGGCAAGTGTGCAGTTACTGACCCCCCAATCCCAGGCTCAATATCAGTGCAACAAATTAATGAATTCATCCAAATGAAAAGGTGGGTGAAAGACAAATTTTCAGACTAGGTTCTAAGACTTACTGTTAATACGAGTAACTAAAACTCAAAAATTCCTCCTTATGGACAAATGTGATGTTGTCTGTCTTAAGGAACAATTTAAGTACGTGCTATTTGGGGATTCTGGCTATTTGGAGGAAGTTCTTTTTCTACATCATGCCTTGCATTTAAACTCTCATTTATTCATTTACTAAATATTTCCCAGAGGTTCGTGTTATACTTTGCTTTGATCACTTTTCTAATCAGTTTCTAAGCGCATAGCAGAACAATTTTATCAGTTTTATAATTTCTACCTGAAATGGTCACACAACTGTGTATTTTAAAAAAAAATGAGGACTGGTGAGAGGCTCAGAGGTTAAGCAAAAGGACCTAAGTTCAGATCCTACATAAAAACACCAGACATAAATGGCAGTATCCTGCAATTCCAGTCCTGGAAGACAGAGCTGGGGAAACCCCAGAACAAAGCAATAAGGAGGCAGAACAATCCAGTGTCACCCTTGGGCCTCCGCAGGCGCACACACTCGTGCATGCATGCAACAAAAAACGCTCTGGTTTGTTACTCGGTGGTTTCATTATTCACAAAGGCAGGGTGACGACATTTTTACAGAAGTGCACAGAATGTAAATACTTAATCAGGGTGGTCCCTCTGCCCTCAGAAACAACTTGAGGAAGACAAATGTGCTGCTCACATGCTTGTAATCAAAAACGGTGGTGGAGGAGCATGAGCCCGCGTGGACGTTAACGGTGGCCGTGTTTTGTTGGTTGTCAATGGTCACTGTCTCCTGCACGCTGCCCCCTTTGCTGTTCGGGCTGAAGATGTTATACACCTAGAATTGTCGCAAAGACACAATGAGTTGTCCGTAGAGAAGTGCTTTGGAAAGGCCACTTCTGTGCTGGTCAGGAACTGCAGCCCAAGGAAGCCCATGCTGGGAAGCAAGGTAAAGCGTTTAGTCACAGGTGGCTTAGCAGGAAAATGGGCTCAGAGAAGTGGGCTACACTCATGAGGGCCCCGATTCAGAACAGTGGGTTATACTCATGTAGGCATTGCAGACAGAAAGCTGGAGAGACGGCTCAGGGGTTGTGCCTAGCAAGCAGAAGGTCCTGAGTTTGGATCCCAGGTCCCATGTAAGAACGCCAGGGGGAAATGGTGGTGGCCTGCACGTCCAGCCCCGGTGAGCGAAGCCTGGTAAATCCCAGAGCAAAGCAAAAGAAGGAGGTGGAAGCAATCCAGGATGACTCTTGGTCCTCCTCAGGGACACACAGTGTTCTCTGATACACATGTACAGAGAGAGAGAGACAGAGACAGACAGACAGAGAGAGAGAGAGAGAGAGAGAGAGAGAGAGAGAGAGAGAGGTAAAAATAAATAAACAAGAAATAACCTCAGCCTGTCAAATTGCCTTTATCTCGTTATCCTCCTCCTCCTGTCTAAGAAGCAACTTACCTCCTGTCCGTGAGCCTGAATCCCACAGGCGGCCAGCACGGCCAGGAACACCACCTGCAAAGCAGAGAAGGGCTGTCAAGGTGGCCGCCGTGTGGGTGGTAACAAGGGACTTGACACGCACATGGGCAAACCCCACTGTTTGCCCGCTGCGGAGCGGCTGCACCTTGGCGCCCCTCCCAATCCTCTCAGCCTTCCTAGCTGGACGGAAGCTGGGGCCAGCACAGAGGAAGGACGCCTTTCCTATGAGAAAGACCCAGTGCGAGCCACACTGCTTTGCACGTGAGGGGGTCTACACCCTCCGATGAAAAGGTACAGGGCTTTGAGACCAAGAGAGCAAGACATTTCGAATGGACGCTGTGGGATTTAAAAACAACTTTGAAAGGAGGGTGCTGGAGCAGGGCCCGCTCTGCAGCGACCTGCAGGAAGGTTCTGTCTGCCGCAGCCCACGCCTCAGCGGTGAGATGGGCTCGTGGGGCCCCAGGCCGAGCCCATGCGGGGCTCTGGTGCTGTGCCGAAGGCAGGAAGGCTTGGAGCTAATGCTCACTCCTGCTGTTTTCTCTCCCAAGTGCCATGGCAAACTGAACTATCCCTTCAAGCTGGGGAAGGGCAGGCACTTCCAGGAATCACCAGCTTGTCAGTGGGGTCTTCTTCCCTTCCTGTCCATCCCTTTCCTCACATTTCTTGCCAAGTGTCTGACAATGACCTGCACATAGGTCAACCTGCCCATGTGTGCAAAACATGCCCTCTCCTCCCCGGGCCGCTACTGTTCTGTTTAATGGGTGCACGCCAGAGACCTGAATACAATAACCCACTGACTGTCTCGGTGGGAGTCTAGAGAGAGCTCGGGGAGGGCCCTCTCGCCCCCTGAGTCTTCACTCCAAGGTCGAGTCGCCTCCTAGAAAATCATGAGACCTCAGGAAAGAGAGCTCTGCCGACAGCCTTGTGGGAAAAGGTGGCTGTGCTGCTTCCTCCCTGAGCTGCCGAGTGGGCAAGAGGCAGAGACTGCAGAAGCTTCCTGTCCGCATATGAACACACGTGTTCACGCCACAAAGCAGAGAGGCAGAGACTGCACATGGCTTCCTGTCTGCACTGCATGTCTCTATAGAACCATGAAAGCTGTGATCTGACGTTGGCGTGCAAGTGGTCAGGGAAGAAACATTTGCCTCGGGAAGAATCTCAATGTGAGAACATTCCTTGCTTATGGGTCACCTAGTTGCTCCTGTGCTGGGGGCAGGATGGAGCAACTGCGCCCTGAGCCCCACACATGCAGACCTGGGCCATCCTCCTGCCTCGGTCTCCCGCCCTGTAGGAGGACAATCCCGCCTAACTCAAGGGCTGGGGCCATGCTGATATGCTCACACACAGGAGAGGCCTGGGACTCACACTGCGTGGCTGCAGTCATTCCCTCCACCGGCGTGGGTACTGGTCAAGCTACCACTTTTCTTTTCTATGACGAATGGAATTATTAAAAATGTCTATATCCCTTACAAACCATAAGAAAAAAGTTATGATTAAATATTCGCCAATCTAAAATTGTTACACATTTTTCAAATTTTTCCCTTGTATAATTTTAGTAAAACTTTTTTTTAAAAAGCAGACAATGGACACACAAATGTTTGACTTGGTAGTCAACGCCATTCCCAGCAGCACTGAGCGCACAGAGCTGCGCTGAGAACACTCGTGTCTGTGGCGCCCTGGGCAGCGGACTCCCAAGAGCAGAGCGCATGCAATACTCACAAAGGTTGTCATTGTGCCTGCAGTCCGGGTGCTGGAGCGAGTATGACTGCGCAATGCAACCCCCAGCACTTTATACTGGTGTTCAGATGTGGAAATCTCTTCCCAAACAATCAATTGGAAGGGATCACGTCCATATCTGCAACACACCCAGCAAACACTCTTATCGGAATCAACACACCCTGATATCAGTGAGTCCCTTAGTCGGTGATAAAAATCCCACTTGGTCACTCTGCAAACACTCCTGGTTTATCGGTCCAGCTGTACTCACTTCCCACCCTTTTACAACACTGCCAGATGCAGGTCTTTGCACTGAGACATGTTGAGACACAGCTACAGAATCTCCTGATGAGACGCTCTTCCTTACGCTTCGTCCCGGGCCCACTCAGATGCTCCTCGTCGCCTGGGATTCTTGTCCCCAGGACCAGACATGAAGCTGAGCTGAGGAAACGCTCTGAAAACCGGCTGCCGGGTAGCTTTCTCCTTCCCTCTGCGGCAATTTGCAGAGACTCAGGACGAGCAAGGTTTGGGAAACACAATGCCTAGTTCTAACCATGTGTCTCCACTGAGTCTTGTCCAGAGCGTCATGAAAACTGATCAACTCATCTCCACTTATCTTGAGGGGGAGCTCTCCAATATTAGAGACAAAGAGCACAGAATTTAACATGAGTACGTTCTTAAGGCCACAATTAGAAGGCTGCTATGAAGTGGGATGATCAACTCATAATGAATGTATTTTTCAACACAGTGAAAGGACCAGCAAAATGGCTCAGTGGGTGATGTGGCTGCTTGTAACCCTGGAGGCCTGAATGTAATCCCTGGAGACCCACATGGTGAAGGGGACAACCAGCTTCTGGAAGCTGTCTTCTGACCATATGCAATGTCATGTTCTCCCTCTCTCTCTCTCTCTCTCTCTCTCACACACACACACACACACACAAGTAAACAAATAGTGTTTACATGGTAAATTACTAAATATCAAGAATTAGAAGAACCAGCGCCACTGGCAGGGAAACAACATGAGTGTCCTTGCTCTGCACACTCTGAGGAGCCGTACTTCAGTCGTCACTGCAGCCCTCACTCCACCCGCAAGCTCCAAGCCCTCCTTTCTCCACCGCTGCTCACGTCAATTTCCAGGGACTTCGCGTGGGCTGCGGCTGCTGGAGCAAGCGAAGCCTCGACCTGGCCACGGCACAGTAAGCCTCTGTCCGAGACCCTGGAGCCGGCCCGGATGATCTTCATGGCCGGCAGCTCCGCACAGTGACTTGTGGGTCTCAGCCACAACTGTTCTCACCTGGCGCCCTTACTTGGCGGGTGACCTTGGGTTAGCCTGGCACCCTCAGGCCACAGACACAAATCAGCTCTTTGCATCCTCAGTCTGACCATGATTACCTCACGTTGCTTGGTAACATGCAATAGTTGGCCGCATCTAACTGGAAGGGGAGGAAGCTGACCTCTGTGTCAGCAAGACAGCAGCTTGACCAAAGGACCAAGAGGTCTTCCTGCCTACAGGCACCAGCTCCTGCCTCAGCACCAAGCACCTTCGCTCTCAGTCGGGACGCACCAACTTGCTTACACGCCTCGATTCCGCGGCTAGGCTGCAGAACCTTAGCTCCCTCATGGTCTTCTTTCAAAGTAACTCTGAAATCACACAAGAGGAGGTTCTGCAGCTCTTGATTGTCCCCATCGGTCCATGTGGTCCTAGCATGATATCCTGTATGTGTGTGGGGGTGTAGAGTGGAACATGAGGGTCCATGTGGTCTCCAGCACATCATGCTGTGTGTGGGGGGGAGGGGTGCAGAGTGGAACATGAGGGTCCATGTGGTCTCCAGCACATCATGCTGTGTGTGGGGGGGGTGTAGAGTGGAACATGAGGGTCCATGTGGTCTCCAGCACATCATGCTGTGTGGGGGAGGGGTGTAGAGTTGAACATGAGGGTCCATGTGGTCTCCAGCACATCATGCTGTGTGTGGAGGGGTGTAGAGTGGAACATGAGGGTCCATGTGGTCCCCAGCACATCATGCTGTGTGGGGAGGGGTGTAGAGTGGAACATGAGGGTCCATGTGGTCTCCAGCACATCATGCTGTGTAGGGGGGGAGGGGTGTAGAGTGGAACATGAGGGTCCATGTGGTCCTAGCATGTTATCCTGTGTGTGGGGGGGGTGTAGAGTGGAACACGAGGGTCCATGTGGTCTCCAGCACATCATGCTGTGTGGGGGAGGGGTGTAGAGTGGAACATGAGGGTCCATGTGGTCTCCAGCACATCATGCTGTGTGTGTGTGGAGGGGTGTAGAGTGGAACATGAGGGTCCATGTGGTCTCCAGCACATCATGCTGTGTGTGGAGGGGTGTAGAGTGGAACATGAGGGTCCATGTGGTCCTAGCATGTTATCCTGTGTGTGTGGGGGGGTGTAGAGTGGAACACGAGGGTCCATGTGGTCTCCAGCACATCATGCTGTGTGGGGGAGGGGTGTAGAGTAGAACATGAGGGTCCATGTGGTCTCCAGCACATCATGCTGTGTGTGTGTGGAGGGTGTGAGTGGAACATGAGGGTCCATGTGGTCTCCAGCACATCATGCTGTGTGTGGAGGGGTGTAGAGTGGAACATGAGGGTCCATGTGGTCTCCAGCACATCATGCTGTGTGTGGAGGGGTGTAGAGTGGAACATGAGGGTCCATGTGGTCTCCAGCACATCATGCTGTGGGGGAGGGGTGTAGAGTAGAACATGAGGGTCCATGTGGTCTCCAGCACATCATGCTGTGTGTGTGTGTGGAGGGGTGTAGAGTGGAACATGAGGGTCCATGTGGTCTCCAGCACATCATGCTGTGTGTGGAGGGGTGTAGAGTGGAACATGAGGGTCCATGTGGTCTCCAGCACATCATGCTGTGTGTGGGGGGGAGGGGTGTAGAGTGGAACATGAGGGTCCATGTGGTCTCCAGCACATCATGCTGTGTGTGGAGGGGTGTAGAGTGGAACATGAGGGTCCATGTGGTCCTAGCATGTTATCCTGTGTGTAGGGGGGGTGTAGAGTGGAACACGAGGGTCCATGTGGTCTCCAGCACATCATGCTGTGGGGGAGGGGTGTAGAGTGGAATATGAGGGTCCATGTGGTCTCCAGCACATCATGCTGTGTGTGTGGAGGGGTGTAGAGTAGAATATAAGGGTCCATGTGGTCCCCAGCACATCATGCTGTGTGTGGAGGTGTAGAGTGGAACATGAGGGTCCATGTGGTCTCCAGCACATCATGCTGTGGGGGGGGGGTGTAGAGTGGAACATGAGGATCCATGTGGTCTCCAGCACATCATGCTGTGGGGGGGGGGGGGGTGTAGAGTGGAACATGAGGGTCCATGTGGTCTCCAGCACATCATGCTGTGTGTGTGGAGGGGTGTAGAGTGGAACATGAGGGTCCATGTGGTCTCCAGCACATCATGCTGTGTGTGGAGGGGTGTAGAGTGGAACATGAGGGTCCATGTGGTCTCCAGCACATCATGCTGTGTGTGTGGAGGGGTGTAGAGTGGAACATGAGGGTCCATGTGGTCTCCAGCACATCATGCTGTGTGTGGGGGGGGAGGGGAGTAGAGTGGAACATGAGGGTCCATGTGGTCTCCAGCACATCATGCTGTGTGTGTGTGGAGGGGTGTAGAGAGGAACATGAGGGTCCATGTGGTCTACAGCACATCATGCTGTGTGGGGGGGGGTGTAGAGTGGAACATGAGGGTCCAAGTGGTCCCCAGCACATCATGCGGGGGCGGGGTGAAGGTGTGCAGTGGAACCAGTGTGACATGGGGCCTAGCAGGAGGAAGTTAGATCATTAGGTGCCCCCTTGAAGAAGCGACCGTGAATGCAGACAAGACCCCTACCTAGAGTCTACAACCGCACACTTGAAGATCCTGTAGAATAGTCACCAACATAGACACATTCTGGGCTATGAAGCACACCTTAGCCAAGAAAATAAATAGAAGCCATACAAAGTTCATTCCAAGACCTGATGGTCTTCAAAAAGAACAGCAAAATCCCATAATACACGGAACAAAGAAGTCTTAAGATAACCTAGAATAAAATACACATTAAAAAGGAAAAGTAATATTTATGGGTAGAGAATGGCATATCTTATATTTTCCATATTTGTATAATATCCTATACATTAGATTTTGACTAGAAAAAATATTGCAGATTGTTTTAAGAGTGATATTTAGAATTAAAGATAAAACTTAAGACCTGCGGCAGCTGTGCTAAGGAGAAAGAAGAGCAGTGTGAGGAACGAGCATGAGCGGAGCTGAGGCGACATTGGCTGATTTAAACTGTGAGCTCAAGATGCCATTAAAACAATTGAAATGACAGAGAACCCAGTAACTCTGAGAACTAACGACAGCGTCAGGCATGAAGCCTGCTTACTCGTCCCATGCACGCTGAGCCGCGGCCCGTGCTGTGGCATCTGGATCTCACCGGTTGGAATGGCTGCAGCGCTCAGAGGACAGCGGTCAGGCAGGAAGGACACAGAGGTGGAAAGAGAGGATCGCGGACAGAATTCAGTGTCGGCACTGCAGAGCAGACGGATAAAGAGATCTTGATGGCAGACTCAATCCTCAAGTGGGATGGGACAGTGGGGGTCCCAGAAGCTGAGGGGGGAGGGGTCTCACAGCCCAGGGAAGAGCAGGACGACAGGTCTGAGTCCAGGGCTAAGTCCCCGCCCGCCCCTCTTCGCCTCAGAGCTGCCTCTTGCTTTCACCCATCCTGGACCAACTGTAGATGACGAGCTAGGACGGGTGGAGGAGGAGGAGCAGTCAGAAAGCATGAGGAAGGAGAGGCTGAGTCTGCTTAGGAGAAAGGAAGGCAGAGTTTAAGCACGGGGCCAGGGGAGAGTGAGTGGAGGGAGGCTGGAGAGAAGGCAGATGGAGCTGGGTGTCTTCTGTGCCTTGGTGTGGCGACAGGCATGTTAGGGTAGGGTGGACAGACAGGTGGAGACTGCGCAGAGGTCCCAGTGACCGCAAAGCTGAGTGACCCTGACCTGTCGCGGGCGCGAGGGTCAGTTACTTCTGTGCTGACACATTTTCCACCTTAACTCCTCACCAGGAAGGAAGGCGCTTCCTGGAAGATTGCTTGGCCTCTTGCGGATTTGAAGAAAGGCCGCCACTTATAATGTGTTTTACATCTACGTTTCCATTGAGGTGATCCTAATCAAATGTCAGGACGCGTAGACACCAGGGTACAAGTCACGCAACAGAATCCCTCTGCTGAGTGGACCCGAGGCAACCCTCCAGCAGCGAATGCAGGTGTGTCCCGCCCTCTGCAGTGACTCACTAGGTCACGGGTCTCTAACACAGAAGCACTTGCTCATACATCACCCCATGTCCTTGCCTGATAACCCTCACAAAGAGGCGGAGACATGTTCAAAGGCGCGTCCGGAAAAGGTAAGGGAGATTGTTTTCTTAGAGAAACTCCCATGCCCACCAACTAAAATATTAATTTAGTGGGCGGGCCGCAGGCTGCTGCCAGGTGTGGTGTGGATAAGAGCCGGAGAGACACGGACGGGCTGGGGAGGAGGCGCTGCGGTCTCCGCTGGTATCTCTCATGCCTCCGTTCACTGCAGGGTTTCCACAGACGGCTGTGGCCTCAGCCTAGAGCGAGTCTCGGCTCTTTCAACAGCTGGTGTCGCGGACAGAGCCCGGGGGAAATGTGAAAGCATGCCTCCAAAGAGGAGCAGGGGAGTCTTCCTCCTTCCAGCCGCGTGTTCTCCTCTCACGTAACGTCACTCTTCCTCAGGCAGAGATGCATATGTATGTCCTGTGCATGCGTTCAGGGGCCGGAGCATGTGGCGGCCCGAGGTCCATTCACCTGTCTTCCTCCATCACCTCACTTTTCCAGATGGGGTGAACTTGGAACTCGTCAGCGCGCCCAAGACCAGTAGCCCCAGGCGTCTGTCTTCCCCGTGCTGGGCGACAGGCGGCCGACACACACCTGGATTCTCTGCCTGGGGCCTGGGTTTGAACTCAGGTCCCCATGCTTCTGAGTTATCGCCCCAGTTTTCCAAAGTATTTGGGAGCTACGTGACAGCAGCATGCTGACGCGTGTCTGACCCGACCCTTCTCCCCGGAGCACGGGCCCTGAGGGACCACGGAGTCACCGTGCCCATGAAGCAGATGTCAGGAACTGAGGGGCGAGCATGACTCAGAGACTCAGTACACGAGAGTGAACTAAGCTGCTTTTGACTGGTTTGCAAAACAAGTATGGGGAGCTAGCACAAGAACAGAATCAAACAAGAAGAGAATCGAGGTGAATGCACACGCGCACGTACACGCATACTCATTCACACACATTGTCATACATTCTGTAAGAGTTACTCTGCATGTTGCCCATTAATTCATGACGACTTAAGGGAGATCAAGAAATTTGATTCCAGTTTGCAATTACAGATATGATTATCAGTCCAGTTGACAGGAGAGCTCGTACCAACACGAGAAGCCCAGAGGGGTTATGGATGAGCTAAACAACATGGACACCTAGACAGAAGGGGCTCAACTGCTGCCAAATGCCAACATGTCGGCAGCAGAGCCCAACACCAAGGAAACTGACCACACCACATCCACAGGACTGCTGAGAAAGGAGAAAACCTCACTTGTAAGACAGCGTGTCTGCCAGAGATGCCACCGCGCTTGGAGCAGCTGAAGAAGTACAGCAGTGACCTCACGCTGCAATCGATGGCTTCGTGAGCACAGTTCAGGAGCTGAGCGTCTTAGCAGTCCCACCTGGTGCTGAAGACTGACAAACTGCACTAGGCCAGTTTCCCCCATCTCATTCACCTGTCCAGGAACTAGTCCCATCCAACATGGGCTGAATCCCCCATAAATTAGACAATCGCCGGCAGGATTGCGCAAGACTTAACTACTATTTCTTTACAAATGTTCCCAGAGCTCAAGCTTCCAATTGTCAAGTTGACACTTTATCTATCACACACGCACTCAAACAATGTGCATGCATAGTGAGACTAATCCAATCATGCAGCAAGCTCCCATTTATGTGTTCTGCATGCCACACTGCAATACAAACCACCTTTGTCATGGTTACACAGTGTTTCTTAGCATGACCTGAACCCCTGAAAAGGGTGTGGTCTATGCATGAAACACCACTAACCCAGAGCCCGACATTCCCTTCTGTGGTCTGTGCCCATCCTCACCTCCATGGCTTGGCATTAGGCAGAGCCGTAGGTCCAAGTCGACTGATTCTGCTGTGGACATACAGCCGGATGAGACAAGATCAGTGGGGGGAATGATGGCCCTGGTCACCCTCCATTCCATGAGCGACCTGATGAGACTGTGCACGGACCCAATGAGCACTGTGCATGGACCCCATGAGCACTGTGCCTGGACCCCAGGAGCACTGTGCCTGGACCCCAGGAGCACTGTGCCTGGATCCAATGAGCACTGTGCATGGACCCCAGGAGCACTGTGCACGGACCCAATGAGCACTGTGCATGGACCCCATGAGCACTGTGCCTGGACCCCAGGAGCACTGTGCCTGGACCCCATGAGCACTGTGCACGGACCCCATGAGCACTGTGCCTGGACCCCATGAGCACTGTGCCTGGACCCAATGAGCACTGTGCCTGGATCCCATGAGCACTGTGCCTGGACCCAATGAGCACTGTGCCTGGACCCCATGAGCACTGTGCCTGGACCCAATGAGCACTGTGCCTGGACCCCATGAGCACTGTGCCTGGACCCAATGAGAACTGTGCCTGGACCCCAGGAGCACTGTGCCTGGACCCAATGAGCACTGTGCCTGGACCCCAGGAGCACTGTGCCTGGACCCAATGAGCACTGTGCCTGGACCCCAGGAGCACTGTGCATGGACCCAATGAGCACTGTGCCTGGACCCCAGGAGCACTGTGCATGGACCCAATGAGCACTGTGCCTGGACCCCATGAGCACTGTGCATGGACCCTAGGAGCACTGTGCCTGGACCCCATGAGCACTGTGCATAGACCCTAGGAGCACTGTGCATGGATCCAATGAGCACTGTGCCTGGACCCCATGAGCACTGTGCATGGACCCCAGGAGCACTGTGCCTGGACCCCAGGAGCACTGTGCCTGGACCCCAGGAGCACTGTGCCTGGACACGAAGAGCACTGTGCCTGGACCCCAGGAGCACTGTGCCTGGACACGAAGAGCACTGTGCCTGGACCCAATGAGCACTGTGCCTGGACCCAATGAGCACTGTGCCTGGACACAAAGAGCACTGTGCCTGGACCCCATGAGCACTGTGCCTGGACACAAAGAGCACTGTGCCTGGACCCCATGAGCACTGTGCATGAACCCCAGGAGCACTGTTCATGGACCCCATGAGCACTGTGCCTGGACCCCAGGAGCACTGTGCCTGGACCCAATGAGCACTGTGCATGGACCCCAGGAGCACTGTGCCTGGACCCAATGAGCACTGTGCATGGACCCCATGAGCACTGTGCATGGACCCCATGAGCACTGTGCATGGACCCCAGGAGCACTGTGCCTGGACACAAAGAGCACTGTGCCTGGACCCAATGAGCACTGTGCATGGACCCCATGAGCACTGTGCCTGGACCCAATGAGCACTGTGCATGGACCCCATGAGCACTGTGCCTGGACCCAATGAGCACTGTGCATGGACCCCATGAGCACTGTGCATGGACCCCAGGAGCACTGTGCATGGACCCCAGGAGCACTGTGCCTGGACACAAAGAGCACTGTGCCTGGACCCCAGGAGCACTGTGCATGGACACAAAGAGCACTCTGCCTGGACCCCAGGAGCACTGTGCATGGACCCCAGGAGCATTGTGCCTGGACCCCATGAGCACTGTGCCTGGACCCCAGGAGCACTGTGCCTGGACCCCATGAGCACTGTGCATGGACCCCAGGAGCACTGTGTATGGACCCAATGAGCACTGTGCATGGACAGGAAGAGCACTGTGCCTGGACCCAATGAGCACTGTGGACGCGGTGACCTGATGAGCACTGTGGATGCAGTGACCTGATGAGCGCTGTGGATGTGGTGATGTGATGAGTGCTGTGGACGCGGTGACGTGATGAGCGCTGTGGACGCAGTGACCTGATGAGCACTGTGGACGCAGTGATGACACAGTGACGTGATGAGCACTGTGGATGCAGCGATGACACAGTGACCTGATGAGTGCTGTGGATGCAGTGATGTGATGAGCACTGTGGATGCAGTGATGACGCAGTGACCTGATGAGCACTGTGGAGGTGGTGACGTGATGAGCACTGTGGATGCGGTGATGTGATGAGTGCTGTGGACGCGGTGACATGATGAGCACTGTGGACGCAGTGACCTGATGAGCACTGTGGACGCAGTGACCTGATGAGCACTGTGGATGCGGTGACCTGATGAGCGCTGTGGACGCAGTGACCTGATGAGCACTGTGGACGCAGTGACCTGATGAGCACTGTGGATGCGGTGACCTGATGAGCGCTGTGGACGCAGTGACCTGATGAGCACTGTGCCTGGAGCAACATGACGAATGCAGCATCCTCACTGCACTGGGAGGAGCCATCTTCCAAGACAACAGGCCGAGGTCCACCCTCCACGCTTCACACAATGCAAGACCAGGTCCTGACTTTGGAGCCAACTGAATAACAGTACTGTGTGAAGAAGAAATGTCTCCCCCTTTCCCCCAAAGAATCCTAAAGCCTGGAAGGGACTGATGCACTGAAGGAGCAGAATCTCCATCTCCTGATTCCCTCTTCCTGCCAGCAGCTCCTAAGGAAGCACTTCCCTGAGGAAGGGACCCTGTGGAGGACAAAAAGGAGGCTGCAATGGGTTCTGCTCAGCAGGCTCTGGATGCTGCAGGCTCTGGATGCCACAGGCTCTGGATGCAACGGGTTCTGCTCAGCAGGCTCTGGATGCAACGGGTTCTGCTCAGAAGGCTCTGGATGCAGCAGCGCAGCCCACAACCCTCACACACAGACTGTTGCAGCCCACTTGACAAGTGAGCAAACCCTGCCTGGCACCTTCCATCTATCTACCTACCTGTCATCTAGTACCTGCACCATATTTTACCTTAACTGTCCTAATCTTCTCACACCCGAACTCTGAAGACACCGGGATGGTGATTCACATTTACCTGCCCGGGCACAGAGGATGCTGGGCACAGAGGACGCTGGAAGGTTTCCACAGTGGCGATGTGCAGGTCAGCCATCAGCGTGGCGATGTGCGGGTCAGCCATCAGCGTGGCGATGTGCGGGTCAGCCATCAGCGTGGCGATGTGCGGGTCAGCCATCAGCGTGGCGATGTGCGGGTCAGCCATCAGCGTGGCGATGTGCGGGTCAGCCATCAGCGTGGCGATGTGCGGGTCAGCCATCAGCGTGGCGATGTGCGGGTCAGCCATCAGCGTGGCGATGTGCGGGTCAGCCATCAGTGAGGTGCAGTGTTCTGCTCTAATGAAATGTTCCGGACTCACCAGCTTCATTGTGTGGAAGGGATATGGGAAAAGTACTCTAATTCACCTTCAGGGCTCTTTTGAGGGTTTATTGCCTAAGTGTGAGCATCTACCTCCTTTCTCTGCAGAAAACTTTCCTTAGTGTTTCAATATAATTCTGAGCACTATGTAGTCTAGAAGCAAATAAAAAGAGTTCATTGAGAGTTCCAGGAGACCAAGAAGGAAGTTCCCATGTGGGAGACGGGGAGGGAGATGGTGATGGCAAGTACTGGAGCTGGGCTTTGAGACGTGAAGAGCAGTTTCCCAACTGCAGACCAGGGGTTACAGTCCAGGACAAAAGATAGCAAGTGCAGGCCACAATGAAAGGAAGGACTGTGAAGCGTGTGTGACTCTGATGTGGCTGGAATAGGACCTTGGCAGATTGAGAAGCTGGAACCCTGGAGGGACCCTGATATTGCTCTTGAGCGGTGCCCATGGAAACACGATAATGTGTGCCGCTTCATGTGTTTTGGGAAGATGAGAAAGTACCCTGACCTGTCACACACAGGAGCAGGCTGACCAATCGCACAGCAGGAGTGAGCATCATGGAGGGCAGTTGTGCTTTCTGAGATGTGGTGGCAGCGTTAGTAAATGACAGATGTATGGCGGGAAGACAGAGCTGACGGCAGCCCCTGAGGATCTCACCAGACAGTCAGGATGCAGAATGGGGCGGCCCGGGCAAGGGCAGTGGAGAAAAGTGCTCCCAGGTTCCCCAGGGGCTATGTCAGGAAGGCTGGGTATGTACACAGATCTCATCTGTGCTGGTGTTTGGTTTTAGGGATGACTCTCCCCATGAATCTGAGCAGTGTTGACCTGTGAAACGCCCACAGCTTTTACTGGGCCCAAAGCTATCACCAACCAAGCCAGCTTGGTGGGGCCCCTTCAGCTTCGACAGGTGATGAGTCAGATCTGCTCCTTGTCAGAGCCTTGCTAAGTAGGCAGCGGCTTTGGCAGCCTGCAGGCTGGGCTGTGGTGCGGACCCAGGAAAGGGAGGCTGATAAGGCGCAGACTCCACCTGAGCAAACCGCTCCTGAAGGTACAAATAGGCACATGTGCAGATGCACTGCTACTGCTCCCGCTCTCCAGGCATCGCTGAGAACATGAAGCTCACAGTAAGCTGCCTCTCCCCCTTCACTTGGCACCGTGCAATCGGACACTGAACATTCTGGGTGGAGGGGTCTTTTTCTCCTCGGGAAAGTCTGAGGGTGAAGTCTGCGGTTTCTTTCCTGTAGTTCCAGACAGATGCTTGAGAGTCCTCAAGACTCTCTCAAAGGTGCAGTTGGGCATCCCCAAATGCACCCTCAGGGATTTTCTCAGAGGTGTGTGGGGAGCCCCTGGATGTTGCCCATGATTCTGTCCGAACTGCAGGTGATACGGGGTTTCTCACACCAGGCTGCAGAGGGGCTGTGTGCCAGCAGGCAGTCAGCACCCTCCTGACGGAGAGGTGGCAGTCGGCGCCCTCCTGACGGAGAGGTGGCAGTCGGTGCCCTCCTGACGGGGAGGGGGCAGTCGGCGCCCTTCTGACGGAGAGGTGGCAGTCGGCGCCCTCCTGACGGGAAGGTGGCAGTCGGCACCCTCCTGACGGAGAGGTGGCAGGCTCCGGTTGGCACTGGGCGTGCCGTACGGCCTAACGCGTCTTCCTGGGAGCAGTTAGGAGGGATAAGAGTTGGGAGAGCTCCACCTGGGGCCAGCAGGTCTGGCTGCGCCCCGTGTTGTGCCCAGACGGGGGCATCTATGCCAGGTCAGTCACCCTTGGCCGTTTCCCCATTGGAGGAGACGGGGCTGGATTCCATGCTCCTGAAAGCTCTGGCTGATGACTTTCTGGAAAACTAATTTCAATACTTTGTTAAACTATCATTGAAATAATAGAAAATTCTTAAACAAATAATAATATCAGCAAGAGTGTCTATTCCAGGAGGAAATAAGTATTCCAGATCAAACAGGAGGAGAAATCACATAGCTGTCTTAAGTAATATTTAAGAATGTCATAACCATCTTATTACTATGTACGAATGCATTTAAACATGGATTCATCAATTTATCCAGGCTGTTTTCAAAAATTCTAAAACTTTGTATCCTATCAATATAATTATGGTGAGTCAACAATTCTGTATTATCATTAAGTTTTCTGTGGTGGAAACTACAAAGCTCGAGAAAAGGGCAGGCCACTCGAGGCATTGGTGACATTAGTAAACATTTCCATGCACGTGGGTGGGAGAGACGTCGCTCAGCTGTGTGACTGTGAACCTTGCTCCTGTGCTTACAGGTGACCTTTCTTGGCCTTCTGGGACTCTTCATAGCCCCTGGCTTTGCAGATTACGTAAGTGTAACTTCACCATGTTTGCTACTAAAATGCGTTAGCAAAGGAGCGTAATGTAAAGTCACCTGCATGTCTTCTGCTCCCCAGAGCTATGGCATTGGTAATGGCAACCAAGCGTCTGGAAACGCTCAGCAGTCGGTGAGCTACAACAATGAGAACAACGTGGCCAACGTGGACAATAATAACGGTATGGACTCCTGGAACACCATCTGGGATTACGGAAACGTAAGTAACCAACATGTGGCTCTGTTCACAGAGACGGGCTTCACCTGCCAGCCACGAAAAACAGAAAGAATTCTAACTTCACACGAGTTCACAGTTAACCACAGAAGTTCCTCTTTGCTCAACCAGTTTTACCTCTAGAGTAATTACGGCTAAACAATGCTGGCATCAGTTAGGATACAAACTGATGGACAGTAAGCATGAACTATGTTCAGAGGCTATAAGGAAATGCCACAAACATAGACATCCTTCTGCCTGTAGAGGGTTTAGTAACATTAAAACATATCCACTTGTAACTCAAAGGGCCAAGGGGACTGCAAACAATAATGTTGATTAGTAGAAGGGAAAGAAAACCAGAGCTTGAATCTATCCTTCATTTACATCTCAGGATTTAACAAACCTTCACCCTCTAAAAAAAGCAAACTTGCTATGGTTTCAGTTCTATTATCTTATAACCTAGAAAACTAATTCCTATCTTGCACAAATCCTTGAAGTATCAAGGAGGCTGAAATGTGGCAGCTTTAAAACGTTTGCTTCTTGTGCGGACATTTTGGTCACCTGTCATTCCAACAGCGGCAGAGGGAGGGGTCCTCTGAGCAAGGTGGCCAGACAGTCTTGCCGGTCAAAAGACCCTGCTTCAAACGATAATATGCAGAGTGGTCAAGGGAGACCCCTGAGGTCACCTATGGGTGCAGAGACACACCCAGTGTGTACATGCACTTGTACACACATGCTCACAAATGTGAACACACGTAAATACATGCATACACACCACACACACGTGCAAAATAAAATTCAAAAGACTGTTTCAGCAGCACAGGCACACACAGAATGTCTCCTCTAGTGCTAGACATGACGCCAACATGGCTTATCCTGTTGTCCATCCCTGTTCCCAAAAGCTACATCCACCCTATGCCTATCAGGCTCAGCACGATGGGAAGATGCAGTACACTTGCCCCCCTGAGCGGGGTGCTAGACCTCCCTTGTCCTCTGCTGGTCCCACTGGCTTATGATCAAAAGCCCCTTGAGGATACCTCACTGTCCACTACCTTCTCCCACAGAACTTTGCTGCGACCAGACTCTTCGCTAGGAAGTCATGCATCGTGCACAAGATGAACAAGGATGTTATGCCCTCCATTCAAGCCCTCGATGCGCTGGTCACGGAGAACAGGGTGAGGTCTTGCTTTGGGGCGAGAGGAGGTCTTATGGCCTCCCACAAACAGGAGAAGGTCGTGAAGTCATATGTCGGCAGGTCTGTCTGGCGAGGGGCACAAGAGGGAAGAACGTAGGTGACCGTGTGAGTGGAGCAGCTGCCACTGACCCGAGGCTGAGGCTCTGCTTAGCTCCAGCGCCGGCTGATGGCCCCCTGCGGACGTGTCAGGCAGGAAGCTCGTGTCAGCACGAGCCCTTGCTACACAGGGACGTCCCCCTGCAGTTTGTCAGAATCAGCAGGCCGAGGGAGAGGATGCCTAGGGAACCTGCAATTCAGACGAAAGAAAGACAAGTGTGTCCTGTACAGTGTGATATTAACACAAGTGACTTGCTGTCTGCCTGCCGTTCATTGTGCGGACTGGGTGTTCCATGGCTGCGGCAGATGGTGGCTGCAGCAGATGGTGGCTGCAGCGGATGGGCGGCTGCAGCGGATGGGCAGCTGCAGCGGATGGTGGCTGCGGCGGATGGGCGGCTGCGGCGGATGGGCGGCTGCGGCGGATGGTGGCTGCGGCGGATGGTGGCTGCGGCGGATGGTGGCTGCGGCGGATGGTGGCTGCGGCGGATGGTGGCCGCGGTGGATGGGCGGCTGCGGCGGATGGGCGGCTGCGGCGGATGGTGGCTGCAGCGGATGGGTAGCTACGGCGGATGGTGGCTGCGGCGGATGGTGGCTGCAGCGGATGGGCGGCTGCAGGGGATGGGCGGCTGCGGCGGATGGGCGGCTGCAGCGGATGGGCGGCTGCGGCGGATGGGCGGCTGCAGCAGATGGTGGCTGCAGCGGATGGGCGGCTGCAGTGGATGGCGGCTGCGGCGGATGGCGGCTGCGGCGGATGGCGGCTGCGGCGGATGGCGGCTGCAGCAGATGGCGGCTGCGGCGGATGGCGGCTGCAGCAGATGGTGGCTGCGGCAGATGGCGGCACCAAGAGTTTGCATAGAGAGGTTTGAGTTCATATTCTGTAACTGGCAAAGGCGCCTTCGTTGACAAGGCAGAGAAAATAAACAGGCTGTGTGCAGACAGGCTGTCACACGGCCCCGCGTGGAGTCCAGAAGATCTAATGAGGCCCACCATAAACAGCCGATTTCGCCTCTGACTGATGTTTTCTTAACACACGAGGCTTCGGAGCATCTCAAGACAATTAGAAATGCAGAGACGTTCAGAGCTAGAATTTCTTCTTCCTCTCTTCATCTAGGTTAGGGTAGAATGACAGCCAAGTCCCCTGCATGCTCAGATCAACACGCCCTGGCTGGGCACTCATTCTTTTCCTTCCGCTCTCTCCACACTCAGCTTCAGGGGAAGGGGCCCGGAGGACCACCTCCCAAGGAGCTGGCTTACACCATCAGTCCCAGCCCAGTGGAGGACCTGAACACGTTTGGAGCAAACATCGCTGGCATGTGCCGGGGCATCCCGACCTACGTGGCTGAGGAGATTCCTGGTAAGTCCCGTCCTGCCGCGCCATCCCCGGCAGTGCTGGGAGAACTAGCAGACCCTCTCCAGCACGGCCCGCCGTGCCGCTGGATTCTGACGCTGGGGGTGCAGGCCTCATGGAGCTGAGCGCTCGGCAGAAGCACGAGTGGCTGAGTGACAGTCAGTGCAACGGGACGCTGACTGACTGCAGCCTGGGAGCCTCCCTGCTGGGCAGTAGGAGAGAAGGGTACTTTAGGAAGGAGTCCATCTGGAAAGCTGACCTCACAACAGCTTTCCAGAGCTCTGAAGTGAATGATTTTATCTAGGCAGACACATGGAAAGATACAAGGAAGATGATAAATAAAAAATCGATGATAAGCATATGAAATTGAATATAAATAATAGAAAATAATAGATGACAGGTAGATGTCAGACACAGTTCAATAGACAAGTGATTAGAGTGATGATGATGATGATGATGATAAATAGTAGTAGATAGTAGATAGCAGATAGATAGATGATAGATAGATAGATAGAGGATGGATAGATGATAGGTGATAGATTACATAAATAGCAGACATAATAGATAGATGACAGAGCTCAATCTTGAAATCAATTCTCCCTTTTGAAATTGTGTGATTCCTCCCAAAAGAGTCCTTGAATAATCACTGATGGACTATTTTCCTTGTTACCAGGAGAAAACCTGCCTTCTTACCTACACAAGTGCTACACTACTAGCATACTCTTCATCCTGAACCTGTCCTTCTGTGAAACCACGGTGGAGCAGTCTTAGACGTCACCCAGATTCAAATCACTTTTATCACTTCGTTATGAAAATGTTTTCTGTGAGTTATAGTTTGTGTTTCAATAAACACATTTGACACCTTATGATTTCATTCATTCTTTCTTTTACTGTTTCTCTGTGTATGCCATATGGGAGTGTGTGTGTGTGTGTGTGTGTGTGTGAGAGAGAGAGAGAGAGAGAGAGAGAGAGAGAGGAGAGAGAAAGAGAGAGAGAGATTTATATGTGTTTGGGCACATTGTATGCATGTGTAGAGACCCAAGGGGATATCAGAAAACATCCTCAATTGTTCTTCCACTTCATCCTTTTGAGGGTCTCTGACCCGGAGCTCACCTGTACAGCCAGTCTGGCTTAGCCAGCTTGCTCTGGAGAGGCCTTGGTTCCACTTTCCAAGGCTGGAATTACAGGCAAGTTACCACACCTGCTCAACGGTTTACAGGAAGTCTGGGAATCTGAACACAGGCCTTATGCTTGCGTGACAAGCCTTCACCAGAGGCATCTCTGCGACCCACTCCTCGTGATTGCTGTGGGAATGCAGTATGAGGTGGCAGATGGCTGTGTGCATTAGACCGCCTGTCACCCGAGCCAAGACCTGTCCCCCTGCCAGGCTGCCGCAGGTGCTGCAGATGCTACAAGCTGCAGCCTCGGGATGATTCCAGGACCCATGCTCTGCTCTGCATTTCAGATCGGCAAGAACAAATCCACCCAAAGCGGGCAGGAATATAAGAACCAGGAGTATCCACAACAGTTGGGAGGGAAGAGCTGAGTAGTGGGCACTAAAAGCAGACCCGTGGTGCCAGGACCCTAGCTGTCTGTCTCCACAGCCATGAGACGCTCCCGTCTGTACTCTTCATCTTGAAGATGGTCGAGGTCTTCTCCTAGCAGGAGAGCAGGAGCCAGACATCAGCCTTGCCCTGTGCTTGTGCGTCTCTCCAGTGCAGGACACATTGTCCGTGTCTTCCACATTTCTTTGACTCCATTTGGCTCACAGTCTACAGCCTCCATTCACGGATGGACAGGAGAATAAAATAACATAGTACCCATGCAGCACAGGGTTCTGCACTGAAAGAGAAATAGCCGCAAAGACCCCCAAGATTGTGCAACCTGCTCACCAGTTAGAAGTTGCTCCCAAGTGCTTGTGTTTAAACCCAGACGCCCTAGCAGGAAACCTACTCCATTCTTTAGGTGAGATGTATCTAAATAATCTTGCCAAACCCCCAAGACAATGATTCCCACCATTTAGAAAAAAAGACAAATATTGTTCAATCTTATTTTTCATCCTGATGATTTTCCATTGTTTTCTGCATGAATCAAACTTCCAAATAAGTGTGTTTCTGAAACATTCCAAAATCGTGAAAAAGTAAAACCTTTTCAGACCCATCAAAGATCAGAGCTGTAGAAGCTGCCTTAGGCGATAACAAAGAAAATCAAGAGTCCTATTCAAAACCATGCGTTACTCTGGGGACCTGGTGGATTCTGTTGTAAAAGGTCTAGTCACTATTTCAGGGTAAATGTTAAACAACCTGGGGAGTTTCTACATTTTATGCACCTATCAACAGTCCTAGAGGACAAATTGTAGGAGTTACGAGGAAACTCAAAGAATATTTCACTGTCCCGCTGAAGATTTTAACACAATCCTTCAGTACCTGTAGATGAAGCAATTAGGGGCATGAAAATCTAAACCCAGCTCTCCTAATGTCTGTCACCAGCGCACAGCAGTCTCACAGGCTGACCAGCCTGCTGGAGCTCAGGTTAGACCTCAAACTCTTCAAACCATCAGCCTCTCACATGCATATTGACCTCACTTTAATTAAGACAACAAGCATTACCCGAAAATTAAACAAACTGATCGCATTTGTTTTGAAGTTGCTTGGCACATGTCTGAATGATCAGAGCCTAAGAAAAGTTCTCGCTACAAGTGAACCACACGGCAGACCTGTGAGACAGCAGAAGTGCCGATGAGTTGTATCCACAGCACTAGGCTGGAGGGATTCATAACCCTAAATCCTCATTTTGAGCAAGAAAGAGCCTGGATGCTGAACTAGACTTTCACCTTTAAAAATGAGGGGAAAAAAGCATACTATATGCACTGTAGGAGAAAAGACATTCGCACGCCAGACATCACTGAAAAAGAAAATACATGAAGCACGGCAAAGTCAGAGTTCAGTTCTTTATAAAAAGTATCATATCAACAAACTTTAGGCAAATTTGACTAGAAATAAAAAGGGATTGGTCACAAAACGGGCAATACCAGGAACGTTAAGTGTAGGAGGAACGGACCAGACAGGCCTGTGTTAAAGTCTCTGATCAACCATCACTTACAATACCTCCACCTGGGGAGCCTGCCACTCAGGGATGATCTGTATGGGCTGCATGCGCGGATGCAACTTCCCCAAGCTACACCTGCTGCCCCACCTGGTGCTGACGCCAAACCGGCTGAGAGGACCAACCCGGACAGGACAACTCAGCAAAAGCTCACGCTGGGACTTATGGGATGTTGGGTCAGGTATATAAGCAGCCTGATACTTACAATAAATGAGCCTGCAAGCCTGAGAGCCTGCTTTGCCACTCGCCTGACTTCTGGGGTCTGTGCCGTTGACCCCATGCCAGCTTATCCCCGCCCCCAAGGGTCGCCATGGGCCCCGAGACTGTTACATCTGGCGCCCAACGTGGGGCTTCCACGGCGGCCCTTTTCCCCTCCTGGCACCAGTGTCGAGTACTGTGCCCCCTTCGGCAGTTTTTCGGTAAGCTGCCCCTTTGTGTTTAATGTCTTTACCTTCGCGAGAGGCGAGCGTGAAGGTCCCTTCCCTTTCTCTGTGTTTGTCTGTCCACAGATAGGGAGGTACACACTTTGGTTCTGGTTTGCCCAGCATCTCCACATAAGGGTTGACCCCCCAGGAGACGGAACCCAGGAGTGGTCTCCCGATCATCCCTCCTCCTCCGGAGACATGGTGTGGACATACAGCTGTGGCCTAAGAACCACGGAAGTTCCCCACTAAGCACAAGACATTTGGGTCTGATACGTTTCTCATCTTGTCTGTCCCTCTTTAGTCTCGTCTCTGGTCTTATCACCTTTCAACTCGCTCTCAAGGAGAGAAATGTGGCCCACAAAACCTATAGCCGTGAGCCTCATAAGATCATCTTTCCTTTCCCACTCCAGGACTCACAATCGCTTTGGGCCGATTCTATTAATTTTCAACAAATAGTCTCCAGCTACACTGGAGATCTTGACAACCACCCACAGGACAAAAGGTTAACTGCTTTCTCAACTCCCTATTAAAATTAAGCCTTATAGTACTCCCAGCTCTTCCCCCACTCCACATGGGACCTTAGCATTCTCGGACTCCAATAAACAAAGATATGGAATCCTCATTCAGCACCCAGGGGAAAAGACATTACTTGTGTCCTCCCCAACCCTGGCTCAGTGCAGCTGGGTGAACTCTTGGGGCTCTTAAAGATTTTCACTGAATGCCAATTAGAACCCGTTAATATTTTTTCCAATAGTCAGTATGTGGTACAGGCTGTCCGGACCCTTTCATTTTCTTTGCTCAAGGACCACATGAGCCCCTTACATGTCACCATGCGGTTGCTGCTGGATGTCTTGGAGCACAGGGCTCACCCTTGGTATATTTCTCATATGAGGCCACACACACAACTTCCCAGAATTCTGGCTAAGGGAAACGATCTAACAGATACTACGATCATGATCGTGGACTCAGAGCTTCTTGAACAAGCCAGGGCATTACACCAACAATTTCACTTTACCCCCCGAAGCTTACACAAGCTCCTTCCAGAGCTTACATTGTCACAATGTAAACATTTAGCTAGGTCCTGTGAGACCTGTGCTCCCTTGGCTCCTCTTGGCCCCCTTGTCATAGTTAAGCACAGGTGTCAACTTGACTTGAGGGTTTGGGCTCTGGGCACAGTTGTGGAGAGTTGATGGTTGAGTTAAGCCCAGAGCAAACCTGAAGGAGATTGTCTGGCTGCTGGGGAAGACCCAGCCCATGGTGGGTGGGATTAGGCCCTGGATAAATCACAGAGAGCTGGTTGAGAGAGTTGGCATCTTCTGCATACTTGGCCAGACATGCTGGTCTGGCAAGTAAGGATTGTCTATCTCTCAGCCATTATGTGGTGACAGTGTAGCCAGTTCCCTCAGCCCTGGTGTTGGTGCGTGCTCTCCTGTCAAGCTGGACTAAGAACTATAACCAGAAATCATAAGAGAATAAACCCCTTGTTTCCTTAAGCCATTTGATGGTCATTTGTCCGCAACCATGTAGGTGGACTGCAAGAGCACTCAACAAGGGAGGGGTAAATCCCAGAGGTCTCTTGCCTAATGCAATTTGGCAAATGGATGTTACCCACCATTTGCTCTTTGGGAACCTAAAATATGTTCATGTCATAGTGGACACTTGTTCCTCTTTTGTGTACGCAATAGCCCTTACAGGAGAAAAGGCAGCCCATGCTATTAAAGCCCTAAAATCCGCCATGTTGGTTATGGGTGTATCTTGGGCACTAAAGACTGACAATGGACCTGCATATGCTTCCCAACAATTTATAGCCTCTTGGAAAATTAGTTACACCTTTGGCATCCCCTATAACCTACAGGGAAAAGCCATTGTGGAAAGATCCAACAGAACCTTAAAGGGCCTTTTGTTTGTTTGTTTGTTTTTTAATGATTGACAGGGTTTTTATTGTGCAACTGCAGGATCTACCTTTGCCCGCCCACCCAACTCTAGTTCTAAAGGGCCTTTTGGCAACGGTCACATCCCCTGAATCCAAACGTGACCCACACTTGGCTCTGACAAAGGCCTGTTTCACCTTAATTTCCTCACTTTTGATAATTCAGGACTAAGCCCTGCTTATAAACACTGGGCTTTCCTGCCTTGCAATATCCCTCTGCCTCTTGTCCGATGGGGGGGACCCCATCACACTGCTATGGCAGGGACCCTCCCTCTTATTAACCCGGGGTCGAGGATATGCTTGTGTCTTCCCTCAGGATTCCACTTCGCCAATATGGGTGCCAGCTCGAGATGTAAGACCGGCAACAGAGATTGTAAAGCCTTCCCGGGAACCAGATTCATAAAATGAATAAATCTGTGGCCACTTCAATTTTTTTTTCATTTCTGTTATGCGCCAATATAACAATTTCGGCATGCCATTTTTAAATACATGTATGCACACTTAAAAATAAGAACAAATAATTTTGGTAACATCTAAGTTTTAACTACTTATGTTTTATATCAATCACAATTATTTTTCTAATACATTATAAGTTTTCTTTCATTGTTTTCTCACTTGATTTTAATTTTTAATGGATCGTTACTTACACTATTATAGGAGGAATTGTTCTTTTATTAATTATATTGCTTAAGCGTTTCCTTCAGGACATCTCTCAGCAGCGCTCCATCAATAAGACCACGCTACAGGCACTTATGGCCCTTGAATATCCAAGCCATGGTGCCCCTAGGGACATGGTTCGAGCTTGGATTGCAGAGATTCATGAGGCCTTGGTCTAATCTACTACCCACATATTCTGACATGCCTTCCAGAAGTGAGGTCCTTCGAGGACTGGTAGCCAATGACAGGTAAGATCCTGTGAGACAGGACAACCTAAGGCAGGCATGGTCCGTGATGCTGGACGCCCTCTGAGGCAGGGTCAACAAGGTCAGAGCAAAGAACTCTGGCTCCTGCTGGCTGTCAAAAATAAATAAAAAGGATGGATATGTAGGAGGAATGGGTCTCTGATCAACCATCACTTACAATACCTCCACCTGGGGAGCATGCCACTCAGGGATGATCTGTATGGGCCACATGCACGAATGCAACTTCCCCAAGCTACACCTGCTGCCCCACCTGGTGCTGAGGTCAAACTGCCTGCAATAAATGAGCCTGCAAGCCTGAGAGCCTGAGAGCCTGAGAGCCTGCTTTGCCACTCACCTGACTTCCGGGGTCTGTGCCGTTGACTCTGCGCCAGCTTATCCCTGCCCCCAAAGGTCTCCGTGGGCCCCCGAGACGGTTACAGTAAAAGAGAATGAAAGCTACGTATGGATGCCACCATATTCAGGTGTAAGAAGATGTCGAGAGTTTTACACCAGCATATCTGAAAGCTTGGGTCAAATGAATTTCTACAAGAAATTTACTAAACCCGACCCCAAAAGAAACAAAGTGTGAATACCCCAGAACCAGTAGAGCAATGGGGTCGGAACTTTAAAGCCTTTGTGTGAGAAAAGCCAAGGTAGCTTGTTTGTTCACGAGTGCTACAGGTGCGGAGACACAATTCTCCTGCCTGGACACACATCAGTTGTTACTGCTGCCAAGCAGTTCCCAAAGGACTACAGCTCCGAGCAAACATATCAGATAAACCCAGATCTTCCTCATAGCTGCTGCTCGGCTTCCAAGCCCCGTGCTGAGTCCCAAAGGGTGAGAAGTAGGGATGAGCATCCCGGGTCCCTTTCACAGGAACTGAGGCAGTTTGTGGTCTTGTTACCATGGGCCCCTTTGGGTCACCTGGCTCTCTGTGAAAGGAACTCACTCTAGCAGGAAGAAACATCTGTCTTGTTTTCATTCACCTGCTGCAAGAAGCAGTTGCGCCATGAGAATCACCTGGAAGGGTTCGTTGGGACTCAGGGTTCAAAGGAACCTCCCATCATGACGTCAAGGCAGCTCTGACTGGTGTGACGCGGCTGGTCACATCGCTCAAGAGGTGAGGGTACTCCTCAGGCTTCCTGCCCCCCTTATTCAGTCTGGGCAACCAGCCCACATTTAGGGTTTGCCCATTCAGGTAAGCCTCTGTAGAAATGTTCTCACAGACACATCCAGAAATGTCTCCCAAGTGATTCAAATCGGATCAAGTTGAAATGAAGATTAACCACCACAGCACAGCTTCACAAACTATTTTTGAATAAATGAATGAGTTGGTGAGGAAGATAACAAGTGTGCTGTGTGCAAGAGGTGTGTGTGTGTGTGTGTGTGTGTGTGTGTGTGTGTAGGTTGAGGTAGGGGTATGGAGTAGGGTAATTAGGTATGTATGAGTATATTTGTATATATATGTATGTGTGTATACGTGTATATGCATGTGTGTATGTGTGTATGGGTGTGTGTATGTACAGGTTGATGTAGGGGTGTGGAGTGGGGGGAATTATATATGTATGTGTATATGTGTATGTATATGTATGTGTGTATGTGTATACGTATATTTGCACGTGTGTATATATGTGTGTATATGGGTGCGTGGGGGCCTATATGTGCATCCGTGCATACACGTGAGTGTGTAGGTAAGCAGACCCATGTTCAGACCGCAGGAGAGCCTCCTGAGACAGGTTCTCTAACTGAATCTGAGGCAACCTTTGCTGCCTAGGCTTGTAGCCAGAAGGCCCAGCGAGCCTCCTCTTTCTGCCCCTAACAGCACTGGAGTTGCAGACTTTTTACACGGTTACTGGGGATCCAAGCAAAGATGCTCAAGTTCCTGCAGCAAGCACTTTTACCCACAGAACTCTCCCTCCCTAGCCCAGCTGGATGTATTTAATGGATCACTATATGGCAAAACCCAGCAACAGAAAGAGGCATCCCAGGCTGTTAAATGCACTCAGACGTCTATCAGAGTTCAGCCACTGGCCATTCTTGGCCACAGAAACAGCATTACTGCCAACAGATTACTGTCAGCTGAGCGTTTTCTGTTTGTTTCCCACATGTGTCCTAGGAAACCATCCTCTCCCAGTCATTCCTGGAAGAGCTAGAGCCTTCATCGCTGCATTTTTCCAAGTTAATAACGTGAATATCCACAGCACAGAAACAACTTTGATTCATGCACAGAAAAGTCAGATTCTTTGCAAGTGGCTTCCCAATGTCCTCATCTCTAGAAGAAATCCAAGTGTGAGTCCTCAGACCCTCCCAACAACATTAAAAGCCAACATCCACTGCGCACCCTGGGGCCACGGACGACATCATCACCTCACTGACACTGCTCAGCACCCGGAGTACTGCATAGAAGTATTTACTCCCATTTTGCAGATGGGAGGTTGAGGTAACTGTCAGCCACTCTGCAGTCCATCAGTACTACTGATTTGTGCTCTTCCTCAAATAGTCTGATTAATGTGTAATTAATCTGAATGTCACCTCGCCTAGGTGTTAGAAATTACTGCTAACTGAACGTATTTCAGCAGACATCATCCAGGAAGAAGAGGGTAGGCAAGGAGGAAGGAAACAGCACTGACAGATGCCAGGGTTGACTCGGACCCAAGTCTAATCGACAGGGCTGACTCTGATGGCCAAGTCCCTCGAGCTCCATTTCTGGCTGTCTAAGGCTTCCGCATGAGTGTTTGACAGCTGACAGGCCTCCTGGTCCTGTCAGTCGCCCCTCCACAGACAGATCTGCACATTCATCTTCACACTCATCCAAACACTCTGAGGATCTCTAACTCCTCGGACCTATGATGGAGGGTGGCGCTTAGCAAAGGGGTCCAGGAGGTTATGGCTTGGCAGATGTGAGTGGGCTTCGATGGGGTTTCCACTTATACCTTGATTGGAATCTGCAAATCCCTTAACTACACGCTCTGACCCACGCTGTGACCCACGCTCTGACCCACGCTCTGACCCACACTCCTGCGCGGCTTCTGCTGGCTCTCACCCGTCTGATGTAGAACCAGGCATTTGTGATTTCTGGGCTTGGCAGAACTGCCCAGCCTATTTCAGCCTTTGCCTGAGTTCTGGGTCTTTTAGTGGCTCTAGGGGGGATGTGGCATTATTCTCCTGACTGGAGCCTTTGAAGAAAGCTCCGCTGTCGCTCCAGACGCTCTGGATGTTGTGAGAGCTAATCCTGATGATGAGCCTGACAAGGCTGGGAATCACTTAGGAGACAAAACTCTGGGCCTATCTGTGAGGGGCACAGAAGTGGGGCACCCATCCTACTGTGCACGGCACCTTCCTGCCACGGGTTAGGGTCCAAACCCTGAGCCACAACAACCTTTCCTTCCTAAGTTGCCCTTGCCAGGTGTTTGTTTATGGAAACGAGAAGAGTGAGTCAGTCACATGGTTGGTGTGTGGCCTTAACCAAGCTGGGCTGTGAACCGGATTAATCAGGATCAGTTTCTGAGCTGATACTGACCTGTTTATGTCATGAACTCATTCTTTGGAGGGTCCTGTGACCCATTTTGAATGGGTTTCACCTCTGTTTTGGGGTGACTGCGGACAGTTTTGGATGGACCTGTTTATGTCATGAACTCATTCTTTGGAGGGTCCTGTGACCCATTTTGAATGGGTTTCACCTCTGTTTTGGGGTGACTGCGGACAGTTTTGGATGGCCCTTCACCGACCAAGAACTATGCCGACTGAGCTTATTTGCAAGCTATATGTAGCTGAACTTTGGCTGGAATATTAATGCTGCTGTGTTAAGGGCTTCAACCGCTTCCCAGTGGAGGCTGATGGTTGAGATTACCCAGGCCGAGGTCGAGGGGGGCCAGCATGCTGCTCCCTTGGGACGTCTCAAGGCGGGCTGTTTCAGCCTCTGCTTAGCGCCGTTGTTAAACCTTCCTTTTCTGTGTCACTGCAGGTCAAAACTCTACTGATTGAGATTCTTCACAACCGTTGTCGAGAGGGTACACTGCTTCTGAGGCCCCCTCCCCCATGACCTCTGTCAGTCATCCAAAGCTCCAGAGGTACCGCCAAGAACCTACAAGTACCAGGCCACGTCTGCTTTGTTCACACAGCGGCCGCTAATTCTAAGAAAAGGGATCCAAATAGACCTCAGTCTCTAGTACCTGAAGCTTTCCCGAGAGCCTTTGTCAAGAGCCCAGGCAACACCCGGGCCCAGCGAGGCTCCAGTGTCCTGGGCAGCTGGACAGAAGGATCTGGCCACTGGTGGCAGCGGGGTGTGAGGGAGTAAGCCAGTAAGGCTGACCCTAGGCAGGTGTACTCAGTAACTACTACCTCAGGGAGGAAAGTCCACACTTGAGGCACAGCGGTCGCCAGGCACGCTGAATCCTTGGGACCATCGGTCTGACGGCCCTCTCTTGCCTTTCGGAAGATGAGAAACTTGAAATTCCTGGAATCCTTAAATGTCTTGGACTCTTTCCATAACAGATAAAACCTCTGAGCACTAACGAGATGCCTCCCAGCCCACTTGCTAGAAGACAGCAAGGGTCACGTCTCTCGCGCTGCCCCTCGGAATGTTCCCTGGAGACAGTAGCACATGCTATTCTCAGAACTGTTCTGAGTGCTGCGGCGGGTGACATCGTTGTCCTGTCTTTCCAAGAAACCCTGGTCTTCCAGTGAGTTGTTTCTTCCTGTGCAGTGTCAACGCTGCAGATTCCAGTCCAGCTTCTCTGCAGCTGATGTGAACACAGGACCAGACAAGCTGGGGAGAAAAGGGTTGATGATGGCTTGGAATTCATCAGCATGCAGGAGAGTCCACAGCCATGTCAGAAGCTGGGGAAATGGCCGCTCCTCATCTATAGGAAGACCTGAGAGAGGAGCAGCCGCTCCAGCACCCCCTCAGCGCCCTCTCAGCACCCTCTCAGCGCCCTCTCAGCGCCCTCTCAGCACCCTCTCAGCACCCTCTCAGCACCCTCTCCAGCGCCCTCTCCAGCGCCCTCTCCAGCGCCCTCTCAGCGCCCTCTCCAGCTTCTCCACCCGTCCAGGGGACAGCCCCGCCCACCACAGGCGTGGTCTCTTCACATCAATTAGATAATCTCCCACAGCTTCCTCAGAGCCGCTTTAATTAAATAACTCTCCACAGGTGTGCCCAAAGAGTCAGCCTTCACCTGTTAAGTTGCCATCTGTAATTCACTGCCACAAATATCTCTTCCAGCCTATTGCTGCTGTGCAGACTTGGGTTTAATGGCAGAAGGGTTCCTTTAAATAATTTATATATCTATTTCTGCAGACTTTGGGAAATCTAAGCAGAAGGTTGGGGCCCTTGGAAAAAAAGATAGAAATCGGGATTCTTACAGTCTGGTCAGAGTACTGAGAATTATCTCAAACAATGGTAAGATCTGATCCAGGGACTGAATGGCCAGACGCCTCGCAGCTCAGAAATCGACCTAAGGGATGGTGGTGGGAGCCAGTGGAGACTCTCCTCAAGTTCTACTTAGCTTCCAGGGTGACTACATGCCCTGGGAATGAGGAGGCAGCCTTACAGCAGCAGAGGACAAGGCTGTTGGCAATTCAGGGCACCGCCCGGCGTCATCTGCCTGTGAGGCCTCATGGGGAGGACTTTCCTGCCTCACTAGAGACATCTTTGATCCATTCCAACCTTCATGGAGAATGGACGCATCTCATAACAGCGTGAAGCCCACCTCGTGGGCCGTTTCAGGGACACAGTTGCAGTCAGTGAGGCTGGGACAAAGCCCCGTAAGGCGGAGAGGCAGCATAGAACAGACTTCCCGGGGAAGAGGAGGAAACTTTCTGAGATCTAAACACCAGCATCTCCTATCAAAGGCCCCTTCTGGACCTTGGAAGAATGGCTGAGGCTGCCGATGCTCTCCAATGCCTGAAAGACTCCTCTCAGCCTGCTTAGGGGCCAAGCTTGTCCTGGGGGTCCCCCAGGCTCTCCTCTTCCGGGTAGAAGAGTTTCACAGGGTAAACCCTCCCCTCTGGAGTCGCCTCCACCTGAGCTCTTTAGCGAGCTCTCAGGAGCCCTCGGTTCCCACACAAGCATCCTAAAGTATCGGCCTTGTAACACTCCCAAGACATTCCTCCCCCCTCCCCAAAGCCTTCAACAACTTCAGCGCACTCCATGGGCTTGAGGATAAGAAGTCATTCTTGGTTGCCGGTCCTGATTCTCTGAGGAACATTGGTGCCCCTTCCCTTTCCCTGCCAAGCCAACAAACATTGAGTCGGACCAGGGCGTGCGAGGCAGGGTGTCTTCCCGAGCGGATGAGAGGAGAAGCCCACTCTGGAGACACACGGAAAGGCCAGGCCAGACCTCGCCTGCTTCGACCGTCTGTCCACACTCTTGTAAGCTGTTTACAGCCACCGCCCACATCAAAGACAGGAGAAAAAGTCAAAGTTCACGGGCTGAAAAGAACTGTTGTCTCGGGTCCCTGAAGCACAGCGCGAGACAACGTAGACGGCTCCGCTGACCCAGGCGCGGCAGCCTGGGGACCGCGCTGGATCGTGTGCACCTCTCTTCTGCGCTCCGCTGTGCCGGCCACTTAATTCAGATCCGAATGCGGCCTCTTCGTTATGCATCTGCACGATGGCGCCGGTTTGCCAAGGTGCACCCGGCCGGGAGGAAATGAGTTGGGGCTCTTGTGTGTTTGCGGTGACTGTGTCCGCAAATGCAGGAGGAAAACAAGGAAGCACGGGAAGGCTAGAGGATGGACAACGAACGTGGAAAACGGCAAAAGGGAAGGAATCAGGAAGGGCGCGGACCTTCCAGAACTGACTAGTAGAGCCCGCTGGCCCCCTGGGCCTTCCATCCCGGACAGGCTCGCAGACCACCAGCGCGCTTTCGCCACGCTTGACCACGAGGTGGCGCTCCTTGGACTTTCTTCTCCCCAAAACCGAGCCGGGACGGAGGGGGGAGCGGAGAGGGGCGGGAGCGCAGACGCCGCACTGCCCCAACCCAGAACAATCTGAAACCCGTCCCATCCCACTTAAGAACTGGGACAAAGAGCCGTCGGCACGGAGCCGCTGGGCCTGCAGAGCGGTGGAGCGGCCTGGCGGCCCGAGCCGAGCAGCCCGAGCGCCGGGGGTCCGTGAAACCAGAAGCTCGGCGCAGAACCGGCGGAACCCCGGGGAGCCCCGCACTCCTCGGGACGGTCGCTTCCGGGCGTTGGCGGGCCGAGGGCGCCGGGCCGCGGATGGCGCGCCGCTGAGCTCGCGCCGGAGGCCTGCGCTGGGGCTGCGCCATGGACGGCGTGGGGCGCCGGGCCGGGCTGCGGGGACTGTGCGTGGCCGCGCTGGTGCTCGTGTGCGCGGGGCACGGCGGCCGCCGCGAGGACGGGGGTCCCGCCTGCTACGGGGGCTTCGACCTGTACTTCATCCTGGACAAGTAAGTGCCGCGAGATGCTCGGGGACGGGCGGTCCCCAGCACGGGACTCACGCACGCGTGGCGGCCATCGGGGCGCGGGGCGCGGGGCGCGGGGCGCGGGGCGCGGGGCGCGGGGCGCGGGGCGCGGGGCGCGGGGCGCGGGGCGCGGGGCGCGGGGCGCGGGGCGCGGGGCGCGGGGCGCGGCCGCTTTCCTGCCTTTCTTGCGGTCTGTGGCCCCAGCTGCAGGACCCTGGAGGATACGGTGGACTGAGTTTGTGTGGCAAGGGCTTGGTAACCAGAGGCGAAACTTGCCAACACTTCCCAAGGTAGAGGGGAGGCCTTTCAAATAGCCACCACTTCTTCTTTTCTACCCTGGGGCCACAGAATGCAGCTGTCTTTGTTTGTGCCACACGCAAAGCCCTGCCAGGCTAGGGTTCTCCGCGCCAGCCAGTCCAGCTGGTCCTTTCTGGTGTGGCTGCCTGTGCATGGTAGGCCGCCCGCCCTTCTGTTCCCTCCCCCAGTGCTGACAGCCACATATGTCTTCAGATTGCCCTCCAGTACCCTTCAACTTGAAAACCTAAATGTGGGGGATTCAGGCCCTTGGCATTTTGACTGGCGGGCTGGCTGCCAGGGAGCCAGAACGGTCATCTTGGGAAATAGACTTTGCTCAAGGAACTAAATTCTGCCTAGTTCAACTAGTTTGCCCACTAGTTTGCCAGCTATAATAAAAAGCCCCTCAGGATCCCTGCTCGTTGAAACTGCACTAGCCGGTGCCAGGCCAGGCGCGCTGGTACCGTGCCGGGGAGATAGCTTTCACAGACTGGAAAATACTTGGGAGTTTGACAAAGAGCCCTGAAAAGTAAGCTGGCCGCTGGACACCAAATGTACTTCGCAGTTGCTCGGGGAGTTTGGTTTTCCATAGAGGCTGTTTTTGAGCTCCAGATTCTCTGGATGAAAAGTGAGATCTCTTCTTGCAGATTTATGAGCAGGTAGGCTCTGGACTGCAGCCCAGAGCGAAGAGTGGACATTCTTTTGTTACTTTAGGGGCGGGAGTCCACCGACTCTGAGAGTCTCCAAGGCTGTCAGAAAACAGAGATGCACCCAGTGTGCTCCCTAAAGCACAAAGTCAGACTGAGGCTGTGGCTGGGCTGGTTGAGTCCTTGCCTAGCACACTCAGAAGTCCAGGGTTCGGTCCCCAGTGCCGAACGAAACAGGTATGGTGACAGGAGAATCAAGAATTCAGGGTCGTCCTTAGATGCACAGTGAGCTCAGGACCAGCCTGAGATACTCGTAACCCACTCTTGGAAATCAAAACAAACAAAGAAAAGCCTTACAAGTTTGGAGGGACCTACCAGGAAACTCAAATAGAAACACCATTCTCCAAGTGGAGTGACTGAAGGTTGTAGAGCTAACTAGTCTCCCAAATGTAAAGCTGAACTGCACTTTGCAGTCCAACTTCTGAAGGAATTTATTTGTGCAATGAGAGAGGATTTGACAGAATTATTGCAGGCTTATCCTACAGGGAAAAAAATAGAAGTAAAAGATCTAGAACATTTCTGGAAAAGAATAATGAAGAAATGCTTTCCAAATATTAAAATGCATTATGAGGCAAATTAATAAAAAGCAAGATGGTAAAATCCAAAGAATAGAAAAATTTGGATATGTGAATATATGTAAACATTCAGTGCAATTTTACATCAGTAGGGAATGGACTTATTAAAAAAATTTTTTTTGAAGAAATGACTGCTAGCTAGGGAAAGAGAAAGTTTGGGTTATATTTTATACTGACCACCAAAGGATAGTGTAAGGATTAAAATATGAAATATCAAAAATGAAATTACCAAAGACATATGCAGTCATTTTGATGTTACTGTAATCTGGTATTTTCAGCTTTCAAAGAATAATGAGGTAGAAGTCATAAAGAACACAGATTTGCGTTTATTTTTTTCTTCTACAGGTAAAAAATGGACTGGATAAGATGTAAAAACATGTTGCAAAAACGTGTGCAAAGTAATTTACTCTCTGAAGATGGGTGTGGCATGAAAAGAGTGCTTAAGAGTACGAAGTATCCTGCCACAGAATTCACAAAAGAAAATACATATGAAGGCAGATACATTAGCAAAAACATGTCATCTTACTAGTAATTAGAGAAATGAAAAAGATCCAACAGGATATAAGAATTTCTCAAGCACCTGTGTGCCGGGTGCTGTTTCATGGGGTGAGGACAGTGTGGACTGGCAGTCTTCCGGGCTTGCACTGTTCGGGAGAACTTTCTAGTAGGAGGGACATGTGCTGCGTTCGTGTCGTCCAGTACAGTAGCTGCTAGCCATTGCAAGTGAGGACATGAACTTTTCATTGTATTTAATTTAAATTTAAAGAGCTACACGTGGCCTCCATGTGAGTAAAACAGCTGAGGCTCTCTCAGCACCAGGCACCAAGTGCTTTTAAGACAGCAAAGAGTCTTCATTTTTGCCTTAACTGGTCCATATCTTCAAAAAAATTTCCAAACGTCCTGTTATCAATGTCCGTGGAGTGCTGTTTGTAATAATGAAGCGCTGAGAATTACTTAAATGTCCAACAAGATTTAAGTAAGGCACTATATGCGCAGAGTATTTCACATACAACGTTGCATATTGGTAAGACATTTTAGGAGAAGTACGTGATTCTTAAAATGTACTGTTAGATAAAAATAGTTTCCAAACATTGCATTCATTCCCCCTGGGTATGCGGCCAGCACTCGGGAGGCTGGGCCAGCCTGGGCTAAGTAGGAAGATTGTACTAATACAACCTCTTAAACACATCGAGGACCCAGAAGTGCTCCAGGAAGAAACTTTTGAGGAGCCGTCCCCCCCACGCCTTACTGGCAGGTATATGGCTGGGTATTTTTGTGTTCAGTGATTGCACGCACATCGCCAGCTTGCCGCCTCTGACCAGGCAAATAGATGTGATTGTAAGTCCAGAGCTGGAGGCTGGGCCACCGGGCGGCCACGGAGAACAGGCCTGAAGGGGGTCCCTGAAGACACGGTCCCCTTTCTGTCCTAGAAAGAACCTCGCCAGATGCTGTGCCTTACGCAACCACAGCAGAGTGGGAAGGAAAGAATGCTGACTCGGCGATTGCTTGGACTTCTAAGACCTTTGGGCTGCGGGATGCAGGCTGCAGGCTGAGACCAGTGGATCACAGGAAACTGAATCCACAGCTTTCCTCCTCACCCCTGCAGTTCCCTCTCTTCCTACGACTGGTTCTTTTCCATGGCTTTAAATCTCGGTTCATCTCGGCTTCAGGCATGATGCATCTCTGGCCTGGAGGGCGCCCAGATTGTATAGTTAATGGAACGTCGTGTTTTCTCAACCAGGAGCGAAGACTGCATAATGATAACCCAGAGCGCCACAGTAACACAATAGGGCATCATTAGTGCGCGGGCATCCGGGCCGCACAGGGCTGTTACTGATGGAATTTCATGTTCATATAAACATGCTTTTCTGGTTATAGCCAGGGAAAGTAGACTGCTGGGAATTCAACCAGGGATTTGAGGAGTCAGATTTGGAAGCCCTCTGTCTGGAGAGAAATGGCAGAGGATCAGAGAACCTCTTCTAAGTTCTCCAGGAGTCTCCATGACAGGACTGTACCTTTCCTTTCCCGAAGGGTCCGCAACACTGTGTGTCGATCTGCTTTATACAGAGAGGGAAGGTGGGTTTTTCCATCTCCAGTTTTGGGAGGTGCTGGCCATAATATATGGGCCGTAAAAACTTCAAAAATAGACCCTGTGGGGAAGAAAGGGGGTGTGGAGGGCAGAAGGGTGGCCGTAGACGCCAGGCAGCTTTATGGAGCCTTACAAGGCCCGAGTCTATCATTCCCTGCACCCAATAGATCCCTGCCTGAGGGGAGCTCCACGGAGACACCGCCTCCCTTTCTCTCTCCCACTACAAAGCACCTCCTCGCGGCACTCCCCCACTCCCTGCAGCCTGGGCGCTCGCTCACTGTCCCGGGGGACTGCTGACCTGCTCCAGGACAGGGCCGTCGCTGCGCTTCACCTGGACAGGAGGCGGATGTCACCTCACACTGCACCTGCCCGCACCGCCCTGCCCTGCCAGGCTCAGGACTGTGTTTCTGGGAAAAGGCTTTCTCGGCTCCCAGTTACTAACTTCAGAAGGATATTTTTAGAGTCGACTTAGGTCCGTCTCATGAACTTCTTTGTTTTTTCACACGGGCAGGAGGCCATCTTGTGTGGTGGGTGAGGCAAGCAGGTCTGTCTTCAGTTCACCCTTTGGATTAAGAGAATGGCCCAGAGCCAGGATTAGATGGTGGCAGGCTGGGACTAGATCTGCTCCTCTCTCCGCCCGGCCCTTTCTGCACATCTCTGCCCTCTGCAGTTGGGCTGCAGCGAGAAGCACATGGAGTGGGTCCCAGGAACTGAAACTCCCTGCACCAGAGTCCAGCAAATCATGGCCTATGAGCAGTCAGGACTACTTCGTTGAAGAGCTACGGGGTTACTGCTTGTCAGCTGCAGTTGATGGAAAGTTCTAGGCTGTCTACCTCGGTCGCACTGGATACCTGGGGCTGGATTCCAGGTGTGTTCAGTCCAGGTGTGTTCAGTGCCTGTGATTATTCTGCATGCGAAGGTCCGCTCAGTTAGCAGTTCTTCCAGATGGAATATGATGGAAAGGGGAAATTTAAGCTCAAAGATATGTCAAGACACAGGGGTGTGGCTTGTTTTCAGAAATTCCTTGGAAGGAAGCTCACTGGATAGCAATGCAAAGCTTGGCTCCAGACAATAACAGCAGGGCGCATTAGGGGCGCTTCCAACAGCCCAGCGGCAATCTTTAGAGACACTGGGAATCACATCAGGGGCCAGGATTTTCTTTTTACTTTGACTGAGATGGATTTCATGGTTGGTTTAAAATGTTCCGATAGTTACTTTCCAGGTTTGGGGAGGGCCTCCCAGTTCAGACTAAACTTGGTAAGCCTATCTACAGATTGGAAAGCTTTGCATATGGGTTAAAAATAAAACTCAGGTCAAAGAGTTTTGTTTTGTGTTGGTTTGTGTTGTGTCGTTTTGTCGTGTGTTCTCCCTGGGCTAGCCTCGTCACCTCTGCTCTCCTGAGGACCTGGGGAAAGTCAGCAGTGCTGAAGACAGCGCCTGTCCTGAGGCACCCTGTCTCCCTATGCTAAGGGCCTCCTGCATCCAGAGGCGAACTCAGGCATGCTGTGGACAGACGGTGCTGACATATAAATGCAAATAAGGCTGGCCCTGTGCTAATTTAGACAAGTGTCTGTTTTGGTTTGGGAATAAGAGACTGGCCACTCCCACTGGTTACTCCCCTCAAAAAACAAAATGTGGGCATTCTTGACCTATGTTGTAGGCATGTCGTGTCACATTGAAAGAGTGACTCAGTTTCTTGCTGGGTCTTTGGCAGAAGCTCCCCTGTGATTGGCCCCTCACTGTCGCGGTAAGTTGAGAGGCTGAGCAGGAAGGTGAAAAGTTGCCACACTGGAGACCAGAGGTAGCTGAGGGAGCGTGCACCTGTGACAGACCTTCAAGGACAGTTCTTGCTTAGGTGGACAGACGGCAGCAGCACATGAAGAGGAAGCGCCGAGGTCACAGGTGGGCCATACTTTGGTCGACAGGTGCGTGTGCACACGCAAGCAAGCCATGACCCGCTAGCTAGGACAGACGTCGGTTCCCTTTCCATTAAGACTCCAGAACAAGGCGGGTGAGATGGCTCAGGCACCTGCTTGCAAACAGGCGACCTGAGAAGCTGGGTCTGATTCCTAGAAGCCCATGTGGTGGGAAGCTTGTGTTGTGCCTCCACCTGTGGGTCCTGGCGTGCAAACCCCCCAGTAAATAAGCAAACGAATGAACTGTGTGCCGGTGCCTCGTGGGGTGGACCCATCTCAGGTGGGAGAGTTTGAGTGCTGATTTTAGACTTATGCGTTTCCAGTTTCAAACCTCTCTCAGCTAATCTTTCATCGAGCACAGTAATCTTGTTCTTCTTGTCAACAGACATTGATTTAGGCACACAGAAATATTTTAAAGATTAAAAACTTTTTACCAACATTTGGCTTAAGAATGTCCGATGACATGGTGACGGTGGTGATGATGATGGTGATGGTGACAGAGATAGTGACAGGAGGATGATGGTGACAGACATCCTGTGATGGTCTTGGTGCTGTGGCGTTGGCAATGATGACATCATGGGGATGATAATCACCCCTAGAGTAAATCGTGGTCCTGTAACAAAACATAAGCCAGACGCCCTCTGCTTCCAAACAGAGTTGAGCAGGCTGAGATATGTACCATTTCTGTCTGTCTGTGACATGGTCTCATGTATGTTGACTGACTGCAGACTTGTAATGCAGCCGAGCTGGCCTTGAACTCCTTATTCTTCTTGCTCTACTTCCCAAGTGCTGAGATTAAAAATGTGCGCCACCATGCCCGGCTCAGGAACATAATTGGTTCAGTGTTTGTGAAACTGCTGACTACAGGAAATACAAAACGCCTGGGACACATCCAATTCTTGGGGAGCTCGAGTGTAGTGGAGGAGACAGCACACAGCAAATAATTTGGGCTGATATTAGAGGAGGGGATGGGACCAGGACTCAGACACTGAGCAAGATTTCATCAGGTGACAGAGACCTCCTGTCCATCATCTATTTACCTATCATCTGTCAATCGTCTACTATCTGTCATCATCTGTCACCTACCTATCTGTTCAGCTTCTCTCTATAACCTATTGCCTGCCACTTATATATATATATATATATATATATATATATATATATATATGTCTATCTACCTAATCTTTCAACTGTCATTAATCCTCTCTCCATCATCTGTCATCTTCTGTCATCTGTAGTCTCTCTGTCATCTCTCTGTCTACTGTCTGTCTCCTATAGTGGATGTGGAAGGATGCAATTAAAGCTCTTCAGTGCTGAGTAGCTTGGGCAGGCATCTGAGAGGACGCGCGGGGAGAGATGCTGCGATAAGAAGCGGGCTGCAGAAGGCACCTACGGCCTTGTGTGGTCTGAACGTTAGGATGGAAGCACTGAGCAGGTGACGTCACCAACGTCTTGGCACCGTGAGTAAAGACTCGATGCTACAGCCCAAGACTATGGGCAGAAGCGTGAGTAGACGACGGATCACGATAGGATTCTCAAATGTTGAGAGGAAATGGAACTTGAAGAAGAAGCTGGCCCGGATCCAACGCAAAGGAACCGCCAATAGGCGGAAGGCACTGGTGAGCAGAGCGAGAGGCAGCCCGCAGGGATGTGAAGACTGGCGTCGTTGAGGGAGGAGGGGACCATCCCCAGCGCGTCTCCTACAGCCCCAGAGAGCAAGGCACCTAAGCTGAAGACCTGAGAAATCCTTTTTCTCACACACAGCGCTGGTGTCCATGGCACATCCGTCCACCTTAGCTTGCTCGAGTCTCTACCATGTTTACCAGGTGTCGACTTGACTGTTGAGGGTTTGAGCTCTGGGCACAGTTGTAGAGAGTTGATGGTTGAGTTAAGCCCAGAGCAAACCTGCAGGAGATTGTCTAGCTAATAGGGAAGACCCAGCCCATGGTGGGTGGGATTAGGCCCTCGATAAATCACAGAGAGCTGGTTGAGAGAGTTGGCATCCTTCTGTTCACTTGGCCAGACATGCTGGTCTGGCAAGTAAGGACTGTCCATCTCTCAGCCGTTATGCAGTGATGGTGTGGCCAGTTCCCTCGACCCTGGTGTTGGTGCATGCTCTCCCGTCAAGCTGGACTGAGAACTGTAACTGGACTGTCGAAAGAAAGTAAACTCCTTGTTCCCTTAAGCTGTGTGATGGTCATTTATCAGCAACCATGCAGGCAGACTGCAACAGAATTTGGTACCAGGAGTGGGGTGTTGCTGATAAATCTGACTATGTGGATTTTGTGGCTTTTGAATGGTTTTGCTGGACAAAGTTGGAAATGTTTGAAGATTTTCACTTTGTGGATTACCAATACCATTCTGCATAGTTTAGTGGGCCAACTGGATAACATCAGTGCTGAGAGAGTTGTGAATTATTTGGGACCAGTTTCTGATGAGGGGAACAAGGACTTTGGTAAAGCTGAATTTAAACACGATAGACTGGTTTGCTTGATACAGGAGAGCTATGTTGGCAGCCTGAGGATTTGCACGAGGAAAGGGCAGGCAGCCGAACAGCTGCCATTGTGGAGAAATGAGCATCAATGAAAGAAACCTAGTGACTTGCACTGGGACGGTGGAAGATGTGAAAACCACTGTATGGCAAGTTTGTGGTTTGAAAACCCAGATTCCTTCAGGGGCAGAAAGCCCAAGTTAAAGCTGTTTCTTGCCCTTTGCAAGTTTGGTTGCCTAGAAAAGAGGCTTTTTCAGCATCAGCACATTGAAGTTGGTGCAGCTGTGGCTCCAGTGGACTAAGCTGCGTTTCAACCTCGCTTCTGAATCTGGCAGCGTCCCTCAGGTGATACTGGTTTTCGTGTACTACTGAAGGGTTCATGGAGAGCAGCCAAAGCTTGGCACCAAGAGGCAGGCGTAGAGTTCCTGCAAGAGATGGTGAAGCTTAAAGCTGCAGAGGAACCCAGAGTATTGTTGGAGATGCTAGAACTGTGGGATGTATGCTAAGGACAGTTGCGAGTGGAGATTCAGCCTGGTTCAAAGGAACTCTGCTTTTACAATTTTAAAGCTGCAAACAGGGACTGGGAATGCCTAGAATCTTTGAGCCGCCTTGACTAGTTGATGAGCAACAGAAGATGGACATTGAAGTACAGGATGTGGTAATTCGCTGGACTTTGATTTTAATTTAAATGTTTCTTATTGTATCAAGATTCTTCTGTTTTAATGTTTTATTTGTTTTAAAGTATTTAACTTATTCTGAAAAAACTTCAAACTTTTAGAATATTGGAACTGAAGTTTTAATGAGAACATTTTAAATTTGTCCATGGAATGTATTTATATTTTTTAACATCTGTGGGAACAAATAAAGATTACAATTTAAAAGTGCTATTGTTTTGTGTCAAGTTGACAAGGGGTGGAGTGTCATAGTTAAGCACAGATGTCAACTTGACTGTTGAGGGTTTGAGCTCAAGGTTACAGTTTAAAAGTGCTATTGTTTGTGTGTCAAGTTGACAAGGGGTGGAGTGTCATAGTTAAACACAGGTGTCAACTTGACTGTTGAGGGTTTGAGCTCTGGGCACAGTTGTGGAGAGTTGATGGTTGAGTTAAGCCCAGAGCAAACCTGAAGGAGATTGTCTAGCTGCTGGGGAAGGCCCAGCCTATGGTGGGTGGGATTAGGCCCTCGATAAATCACAGAGAGCTGGTTGAGAGAGGGGGCATCCTTCTGTTCACTTGGCCAGACGTGCTGGTCTGCAAATAAGGACTGTCCCTCTCTCAGCCGTTATGCAGTGATGGTGTGGCCAGTTCCCTCGACCCTGGTGTTGGTGCGTGCTCTCCCGTCAAGCTGGACTGAGAACTGTAACTGGACTATCGTAAGAAAGTAAACTCCTTGTTCCCTTAAGCTGTGTGATGGTCATTTATCAGCAACCATACAGGCGGACTGCAACAACCAGTCTCTGAAATTTTCCCAGAATTGGTCTTTCTGTCCCCCCCTCCCATCTTATATTCTGGCTTGTAGTACCAAATTAATCTTTTTAAAACACAAGCTTGATCTTGACCCCCACTTCTCCCAAGCGCCACCTCTTGACCTCTGAACACCTCCGAAGCTGTTATGGGATGCAGTGTAAACTTCATGGTACTTAACTGATCAGGTCCCGTGAAGACCCCACATTCCATCTCTTACCCCTTCTACGTGTGCAGCAGGGTTACTGTGTGGCTTCTCTGAGCCTTGTGTTTTCTTGTCTTCAGCCGCAGTGCCCTCGCCCCGCCCCACTTGCACCTGAACGGCGCCCACTTATCCTTGAGACACTTACTGGCACTTGAGCCTCTCGCATTGACCGTGAGCTCCCTGGGCTCCAAAAGGAATCAAGAAAGTCATCTCTCTGCATGACATGCGTTGTCAGTCACTCGTTCAGAATCTCTCGACATCAGGCAGCTCCTACCCCGACAGTGCAGAGTGGCCCACTGTCAAGTTTGCCCTAAGGCTTCTCGTGCACCTCACCCTTATCCTCGTCCTCTGATGTTCATCGATGCACACCCCGTTATCAAGTACCCACAGGATGGGAGCGGGAGTTTCCCGGCAACACGCCAGAAGATCCCCAGCCACATGCATGTGAGATGGCAGAGAAACTTGTTGCCAAGGTGACCAGACCAGATTCAGAAGGTATGTTCTTGCTGCCCCAGACTCCCAGAGAGTGACTCCGTTTGGATTTTAAATGATAGGGCTTTGCAGTTAACTGTTGTCTAAAGACAGTGCACTGAAGGCGAACATGATATACCGTATACCCTTGGCCCGTTAAAAGTTTAGAGTGACACTTAGCACCCTGGAAGTCATTTACGTGCCCAGTGTTAAGTTTTCCCTGGAAGACCCAGATTCCTCTAAGGATTTCTGGAAATTCCTCACTCAGCATGACCGGTGACTGTACATTTCCCAGCTCCTCCATGGGGAGGCAGTGTGGCATAGTGGCTAAAGAGCACAGGGTTAAACCCAGAAAGAGTTTGGACCAAAAGCATGGATTCTAAAGCTAGACCATCTGGATTCAAATCCTAACCTTTCATAGCTGTGTGTTCTCAGACAAGTTACTCAGTGTCTCTGTGGGCTCAGAATTCTCATCTGTAAAGGATGACAGTTTAGACCACAAAGTGGTACAGAGCAAAACTGGCCACGGTGACTGTATGATCAGCAGTGAACGCAGCGCACTCAACGCAGCACCCGCCACCCACTACGCAGCACCCGCCACTCACAGTGACAGTGTACGATCAGCAGTGAATGCAGAGTACTCAGCGCAGCACCCGCCACTCACAGTGACAGTGTACGATCAGCGGTGAATGCAGAGTACTCAGCGCAGCACCCGCCACCCACAGTGACAGGGTACGATCAGCGGTGAATGCAGAGTACTCAGCGCAGCACCCGCCACTCACAGTGACACTGTACGATCAGCAGTGAATGCAGAGTACTCAGCGCAGCACCCGCCACTCACAGTGACACTGTACGATCAGCAGTGAATGCAGAGTACTCAGCGCAGCACCCGCCACCCACAGTGACAGTGTACGATCAGCGGTGAATGCAGAGTACTCAGCGCAGCACCCGCCACCCACAGTGACAGGGTACGATCAGCGGTGAATGCAGAGTACTCAGCGCAGCACCCGCCACCCACAGTGACAGGGTACGATCAGCGGTGAATGCAGAGTACTCAGCGCAGCACCCGCCACCCACAGTGACAGGGTACGATCAGCGGTGAATGCAGAGTACTCAGCGCAGCACCCGCCACCCACAGTGACAGGGTATGATCAGCGGTGAATGCAGAGTACTCAGCGCAGCACCCGCCACCCACAGTGACAGTGTATGATCAGCGGTGAATGCAGAGTACTCAGCGCAGCACCCGCCACCCACACGTGACAAGGTATGATCAGCGGTGAATGCAGAGTACTCAGCGCAGCACCCGCCACCCACAGTGACAGGGTATGATCAGTGGTGAATGCAGAGTACTCAGCGCAGCACCCACCACCCACAGTGACACTGTACGATCAGCAGTGAATGCAGAGTACTCAGCGCAGCACCCACCACCCACAGTGACAGTGTACGATCAGCAGTGAATGCAGAGTACTCAGCGCAGCACCCGCCACCCACAGTGACAGGGTATGATCAGCGGTGAATGCAGAGTACTCAGCGCAGCACCCACCACCCACAGTGACAGTGTACGATCAGCGGTGAATGCAGAGTACTCAGTGCAGCACCCGCCACCCACAGTGACAGAGTATGATCAGCGGTGAATGCAGAGTACTCAGCGCAGCACCCACCACCCACAGTGACAGGGTATGATCAGCAGTGAATGTAGAGTACTTAGCGCAGCACCCGCCACTCAGCAAGCTCTCAATACCTGTGACATCTGTTAATTACTGATTCCTGCCGTTGTGAAGAGCCTCGAAGCATTCAGAACGGCTGAGTGAATGCGTGCCATGAGACCCACGATAACAAAATTATAGAAATGCTTCTGTATTTCATTGTAGCTTCGGAAAGTGCTGCTTCAGCCAAAGCAAAAGTAAAATCTAGCAAGCTAAGGACTCCACAAAAGACAGAAAGAGAGTTGCTGGCTTTGGAAAGAGACTGAACACAGAGAGCACCTCAGCTCCCTCTCTGTCACTGAAACCATCCGTAGCACACCAGGAAGGTTTTAGGAGGTGCAAGCAGAAGCCTGTCCTATGCCCGAGATGATAACACAGATGTGCAAGAACTGAAAAAATAGCTTCGAAGACAAAGCAGATGGACTGAGCTGGAAGAAGGCGTCAGGATACACTTTTAACTCTGCTGCCAAGTTGTAAAATGAAAAAAAAATCACTCAGAAATACAGCAAGGGGTTTCTCAAAGAATCTCAATGCGAATGTCAGTACAGTGGGACTCGGGGGGCACATTCCTTTGGAGCCCCCAGTCTGGCCACAGCGGCGAGTTCCGGGAAGGGAAGCCCAGAGGAGACCAGGCGTGTCTGCCACAGCGCCCTGACCAGCACTGCTTACTGGGACGTGCTGTCCTGGACTATGCAGGGATCGGAACAAGGGCAAGTAGAGCATATGGACCTTGGGCACGAGGAAGTCCAAGAAAAGAAAACCCACACGTCACCAACAGGATGGTGTAACCATGTCCAAAATCAGCAGGTGGCCTTGCACGTGTGAAGTGACCACAGTCCAGTCGGTGCAACTCCCAGACCGAGGGACGCGCCACCTTCACCATCCAGACCACCTCCCGTGCCTAGATAAGTTCTAAATACGAGTAAACAAACAACGGACGCGTATACGGGTGTTGTGTCTCACAGCTTTTTCACACTTCCAACCGCCAAAAATGAAGATGGTGCCTGTAAGATTTTAATGCCTTAAAAATGATGAAACAAAATTCTTCAGGCAGAAGTGTGTGTTAAGGGCAATATCTAAATAAAAGAAGGTCAATGATAAAGACACAAGGCTTCAGTGAAGTTAAACAAAGCAGAAAATTGGTGAAACACTAGATAAAACATGAAGTGGGAGGAAAGCCAGGCCCTACAACTACTGTGGAAGCATAAAGTCTCCTGAGAAAAAGAAGCAGAACTGACTCCAAACTAGCTGTTCGTCAAAGGAGACCAGCACTGAAAAGTCTCCTGCTTGAGAATTAATTTCGAAGGCAAAGAAAGAATGTTACAGGTGGGAAGAAAGCACAGGTTGGCTATGCACTCCCTAACAGTAAAGGGCGAAGAGTTCTGACTGATGAAAGCCACTTTTCATGAAGGGTAAACTCTTTTGTGGGCTGTCACTTGCAAGAAAAGGAAACATGGAAGTGTTTTCAGAGAGACATGAATTCTTCTAGAAAGGGAAGTGATTTTCCAATGAAAACTATCCAAAAGATAAATCAAGACTGACAAAAATATTTGCGGGTAAAAGAAATGATATGGTTCACACAAGGGGATGCCTCAGGGGGTGGGGGGAGGGGGGAGGCACTGGGAGAGGGGGAGCGTGGAGGAAGGGGAGGGGGAGAGTGCAGGGGGGATAGGGGGTGGAGGAAGGGGAGAACGGGGTACCTATTTAGCTTGTATGATTGGGGAAAAAAATTTAAAAAAAAGTGATGCGGGCAAATCGCTTCACACTTGTAATCCCAAACATCAAAAGCCTAGAGTCAGCCTGGGTTATCTAGTGAGCCTGTCAAACAACAGCAAAGTGGTGATGAATGTTAAGAAATGCACATTCTTCAGTAGTTCCAATTTTTTTAATTTTTTAAATTATTTATTCAATTATGCGTGTGTGTGTGTGTGTGTGTGTGTGTGTGTGTGTGTGTGTGTGTGTAGAACCACGGGCGAATTCGGGAACCACCATGGACGCCTCCACCTCCTCCTTGTTTACTCTGCCCTGGGATTCACAGGCTCTGCCCTACCAGGCGTCTATACATGGGGTCTAGGATCCGAACTCAGTACCTTCCACCTGCAAGGCAGAGGCTTAACCCCTGAGCCACCTCTCCAGCCCCCAGTAGTTCCAATTTTGAGTTGACCAACAAACAAGGACAGAGTAGAACAGGCTGATGTGAAGGTTATGGAGAAAAAGCTCACACTGACTGCTTCTGGATATTAAATTAGGCAGAAGAATGACCACCTCGCTGAATAACGTGAAAAGCATCTACTTCATCGGAAGACTTTCCCAGGACTAAGGTCGTGGGGAAGGGACTTGGGAATAACAAGCCAGAAGTATAGGCTTGCAGTGAAAGAGCTGCTGGAAGAGAGAAATCGCAAAAGCACACAACAAAAGTAGAAATGGCTCAAGGTCATCATCCCGCGCTAGAGTCTTCCCATCTAAATGACTCCACAGATACTCTGCCAAGTTAACATTTTAAATGATGTTCAAATTACATAATCTTAGACAAATTTCTAAAACATGTGACTAAGTAGAAATGTCTGCATTCTTTAAAAAAAGAAAAGGATGTGTTTTCCCACCAAACAAGCGAGACCTGGATCAGCATTCAATCTCAGTCCACAGCATCCAGGGCTCGGAAGCTTTGGGGGACCCGGCACTGAGCTCTGCTCCCGGACCATCTCAGACATGCAGAAATCTCAACCACGCGCCATCCCTGGCCCCTACTGGAAAGATTACTAGGGGAGATTGGTATTAAAATAAAAAATGTATTTGAAATAACACACAGGACAACGATATAGTTCAAAGAAAGCAGAAGTGTGTACTGACCCTAGAAAAGTTTAAAAGTCATAATGTTATCAGTGAGATTATATATCAAGTACAATTTAATTTTCAAAGGAGAATGTACTTGTATTTATGCAGAAGAGCAAAAGTTCTTCATACTGCATTTACATAAACCAGAAAATGCAGTTAGCGCCTGGCTCCCAAGCTCTTCCTCTCAGCTCTTCCTACGGAGGGTGGATGGAGAGAAAGCCCAACTTGAGCAAGAGGTCACCCCATGTCATGCTTTTGGTTCTGAAGGTGACACTTCAGTCTTCCCACTGCCCTTTGTGTGCAGACCGCAGGGAGCCAAGCAGCCCCCTCTGTTTGGGGCCAGGTGGCTAGTTGGTCTCAACCTCAAAGAGCAGGAGTTTCAGTTCTCAGCTCTTACAAGAAAGGATGGAGAGCTTCTCGTTTATTTCAGGAACCGGCGCGGCTCTGATGTCAGTATCTACCAAGGGCCATGTGTCTGTAGGGAAAACTTCCAACTCTTGAATAAAAGCATCGGCTTCTCACTTACATACAACACCAACAAAACATCAGCACGGTATACTAAAAGAAGAGTTTGCTAAGCCCAGTAAAATCACCCCAGGACTGCAGGGGACCTTCACTTTGAGAAAACATGCTCATAGAAGCCATGTCTACCTTAGGAAGATGGATACCACATCATCATCTTGGCCAAATCTGAATTCTTAAAGGACAAAGAGGATATGAATAATTAATAAGGCTCATTTACTGGAAGCATTTCAGCCGTATATCCTACAGAGAATAAACTTCCCTTTCAAGACCCATGAAATATCATTAGAGCATGAAGTGTATCTCACATGTCCCCCCCCACACTTTTCCCATCCGCTTCCCATTCTCAGTGGAGAACAGGAAACAGGCAGCAAAGGGCATCAAAACTTCAGCTGTAGGGACCATGTGGGTATTTGTGTGCATTACAGGAATTAGAAGGAAAAAACAGACTGAAAAGAACGCAACCGCCAGGACAGAGGTCAGAAGCTGTAGCTACGGCCTGTGTTTGTGAATGAAGTTTATTGAAAAGCACCCAGCTCATTTGCTGGGAACTGGCAGGAGCCACTTCTGTGCATCACCAGCGTTGAGTCACGGGGTCGTATCCCTCCCTCCTCCCTCCCGCCCGAAGCACTTCCTGGGGCCTTCACAGAGACAGTTTCCGACTCAGAGCAGCAGGACGTCTGCAACCCAACAGAAGTGGGCGCTGGATACTGCGCCTCGCCTCGCGGAGGGGGCTGCGCTGGGGCTTACACTCAGCTGTAACTTTTGACATTCTTGGTAGTTTCTAATAATCTTGATTTTTTTACTGGGTTCATCAAATGATACACCCGACCCTAAGTAATAAAAGAAATCAAACAAACAATTTTCAAAGGTCCTGTAATTTGTTGTAAAACACATAAATTAAATCTATGCTGAAATCCTGGACCCTCCCCCGGCCGCTCTCTGCCCACCCTATTCATCATGAGGAGACGTTACGTTCAGGGCAGACCGCTTGCCTCCTGGAAGCCCAAGTCTGTCCCCTCTTTCCAGGTTCTCAGGGAGCAAAGGGGAGGCGCCGTCCCCCTGTCGTGTCTCCTAGCAAAGCAAGTCATGCAGAGTACTCTGCCGAAGACAATGTGATTGAATCCTCCAGGTTTGGTCCTTTGACTGAGAAAGGAGCTTAGGAAAAATGTCTTTTGACACTCTTATTTCCAAACCATTTACCTTGCTGAAAAACCATGCACTGTTCTCAAGCAAGCTTTTCTTTCCACCATTGCTGGAAAAAGTCCCGCCCTGGAGCCCCTGGCAGGCAGATCCTAGGCTGGATGTGATGTAACAGGTCACTTTCTGTGCAGATGCTAAAAAAAAAAGCACAGCAAAGATTTCAAAGCCTTCCTGTGATATACGGAAGCACGTCCAGTGTTCTGAAAGTACAAACCGTGAGCCGCCCGAGGCAGCCACGGGAGCAGCGAGGACGCTGTGTGTGGAGGGTGGGCAGCGCCACACAGCTGCTGGTGGTCAGAGAAAGGAGACGTGGTCATGACCTGAGTGCCGGGTGCAGAGACAGGGCCACGGCTGAGTGTGCAGCATCTGTGCTTGGGCCGACCGAGATCACCACTGTGTACGACTCACCCCTGAACTGTCTCTTTCCCTGCCTTTGCTTCGGAGGTTCCTCTCTGCATCACTTGCTCCCAGATGTCTGTGTCTGAAACCTCTGCCGCTGGACGAAATTGACTGGTTCCTCTTCCTCTCTGTGCTCCCAGAGGATGCATGGGGGCTCTGGGCTTTCACAGGCTTCTCTTGGAGAACAAGATCAAGCCACAGCCCTGGAATTTTGCTGGGAAAGCATTCCAGAGGTTGTTATCAGAAAAGCTATTTAGGCTTTTCTTGGTGTGTGTGTGTGTGTGTGTGTGTGTGTGTGTGTGTGTGTGTGCATGTGTGTGTGTTTGGGTGTATGTGGGGGGTATATATGTGCGTGTGTGTGTGTATGTGTGTGTGTTCAAAAGGGTGGGACTGAGGAAAGAGCTCAATGGTTAAGGCTTTTGCCCAGACCCCACGTAAAAATGCAAGGCAGCCTATACTTCCAGCCCTGAAAACAGAGAGAGCCTGGACAACTCCAGAACAAAACAATGAGGTGGAAGATCAATCCAGGATGATTACTGATGCCACCTCTGGGCCTCCACAGGTACACATATTCAAGTGTCTTCTTGTATTACTGATGCCACCTCTGGGCCTCCACACGTACACATATTCAAGTGTCTTCTTGTATACCCACGTACACATGTATATCCAACCACATATGCAAACACATACACAGAAAAAAAAAGTCAAGTGAAATGAAGGGAGAATGTGTCATGTTATAGCATCTTTTCATCTTTTTAATCATGGCAGTGCGAATCTCTGACTGTTGTTGGCTCAACAATTACATGTCAAAAGCAGTTCCGGAAAAGCACATCCACTGCTGTCTTAATTCATATTCTGTTAAAGAGCCATCTGTCACTGCAAGCAGGCAGGGAATGTTCACTGAGGCTTAGCATGCCCTGGGGGAGAAGTAAGGGAGACATCATTTTACCTCGTGGCTCCTCAGAAGTCAGAGTAGTGGTCCCAGGACCCCCTTGGTGGGCCTGCCTCCACAAGGCACTCCCCTGCACGCTCCTCCTCAAGACTCGTGCGCGCCCCCTGAGCATCACACTCAGCAGCCTGTGACACAGACGCTGGGAGGACGTCAGTCCTGGTTCACAGGCTGTTCATTCATCTCGGTTGTAGTTATGTGTCCAGTACGCAGGGCCAGTGTGTCCAGTGTGCAGGGCCAGTGTGTCCAGTGTGCAGGGCCAGTGTGTGCAGTGTGCAGGGCCAGTGTGTCCAGTGTGCAGGGCCAGTGTGTCCAGTACACAGGGCCAGTGTGTCCAGTACGCAGGGCCAGTGCGTGCAGTGTGCAGGGCCAGTGTGTCGTACGCAGGGCCAGTGTGTCGTACGCAGGGCCAGTGTGTCGTACGCAGGGCCAGTGTGTCGTACGCAGGGCCAGTGTGTCGTACGCAGGGCCAGTGTGTCGTACGCAGGGCCAGTGTGTCCAGTATGCATGGCTACCATGTCCAATAGGACAGCTCTCTCACTTGCTCTTTTTCAGGATCACCTGGTTACTTTTAGGCCTTTAGTATTTAATTTTTGAATTCAATTTTCAGTTTCACAATAAATCCTTTCAGTATTTTTTTGAGTAACTGAAATTATAAATTAACTTGGAGCAAGGGAGGACTCCTAAATATATAGTATTTAGTTGTAGAGATAGAAGACGCTTTTGTTTAGCCAGAACAAATCAATTATATCTGGGTGTAAACTAGAAAGTTCTCTTTGGTGCACTCCACCAAAACGAGAATTCTTGGGAATATTGGGTCTTACAATCTACTCTGTACACTTTTTTTCTTAAATATCTACAAAATAGTTTGAGACAAGTTACATGCAAAAAGTAGCAAATGACCTTCTAGATGTTAAAATGTCAAAATTTAATCAGATTTCATAAAGATTCGGAACAAGCCCTTGAATCTCTCTGGCCCCAGGTTTTTCGTTTGCTTGCTTTTCAGTGTGAGAATGTGGAGTGGAGGGATGGTCAAGAGGTACTGGGGAATGGAATGGGGAGAATTCCTCAACAAAATCTTTAAGCCAGGCTTTCAGGTAATTTCCAGGCTGAGCCGTGTTCCGGTAATGAGCCCAGTCAGTGGCTTGGCTTTGCAAGGAACGGTAGGCTTGGCACAGCCATGGAACAGCCGGTGCTGACCGACTGCTTTGCTCCCCAGGTCGGGCAGCGTGCTGCACCACTGGAACGAGATCTACTACTTCGTGGAGCAGCTGGCGCATAAGTTCATCAGGTGAGCCTGGTCTGGGACTAGCCAGCGAACCCGCCCGGGTGGGTGCTTTTGACAAAGGGGGCTCCCCAGCCTGTCTCCAGGGACTCGGTGTACTTGCTTCCGTCAGCATCACAGGCTGGAGGGACTGCGTGCTCTGAAGCCAAGTGCTGTCCCTCCAGCCTCGAACAGTGCCTTCTTGGAAGAGTTCACCGTAGAGTGCCGCAGGCTGGAGCAGTTGGCACAGCGGGCAAGCCTGCGGGGAGGGTGGAGATGCTACAGAGTCTGCACAAGGCCAGCTCGCCGCCATTTGCTTGAGTCCTGGTCTTAGCTATGCGAGTCCCACATGATCCCGAGCCGCCATAATTGTTTGGTCCTGGCAGCCGTTTGCCCTGTCGGGCAGCGTCTTCTCTGCGGGCTTGACTATCTCCCCAGCCTGTCTGCCATAGTCACTGTGCACTGTTCAGATGCCACCTCCCAGACAGCGAGACACCTTCCCTGGAGCACACAGCCGGACAGCTTTCACGGACACACCTACAGCTCGGCGAGGTCTTCAGTAAAGCTGGTCTGAGCATGGTGAACCCACGTCATTCTCTGGGCGCTGGGCGTCCTTTAACAGGGCTCCCTGGGCGCTGGGCGTCCTTTAACAGGGCTGTCCTGGCGCTGGGCATCTTTAACAGGGCTCCTGGGCGCTGGGCATCTTTAACAGGGCTCCCTGGGCGCTGGGCGTCCTTTAACAGGGCTCCGTCCTTTAACAGGGCTGTCCTGGCGCTGGGCATCTTTAACAGGGCTCCTGGGCGCTGGGCATCTTTAACAGGGCTCCCTGGGCGCTGGGCGTCCTTTAACAGGGCTCCGTCCTTTAACAGGGCTGTCCTGGCGCTGGGCATCTTTAACAGGTCTCCTGGGCGCTGGGCGTCCTTTAACAGGGCTCCTGGGCACTGGGCGTCCTTTAACAGGGCTCCTGGGCGCTGGGCGTCCTTTAACAGGGCTCCCTGGGCGTTGGGCGTCCTTTAACAGGGCTCCGTCCTTTAACAGGGCTGTCCTGGCGCTGGGCATCTTTAACAGGTCTCCTGGGCGCTGGGCGTCCTTTAACAGGGCTCCTGGGCACTGGGCGTCCTTTAACAGGGCTCCTGGGCGCTGGGCGTCCTTTAACAGGGCTCCCTGGGCGCTGGGCATCTTTAACAGGGCTCCCTGGGTGCTGGGCATCCTTTAACAGGGCTCCGTGGGCGCTGGGCGTCCTTTAACAGGGCTGTCCTGGCGCTGGGCATCTTTAACAGGGCTCCTGGGTGCTGGGCGTCCTTTAACAGGGCTCCTGGGCGCTGGGCGTCCTTTAACAGGGCTCCTGGGCGCTGGGCGTCCTTTAACAGGGCTGTCCTGGCGCTGGGCGTCCTTTAACAGGGCTCCTGGGCGCTGGGCGTCCTTTAACAGGGCTCCTGGGCGCTGGGCGTCCTTTAACAGGGCTCCCTGGGCGCTGGGCATCTTTAACAGGGCTGTCCTGGCGCTGGGCATCTTTAACAGGGCTGTCCTGGTGCTGGGCAGCCTCCGTAGCATGAAGCTCTTTAGTTCCTCATCTTGCAAGCTGCTGGAGCCCAGGATACCAGCATGTAGAGCAGGTGGGCTGCCTCTCCACGGGGACAGAAATTGGAAGCCAAAGCAGTAGTTGTCTGCCACCAGAATTGGGGGAAACGGGTGCTGAGAGAGAAAGAGGAGGAAATACAGGGAACAAAGTGTTGTGGAAAGTACTGGGGGGGACCGGTGTCCCGCTAGCCCAGGATCTGTCCAGGAGCCTCGCGTTGCAAAACCGTAGCAGGAAGCTTGCTTTTGGACAATTTCAGTTTTCAGTCTTCTTGTCATTGAGTTCAAATGTCGTGTCCTGCCCTCCACCTGCTGGCCCCGAGTGATGCGAAGCATCTGCTCGTCTCCGCTGGCTGCCTCCCTCCCCCATCCCTCTGTGGTGGGAAGGCTCAGCTGGCAGGGTGGGGAAGGCTCAGCTGGCAGGGTGGGAAAGGCTCAGCTGGCAGGGTGGGAAAGGCTCAGCTGGCAGGGTGGTTGCCGCCCAAGCTGTCTGTCCCCATCGCAGTCAGCTCCTAGGCCGTCACAGGTCGCAGGAAATGCGTGAGCCTGGGCCAGCTCCCACGAGAGTGCACACGGGCGAACCAAGGAGAAACCAAGCCCATGGTGGCACTGGCAGACGTGCGTAGCCACGTCTTCCAGACACCTGCCGGCCAGTCCTCTGGGAAGACGCGCAGGCAGGTGGCCCGTGGCTTTGGTCGGCCGCTGGCAGCTGTGACAGAGGAGGGGCCAGGGGAACAGGGCGCCAGTCGTTCTGCAGCCCTAACAGCTGCTCTTCTTTCCAGCCCGCAGCTGCGGATGTCCTTCATCGTCTTCTCTACCCGAGGAACAACCCTAATGAAACTAACCGAGGACAGGTAAGAGACGACGTCCTGTCTGAGCGAGAGCTTCTCGTGCCAGGTGATTACAGGTGCGAGCCTGGAATCCTCTCTCCTCTCTCCCCCCCCCCCTCTTTCTCTCTCCACTCCAGCCTTGAGCTCTGCATCTAGGTCCTTCTTCTGTTTCACTCGGGTGCCTTCTGATAGCGTCTCCTGACGTCGGTGGAGTTTTCTTGCATGACTAGATCTTATTGAGACCTTATTTGAGTGGTAACGCCAGCTGCTAATCTAGAGCAGAGTATCAGCACGCCATATTCTTTAGGGATTATATTTCTTTAATTTCAACTAGATTTATTTTGTAAACTAAGCTTTCAGAAGTACAATAAACACTGTGAAGGAGGGACAAGCCTGAAATGCCTCCTTCCTTAGTTACCGACAACAAGAATAGTCGGGAAAGGCTTGGAGCACCAAAAATAAAAGGAAATTTTAATGGGTGTAGGAAAGTGTTGGCGTCTCACAGGTAGTTAAACCATGCGTAATGAGCATATCTGGGATTTACCGCATTTTACTTGCAAATAAAGACCATCAGGGGCAGACATGCCATTTATTGGCAGTTATGATGGGGGGGGCGGATCGCTTCCTTGAACTTATGACAATGCACTCTTCAAAAACATGATCCCGTGCGGGAAACACATGGGCTTGTTTGTTACTGGACTTTCAAATGGACATACTGGAAACGGGAGAGATAAGTGCGTGAAACTTCTCTGTTGCTTTGACAACATATCTGAGACTAGGAACCCTACAAAGAAGAGGGTTTATTCAGCTCACTGGTCTGTGCCGCTCAGATAGTGGCCTTCGGTGTGTCTACTCTGATAGATAGATCTCAGTTAGAGAATCAGAGCCCTGTGCTCTTGCAAGAACCACTTTCGTCTCCCCCAAAGGTGGCGCCCCAGTGACCTAATGACTTCCCACGCAGCCCAACCTGCAGGCACCGCCACCTCCAGCATGGCCGCTGCGGTCAATCACGATCCTCTGGGGGATACGTCGCTCAAGCCACATGCAGACTTTAGCACGTGCAGGAAGTGGGGACGATTAGGTGGTAGCATTCTTTCCCGCTACTCTCCTTTGGTGATGGGTTTTGCTCGCTGGCATTTCCGTGCATGTATGTGGAGCCTACTGTGAATTGCTTCACCCTCACCCCACTTCTAGTCTTCCGGGAATTTTCCAGTTCTTTAGGTTTGTTTTGTGTGCAGTCTCCCCATGTGATTCTGGAGTTGGGACCTTTTCTCAGAGCCTGTAGACCCCTCCACGTGCACACGGCCAGGTACTTTTGCGCCCGCCCTTGAACCCGTGGGCAGCCCATTGCTCAGCAGTACCGGTGCCCCATGGCTTTGCGTCAGCCCATGGCTGTGCTGGCCTTGCAGGTCCCCGCAGCTTAAGGTGCCATCTTGTCGTGGAGGACGGCACTTTGCAGTCCTCTTCCCATCTCGTGGTTCTTACATTCTTTCCGCTCTTCTGCAGCCTTTTTGTCACAGGAATGAGAATGGAACCAATAGCCTTGCTGGCTCGGACCAGCAAGTCCCAGCCAGCACGTTCCCTTGTGCCTCTGCTTCCCATCTGTCACAGAAGCTGCTCTGCGTTCAGTTCTCTTCCTGACATGCATACGTGTTCTCCAGGTTGGCTCAGAGGCAGAAAGAAAAGCCGTAGGGAGGCCCTTGAGGACCAGCGCTCAGGTTGTTCTCTAACCTTGCATGGCACTCCTGCCTCTACATGTGTACTTACGTGTGCACTCACACACACACACACACACACACACACACACACACACACGTGCATGCGCGCAAAGCATCAGTTAACAAAGATTCTCATTTTAACAAGGGAAACGGGCGCGGGGAGGCTTAGAGGTTAAAAGCTTTGCCTCAAGGGCAAAAGGATCTGAGTTCAGATCCCCAGATCCCACATAAAAATGCCAGGTAGCCTACAATTCTGGCTCTGAGAGGCAGAGCCTGGGAAACCCCAGAGTGAAGCAGAAGAAGGAAGAAGCAATCCAGAAGGATCCTGATGTCACCCTTGGGCCTCTTCAGGCACTCACAGTGCCTTCTGTCTCTCTCTCTCTCTCTCTCTCTCTCTCTCTTTCAATTGCTCTCTAGTATGCATATGCATATATAAAAAGGGGGGATGAGCTTGTGAGTTAATTAAAAGAAATATAAAAATATTTTCAATGTATTCCGGTATATTCTCGTGATCCAATATGCACAGAGGCAAGTTATGTTGAAATAAAATGGCAAACATGGACAACTGAGGCGCTCAAGGGCTGCAGTAGGAACGGCGTGACCCTTTGGTCCCCCTCCACGGAGCAGTGTGCTAGTCCTCACAGGTCCCGCTCCCAGTGGAGCTGTGTGGACTCCTGCATGATCGGTGTGCAGAGAGGACAGCAAGGCCGTTCTTCGTCCCCCTGCTGAGCCGCCTGTTAATCGTTCCCGTTCACTCCGTCAGCCATCGAAGCTCCAGCTCCAGTGGGCGCCGTGGTCATTTGAGTCGGGGTCTCACGGGCTCTTTCTCCACGTGCTCAGAGGCTGCTCTGGCTCTCCACGCAGCTAGTGTTCTGTGGCTTGCCTGGCTTCGTGCAGCCGTCTCGGCCGTGTCTTTCACCAAGCGCAGCAGGTTTGCAGCCTCTGTTGTTCTGCGCCTGTCCTGCTCGGTGTCCGCCCCGCCCGGGACCCCTGTGCTGCTGGCGCTGCAGTCACCCCCTGGCTGGGAGACGAGACTTTCACATGACCAACTTAGGGGAGGATTTTCTTTGGCCTGCAGCTCCAGGAGATGGAGTCCATTATGCTGGGAACTGCACAGAGACAGCGTAGCTGGACACAGAGGGGGGCTCGCTCAGGCCGCCCAGGCGTCAGGGGACAGAGGGGGGCTCGCTCAGGCCGCCCAGGCGTCAGGGGACAGAGGGGGGCTCGCTCAGGCCGCCCAGGCGTCAGGGGACAGAGGGGGGCTCGCTCAGGCCGCCCAGGCGTCAGGGGACAGAGGGGGGCTCGCTCAGGCCGCCCAGGCGTCAGGGGACAGAGGGGGGCTCGCTCAGGCCGCCCAGGCGTCAGGGGACAGAGGGGGGCTCGCTCAGGCCGCCCAGGCGTCAGGGGACAGAGGGGGGCTCGCTCAGGCCGCCAGTCGTCAGGAGGCAGAGCGAGGGCCAGAGGCGCAGGGCTGGGCTAGCAAAGTCCACCCCTGTGAGTTCCTTGGGCCGGCAGGCTCCTCCTCCTGAAGGTGCCACAGCTACCCAAGCATTGCTGTCAGCCACGAATTCCAGCACGTGGGCCTGTGGGGCCAGTTCACATTGAAGCCATGAGAACCTCGCATCATGCCGTGCGATGCTGTTTCTCCTGTTTCAACATTCCTCCTCACCCAGCCAGCCAGGTTTCTTTCTATAGTCTTCCTGTGGTTGCTTTTTTTTTATTTAATGTGTTTTGTTGCGGTCAGTCTGAGGCATGGGCACCGCCAAGCTAAGCTGCTCTGCCTGTCTTACGTCAGCCTCACAAGTGGAGACTCGCATCTGCAGACCGTAGGGTGCCTGGCGGGCAGAATGGCGGCAGGTAGATTGTAGGGTGGCTGACGGGCAGGATGGCTATGGGCAGGGTGACTGACAGGCAGGGTGGCTGTGGGCAGGGTGACTGACAGGCAGGGTGGCTGTGGGCAGGGTGACTGACAGGCAGGGTGGCTGTGGGCAGGGTGGCTGACAGGCAGGGTGGCTGTGGGCAGGGTGACTGACGGGCAGGGTGACTGATGATGGGCAGGGTGACTTATGGGCAGGGTGACTTATGGGCAGGGTGACTTATGGGCAGGGTGACTGACGGGCAGGGTGACTTATGGGCAGGGTGACTTATGGGCAGGGTGACTGACGGGCAGGGTGACTGACGGGCAGGGTGACTGACGGGCAGGGTGGCTGTGGGCAGGGTGACTGACGGGCAGGGTGACTGACGGGCAGGGCGACTGACAGGCAGGGTGACTATGGGCAGAGTGACTGATGGGCAGGGTGACTGATGGGCAGGGTGACTGATGGGCAGGGTGACTGACGGGCAGGGTGACTATGGGCAGGGTGACTGACGGGCAGGGTGGCTATGGGCAGGATGACTGACGGGCAGGGTGACTGACGGGCAGGGTGACTGACGGGCAGGATGGCTATGGGCAGGGTGACTGACGGGCAGGGTGACTGATGGGCAGGGTGACTGACGGGCAGGGTGGCTGTGGGCAGGGTGACTGACGGGCAGGGTGACTGACGGGCAGGGTGGCTATGGGCAGGGTGACTGACGGGCAGGGTGACTTATGGGCAGGGTGACTTATGGGCAGGGTGACTGACGGGCAGGGTGACTGACGGGCAGGGTGGCTATGGGCAGGGTGACTGACGGGCAGGGTGACTTATGGGCAGGGTGACTTATGGGCAGGGTGACTGATGGGCAGGGTGACTGACGGGCAGGGTGGCTATGGGCAGGGTGACTGACGGGCAGGGTGACTGACGGGCAGGGTGGCTATGGGCAGGGTGACTGACGGGCAGGGTGACTGATGGGCAGGGTGGCTGGCAGGCAGACGGAAGGATTTCTGGCTTGGGGATCCTGAGTTCAGCCGTGCACTTGGGCACATCTGACACCTTTGAGGCTTCGCCTGATTCTTTGGTCTAAGCAGCTGACAGGTCATGATGGGTTTCCTGGTCCTTTCCGTCAGTCTAAGAACGTGTGTGATACAAGTAATATTAGAATGAAATAATTTAGTGCTAATGACTACATCTGATCCCTAATTCATTGAAATACTTCAAAGATTTTATCTCTTGGAAATGAAATTGGTCAAGAAAGACCACAGAGGCTTTTCATAGGAACAAGGAGTTAGTTCAATTTGGTCAAGAGCTTTTCTGTCACCAATTAAGATATCTACAATCTAGTTAAAATAACTTTAAAATTAGAATACTCTCTTATTTCTGATTATACTTGGATATGATATAGTCTTTTCTTGCTGGAAAGAATTTTGTTTTCTGTATATTATTCAGAAATTTAATAATCTCATTCATAATTGTTATGACTTCCTTTTATTATTTACTGTGATTCTTTACTTTTTTTCTTTATGCTTTTCTAGAACTTACTTTAAGTTCGGCTGTTGGTATTTCTCCTCAACTGCTAAGCAGTTTTTCCAATGCGATTGTGGAATAAGTTTTTTCCAGTTGCTTCTGCAGTGGCCCTCGGACGGCCCAGACCGCAGCTGGGCTTCCCGCACGTTGTGCTCTGACTTGTTTTTCTGTTTCTGCACTCGGTCCACACTGTTTTAATTAGTTTTGGCATCTGGAAGACAAATCTTTCCTCATGTCTATCTAATATTGGGCAAAAACCTTTGTGGTCGTCAGTGTGTTTTTTCCAACCATTCGGTTTAAAAAGGTGTTTATGTTCCCATGTCCCTGTGACTTCATGCGCATTGAAGGCCTTAGCACTGCTCTTGGGTCTGAGGCGTGTGTTCTCTAGGAGCTTGATTCTGAAGCTTCGCTTGAGCCTTTCCCCGCGGGTAGTGTTCTGCTTCCATTGCAAATGCGTCTCTTCTGAGCCCTGAGCTGTTGTCCACAAGGCCCGGCCTCAGCTGGCAGCCGCTGGTCTCTTTGAGCTCCTAATTTGAGCCAGTGGGTCTCTGCAGAGGCAGCCGCAGTTTGCATCACACACAGTCCAGAATTCCAGAAGCAGCTTAGGAAGCAGTGGTTTGAGGAACAAGTACTCGTTTTGCAGATGTTTCTCCCTCTTTCTCTTTTTCTCCTTCCTCTCCCCCTCCGCTGTCTCCTCCCTCTTCCTCTCTTTCTCCTCCCTTCTTTGTCCCCTCTGCCTCGCTTCTCTCTCTTTCCTTCTCTCCCTCCCTCCTCTTCTACCTCAATCTCCCTTCTTCATCTCCTTCTGTGTAGGGCGCCGCCCTGCATGCCGCCATTCTAAGATGGCGCCGGTTCTCCTTCTCCTCTCAGCAAAACAAGCCAATGCGCAAGCGCCAGGCCCATTTCCCGCTCTAGCCCTGATCGCAAGACCATCACGCCACCTCGGGTGACACGCCCACTACCAATCAGGTGCTGCCACGTCCAAGACGGGACAGAATCCCTATATAAGGGTGGCGGTTTAGGCAGTTGGGGTCTCCGTGCTGAAAGCTAGTGCTCTCCCTCTCAAGATGCATTAAAGCTTGCTACAGAAGGATCCTGATCGTGTTGCGTCGTTCTTGCTGGCGAGACGAGCAGCGCAAAACACTTCTGTCTCCCTTCTTTCTCTCTCCACTCTCCTCTCTCTCCCTCTCATTCCTTCTCTCTTGGTGGGCTAGGGATGGAACCAGGACTTAAGTTGCCAAGAGCCTACCTCTGAGCCCCGTCCCCAGTCATACAGATGTTTCTCATTGTGTCATGTTGAAGAAATATTTTATTAGTTCTAACCTTTCCCAATTGCTTGTTTCTTACATTTATTGACCTTCTATTTCTGTATATTTAAAAAAAATCCTGATTCATTATTTAATTTTTTGATTGTTAAGTCCTTCTTTGTATATTTCCTCTTTTCCTGCCATCTGGAGATGAAGGTTTATATGTTATACTGTATCCTTTCTTTCTAAAGCCATTGTTGTTATAATAAAACAAATTATACTTCTATTCTGATCATAGTTGAGCAGTCTCATATTTTCCAATGTGCCTTCCTCTCGTAGTTAATTTTGGAACTGTTTGTAATGTTACCCATGCTTTAGAATGACCTAGGAAAGCATTTCACAACTCTCACATGATTTCTGTTTACTCTTCCCTCGAGTTTTTGAGTCATTCATTTTTCTCAAAGAATGTGGTTTGGGGCATTTTAATCTTAATGTTTTATTAATTTTGTTGGTAGACTCCTGCAAGAGCTGCCTATCTTCTGTTCTAGGTAGCTTGATTTCCTCTCTTGGAAGTATTTTTTAAAATGTCAACAGAATATACTCAGGATGAGTCTTATTCATTGAATGACTTTGTACAATATTAAGCCATTCAATCTGAAGACTTAAAGTTCTTAAAATTTCTTTAAGTATTTATCATTATTTTTTTCTATGTGCTCCTTAACTTTCTGGTCTGCCTAAGGCCCTTTCATAGTCTAAGTTTTCTATTTCATCTATTTTTTTCTTTTGCATATGTGTGTGTGTTCATTTGTACGTATGTGTTCATGTGTGTTCACATATATGTGAAGACCAGAGGTCACATCAAAAGCCTTCCCTGAGCGCTCTCCATCATATTTCTTGGGACAGGGTCTCTCACTGAACTTGGAACTCACCGATTTGGCGACACTGGCCATGAGCCCAGGAGTATCCTTTAATCTAGTGATCTGTTAGCCCAATCGTCTGTAAAACTGGTCTTTATGCCCAGTAATCTCCTCCGTGGCCAGTGATCCGTAAGCCCAGTAATCTCCTCCAAGCCCAGTGATCCGTAGGCCCAGTAATCTCCTCCATGGCCAGTGATCCGTAAGCCCAGTAATCTCCTCCAAGCCCAGTGATCCATAAGCCCAGTAATCTCCTCCGTGGCCAGTGATCCGTAAGCCCAGTAATCTCCTCCAAGCCCAGTGATCCATAAGCCCAGTAATCTCCTCCATGCCCAGTGATCCGTAAGCCCAGTAATCTCCTCCAAGCCCAGTGATCCATAAGTCCAGTGATCTCCTCCAAGCCCAGTGATCCGTAAGCCCAGTGATCTCCTCCCTGCCCAGTGATCCATAAGCCCAGTAATCTCCTCCATGCCCAGTGATCCGTAAGCCCAGTGATCTCCTCCATGCCCAGTGATCCATAAGCCCAGTGATCTCCTCCCTGCCCAGTGATCCGTAAGCCCAGTAATCTCCTCCTTGCCCAGTGATCCATAAGCCCAGTGATCTCCTCCACGCCCAGTGATCCGTAAGCCCAGTGATCTCCTCCATGCCCAGTGATCCGTAAGCCCAGTGATCTCCTGCCTGCCCAGTGATCCGTAAGCCCAGTGATCTCCTCCATGCCCAGTGATCCATAAGCCCAGTGATCTCCTCCATGCCCAGTGATCCGTAAGCCCAGTGATCTCCTCCATGGCCAGTGATCCATAAGCCCAGTGATCTCCTCCGTGCACAGTGATCCATAAGCCCAGTGATCTCCTCCATATCCAGGAATGTATAAGCCCAGTGATCTCCTCCATGCCCAGTGATCCGTAAGCCCAGTGATCTCCTCCATGCCCAGTGATCCGTAAGCCCAGTGATCTCCTCCACGCCCAGTGATCCGTAAGCCCAGTGATCTCCTCCCTGCCCAGTGATCCGTAAGCCCAGTGATCTCCTCCATGCCCAGTGATCCGTAAGCCCAGTGATCTCCTGCCTGCCCAGTGATCCGTAAGCCCAGTGATCTCCTCCATGCCCAGTGATCCATAAGCCCAGTGATCTCCTCCATGCCCAGTGATCCGTAAGCCCAGTGATCTCCTCCATGGCCAGTGATCCATAAGCCCAGTAATCTCCTCCGTGCACAATGATCCATAAGCCCAGTGATCTCCTCCATATCCAGGAATGTATAAGCCCAGTGATCTCCTCCATGCCCAGTGATCCGTAAGCCCAGTGATCTCCTCCATGCCCAGTGATCCGTAAGCCCAGTAATCTCCTCCACGCCCAGTGATCTGTAAGCCCAGTGATCTCCTCCATGCCCAGTGATCCGTAAGCCCAGTGATCTCCTCCACGCCCAGTGATCCGTAAGCCCAGTAATCTCCTCCATGGCCAGTGATCCATAAGCCCAGTAATCTCCTCCATATCCAGGAAAGTATAAGCCCAGTGATCTCCTCCATGGCCAGTGATCCGTAAGCCCAGTGATCTCCTCCATATCCAGGAATGTATAAGCCCAGTAATCTCCTCCATGCCCAGTGATCCGTAAGCCCAGTAATCTCCTCCATGGCCAGTGATCCATAAGCCCAGTGATCTCCTCCATATCCAGGAATGTATAAGCCCAGTAATCTCCTCCATGCCCAGTGATCCGTAAGCCCAGTAATCTCCTCCATCCCCAGTGACCCGTAAACCCAGTAATCTCCTCCATGCCCAGTGATCCATAAGCCCAGTGATCTCCTCCATGGCCAGTGATCCGTAAGCCCAGTGATCTCCTCCATCCCCAGTGATCTGTAAGCCCAGTGATCTCCTCCATGCCCAGTGATCCGTAAGCCCAGTGATCTCCTCCACGCCCAGTGATCCATAAGCCCAGTAATCTCCGTGCCCAGTGATCCATAAGCCCTGTGATCTCCTCCATGCCCAGTGATCCGTAAGCCCAGTGATCTCCTCCACGCCCAGTGATCCGTAAGCCCAGTGATCTCCTCCACGCCCAGTGATCCGTAAGCCCAGTGATCTCCTCCCTGCCCAGTGATCCGTAAGCCCAGTGATCTCCTCCGTGCCCAGTGATCCGTAAGCCCAGTGATCTCCTCCGTGCCCAGTGATCCGTAAGCCCAGTGATCTCCTCCGTGCCCAGTGATCCGTAAGCCCAGTGATCTCCTCCGTGCCCAGTGATCCGTAAGCCCAGTGATCTCCTCCACGCCCAGTGATCCGTAAGCCCAGTGATCTCCTCCACGCCCAGTGATCTCCTCCACGCCCAGTGATCCGTAAGCCCAGTGATCTCCTCCGTGCCCAGTGATCCATCAGCCCAGTGATCTCCTCCACGCCCAGTGATCCGTAAGCCCAGTGATCTCCTCCGTGCCCAGTGATCCATCAGCCCAGTGATCTCCTCCGTGCCCAGTGATCCGTAAGCCCAGTGATCTCCTCCGTGCCCAGTGATCTCCTCCACGCCCAGTGATCCGTAAGCCCAGTGATCTCCTCCGTGCCCAGTGATCTCCTCCACACCCAGTGATCCGTAAGCCCAGTGATCTCCTCTGTGCCCAGTGATCCGTGAGCCCAGTGATCTCCTCCGTGCCCAGTGATCCGTAAGCCCAGTGATCTCCTCCGTGCCCAGTGATCTCCTCCGTGCCCAGTGATCCGTAAGCCCAGTGATCTCCTCCGTGCCCAGTGATCCGTGAGCCCAGTGATCTCCTGTAGACCCAGGGACGTCCTGCTTCTGAGTCGTCCTTAGAGCCGAGATTCCATGTTCACGCCTGACTTTTTTCTACACTGGTGCTGGGGTGGAACTCGGGTGGGCATTCTTGTGCGGCAAGCACTGTACCGACAGAGCTGACCCCCAGGCCAGCCTGCGGCTTGCGGCCTGTAAGTTCAGCGAGCTCCCGTCCGTCGGCTTGCATCGCCACGTCAGGTCGTCAGGTCGTGTTCCTGCTCAATTGTTTCCTCCTTTTCCTTTTCCAGCTGGCAAGCGCTTCTGCTGGATATTTTCTTACTCCCAAGTTTTTTCCATGTGTGCGGTCTACTGTTATTTCAGAGATGGATAACTGTGAATTGGAATTTCTTATGTGTCCTCATGTGAGTTTATTAAAGGGGGAGATTCTCTTAGATCCTGAAGTTGGTCTTTGTCTTCCGGCTGCTGAGGTTTCTCTAGTAAGGGCGGAATAGCATTGACCAGGTGTTCTAGAGCTGGACCTGGGTCTGCTAGAGATGTGCAACTTACTTGTTACAGAGACTAAGGAAAATGGAAAAATGCAGAAGTAATAGAGTCCCTGTGGTCATTCAAAAGGAAGGGGGAGCAGAAGCCAGACAAAGGGTCTTGTAAAATCCTGGATGATTGGGTTGGGGATCCCTCCCTTGATTTGTTGCTGGGTGCCTGGGTTAGAATTCCCAGGTAACCCTGGGCTGGGTTAGGATCCTTCCCCTGGCTAGGTCAGTGCCTCCTCCCCTGGGCTGGGTCACACCCCCCTCTCCCAAGATGGTTCAGGACCCTCTCCTGACCCGCACAGGCATGTCAGCACATGATCTGTGCTGTGATCTGGCGGCTGTGTTTAACGCAGGACTGTGCGATTCTAGCTTGAGTCTGACGCCCTCGCCTACCTTCCAGCAGTGCAAAGATGTTTCTCTTGTGTCCGTTTAGCTGCATCTGAAGCAATGGAAGGGAAGGGAAGTGAGAGCTAAAGTGTGAACACCAGAGTCTTTGACTGGAAGTTTCACTTTTCTTCCAAATGTCCCAAGATCTAAGAACAAAGCAAAACAAAACGGCCATGCCCACAGAACTTTCATGTCTCACCCACCCTAGTGACCTCATCACTGCCGAGGAACATGTTCCCAGAGAGCGATTCTTTGCCCAAATGTGCTCTGTATTTGTTACCAGCAGATTTCTTCACAAAATGCAGCAATGTTTTCTCTGTCTTGCCTCACCTGCCAGGCGCCCCTTCTGATCCTGTGGGGAGACCAGGCAGCGCATGTGCACATCAGGCTCAGTAAGGGTCGGCTTGCACCAGTTAGACTGTTTGCCTCATCCATGGTGGAGGAAATGACAACGCTTTCCTGAAGGAGTCCAGCTAGAACTGCATCGTGCACTGCACCCTGTGTTATTGCTGGGGGCCCTGAGGCGGAGCAGGGCGCCTGCTGCCCAGGGTGGGAGCATGGACTGAACCCGAGAGCACAGCTCCTGGTGCCCACGCTTAGCTGCCCACGCACAAGCGTTTCCATAGTTTACTGCCGTGCAGTGAAGTTGCTCTAGAGGAGGAGACGTGAACACACGGCTCTGCCCACGGGCTCGGCCCTCTTCAGAACAGTCCCCTGAAAGCCTGAATCTCCTGTCCCTGAGGTGCTGAGAGTCCGAGGCGAAGCCAGGCCACGTCCCTCATGGAGAGACACGCAGCCTCGGCATGCGTGTAGGGTCAGAGGTCAACGTCCGTGTCACGGCTCAGGTGGGGTCTGGGGCGCTCTGATTAGGCTTGGCTGGCTGAGACATCCAGGGATCATTTGTCTCCACGTCCCGAGTGCGGGATCCCAAGCCCCCGCCACCATGCTTGCTCGCCGGTTTGTTCTGGGCCCGACCCGGGTCCTCGGGCCTCAAGTGCCTTCCTGACGGCGTCAGTCCCCAGCCCACCAAACTCACGAAGCGCCCCCTGAAGTGCGCGTCTCTTTCAGCTTTCTTTTCACACTTAGCCCCATGTTACTGAGGTCGACACCTAACATGCTTTCTCTTTGGAGCCTCTTCCACATGCGTCCGTGCGGCTGGGCTGTGCTCGTGCTGCCAGCGAGGCGACAGTCTGCTGCCAGCGAGTGGACAGTCTGCTGCCCCGTGAGGGGACAGTCTGCTGCCAGTGAGTGGACAGTCTGCTGCCCTGTGAGGGGACAGTCTGCTGCCCCGTGAGGGGACAGTCTGCTGCCTGTGAGGGGACAGTCTGCTGCCCTGTGAGGGGACAGTCTGCTGCCCTGTGAGGGGACAGTCTGCTGCCCCGTGAGGGGACAGTCTGCTGCCAGCGAGTGGACAGTCTCCTGCCCCGTGAGGGGACAGTCTCCTGCCCCGTGAGGGGACAGTCTGCTGCCTGTGAGGGGACAGTCTGCTGCCCCGTGAGGGGACAGTCTGCTGCCAGCGAGTGGACAGTCTGCTGCCTCATATGGGGACAGTCTGCTGCCCCGTGAGGGGACAGTCTGCTGCCAGTGAGTGGACAGTCTGCTGCCCTGTGAGGGGACAGTCTGCTGCCTGTGAGGGGACAGTCTGCTGCCTGTGAGGGGACAGTCTGCTGCCCTGTGAGGGGACAGTCTCCTGCCCCGTGAGGGGACACACCTGTCCGCCCGCGTCCACTCCCGCCCTCCCGTCCGCCCGCATGGCCTCTGGGTTCTCAGCAGATCCTGGTTTCTCCTTGGTCCTCATATGAAGTTAGATGCCAAGTGCTGAGCCGGTGGAGACCACAGCGACTCTAGCCGCTGCATCCATTTTACACTTGAGACGACTGAAGTCCAGGGGGCTTAGTTGACGTGCTGGGGGGCAGTGGGCTTGGAGCTGGGGCGCAACCACGTCTCCACCATTTCAAGCTGTGTTGAGGAGACTTTAGCCCCAAAGCCCTGGGAAGAATGAGACGACCTTGTAAGAAGTATGGAGAACTTGCTGAGCTCTGAATCCTCCACTCTTCTAACTCCAGAGGAGAGGAAAAGCCTGCCCGGAAGTATGAGAAACAGCAGCTGGCAAAGACGGGAGGGTGTGGTGTGGGGCGCGGAGAGGAGAAAGAGTGTCGTCCCGCGTGAGGCCAAGAGGCTGCTGAGGTGGGGCTGGAGGCGTCCTCGGGGTGCCACTGCGGGCCCTCTGGTAACAGGGATGTCGCCAGCTGCTGGGGAGAAGCAAGCGGCAGAGCTGGAAAGCTAGCGGATGCCCAGGGCCGTGAAAGAGGTGGTGAAGGGCAGCACAGAAACCAGACTCACAGTCCCAAGTTTGCCAGAAGCTGTGCGGGCCTCGGCGCCACCTCCGACTGGTCTAGACACGGAAAGAGAGGTAGGGGGCTGAAGTTCAGGGGCGCCCCACAGGCTGGTCATAGAGACCTCTACGTAACAAGCACTTCCTCACACCCTTGGTACTGAACCCAGGGAAAGAGTAAAAACACTACTCTATAGAAATGTCTTAAAGGGCAGGTCACATTTGCACAGGGCTGGCAGAGACTCGGAAGCTCCGATGAGCTCCACTAGAGGCACCACCCTCCCCGGCTCACAAGAGCGCCTTTGGTTGAGGCTGGGTCGCGGGCAGTTGCAAGAGTGGACCTGCCGTGGACGGTCTGTGGAGGGAGGGAAAGGCAGATAACAGTAGCATTGTGCCCAGAGTGGACCCACCGTGGATGGTCTGTGGAAGGAGGGAAAGGCAGATAACAGTAGCGCTGTGCCCAGAGTGGACCCGCCGTGGACGGTCTGTGGAGGGAGGGAAAGGCAGACAAAGCTCAGCAGCGCTGTGCCCAGAGGCAGGTTAGTTCCGAACCCTCTCAACCTCAGGTTAGGACTGTCCACCTACGCACACCTCCACATCTTCCCAAGAAAGTAAGAGTGGAGGCTGGAAGCTGAGAAATTATAGAGTCTCGTTCCAGGGCTCTTACGGCCTGGACTCTGGAGCCCTGCCAGAGGCAAATGCAAAAGTCAGGCATAAACCTGTGCTGGTGAGCCTAGCCCATCCCACGCAGATTCCGAGATCACAGGCGCCTGGGCAGACAGCCAGGAGGTGGTCCAAGTAACAAAGAACAGTCTAATTAAAGCTGCTGCCAGGCCAAATGCAAGGAGGAGCCGGAATGAGCAGCCCTCTCCCAGCTCAGGAAGGAGGACAGACTGGAGCGAGGGAACAATGGATGCCGGAGCCAGGCACTCCCCATCCATGACAGTGATGAAACATGTCAAAGCGTGAAGCTGGCCCGGTGCACGCCCAGCTCTCGGAGCAGCGCAGGGCCAGCTGTCCTCAGGCCTCTGGGGAGCACTGCAGGGCCAGCTGTCCTCAGGCCTCTGGGGAGCACTGCAGGGCCAGCTGTCCTCAGGCCTCTGGGGAGCATTGCAGGGCCAGCTGTCCTCAGGCCTCTGGGGAGCACTGCAGGGCCACCTGTCCTCAGGCCTCTGGGGAGCACTGCAGGGCCAGCCTGTACTCAGGCCTCTGGGGAGCACTGCAGGGCCAGCTGTACTCAGGCCTCTGGGGAGCACTGCAGGGCCAGCTGTCCTCAGTCCTCTGGGGAGCACTGCAGGGCTAGCCTGTACTCAGGCCTCTGGGGAGCATTGCAGGGCCAGCTGTCCTCAGGCCTCTGGGGAGCATTGCAGGGCTAGCCTGTACTCAGGCCTCTGGGGAGCATTGCAGGGCCAGCTGTCCTCAGGCCTCTGGGGAGCATTGCAGGGCCAGCTGTCCTCAGGCCTCTGGGGAGCACTGCAGGGCCAGCTGTCCTCAGGCCTCTGGGGAGCATTGCAGGGCTAGCCTGTACTCAGGCCTCTGGGGAGCACTGCAGGGCCAGCTGTACTCAGGCCTCTGGGGAGCACTGCAGGGCCAGCTGTCCTCAGTCCTCTGGGGAGCACTGCAGGGCTAGCCTGTACTCAGGCCTCTGGGGAACATTGCAGGGCCAGCTGTCCTCAGGCCTCTGGGGAGCACTGCAGGGCTAGCCTGTACTCAGGCCTCTGAGGAGCACTGCAGGGCCAGCTGTCCTCAGGCCTCTGGGGAGCACTGCAGGGCCAGCTGTCCTCAGGCCTCTGGGGAGCACTGCAGGGCCAGCTGTCCTCAGTCCTCTGGGGAGCACTGCAGGGCCAGCTGTACTCAGGCCTCTGGGGAGCATTGCAGGGCCAGCTGTACTCAGGCCTCTGGGGAGCATTGCAGGGCTAGCCTGTACTCAGGCCTCTGGGGAGCATTGCAGGGCTAGCCTGTACTCAGGCCTCTGGGGAGCATTGCAGGGCCAGCTGTACTCAGGCCTCTGGGGAGCATTGCAGGGCTAGCCTGTACTCAGGCCTCTGGGGAGCAGCGCAGGGCCAGCTGTACTCAGGCCTCTGGGGAGCAGCGCAGGGCTAGCCTGTACTCAGGCCTCTGGGGAGCATTGCAGGGCCAGCTGTACTCAGGCCTCTGGGGAGCACTGCAGGGCTAGCCTGTACTCAGGCCTCTGGGGAGCACTGCAGGGCCAGCTGTACTCAGGCCTCTGGGGAGCACTGCAGGGCTAGCCTATACTCAGGCCCTGTCTCAGAAAGGAACAGACAGAAAACCAAAACAGCCAAAGACCTGCGAAGGGGCAGGAAGTGGCCCAGAAGGAAGCAGCAAACTGCACAGAGCTCAGGTCAGAAGCAGCAGACAGGGTCTCAGTGCAGCTGGGTGACATGTGGCGAATGTACACGGAGAGATGGGTTTGAAGAATCAATGGGACCTGCAGAGCTGAAAATGACATTTCTGAAATAAAAACTCATTAGGTGGTTTCAAAGCAGATGGGCACTGCAGAGGAAAGGGGGGCATAGAGACTGTCCAAGCTGAAGGAGAGAGGGGTCTGCCAGGGCCAGGAGAGAATCACAGCACAGGTGCTAGTGTTTGTGCTGCTGCAGTGCTAAGCACAGTGCTGCACACGGATCAAGAGCCCCCAGCACCCTCAGGAAATAAGCACACAGAAGACACCTCAGTACCTAGTCGCGGCCAAATTGCAGGAAAAAAAATCAGCTAGAAAGGAAAGAACAGACAGAGGGACAAGGTTAAAAAAATAGCAGGTTTTTAATCAAGCAATAAAAAACTCCACGCACAATTCAGAGGCCAGAGGGCCAATATCTGCCTCTTAAGCAGAAGGTCCTGAGTTCAGATCCCACATAAACGCCAGGCAGATATGGCCACGGCCTGCTCTTCTGGCCCTGGAAGGCAAAGCCTGAAAACTCCAGAGCAAAGCGAAGAGGAAGTAGCACAGTCCAGAAGGACTCCTGAAAGTCACCCTCGGGCCATGCAGACTCTCACAGTGCTATCTGATGCACAGACACACAGACACACATGCAAAAAACAATTTTTTTAAAGCCACCCTCCATACCCTGCTCTACCACAGATTTGTTCCCATGGATTCATTTTCCCTGGTTTTAATAACCATACTCCTGCAAGTCTGAACACAGTAAGTGTAAAATTCTAGAGATAATTTGTAAGTTTTAAACTGCATGTTTCTAAGGACTGCGGTGGTCTGGCTTGGTTCCTCTCTGCCCTGCTCCTGGAGGGTCACGTTTCATCCAGTGTGTCCACACTTCGGTCCCTACCCACCCTGGCTGGCTCATCGCCGTCTGCTTGCAGTGGACCACGTTCCTCTTGCTCCGTGTGTGCCCATCTGGAAGGCCGGGCAGGTGACGGAGCCTAGCGCAGAGCAGTGCAGGAAAAGTCCGAGAGGAAAAGTCCCTGAGGATTCCTGGGCCTCCTGCAGGGGCGCAGGCCTCCAGCGCAGTTACACAGAAAAGCATTGAGATGTAAATGTAACTGGGTGAATTAAAGAACAAGAAAATACACGTGCAAACAGTGATCACAACTGGATTGTCTGTCTTGATGTCTGATACAGTAGACTTGGAAACGAAAAGCACTTTCTAGAGATAGAAAGTAACCAAAAATCCACTTACCAAGAAGAGTTATGAATCAAAGAAAAGTCACCAGAGAAATTAGATAGCAGAAGTCAACATTGGGGGATGCAAAGTAACAAGAAGGAATACGAAGTTTCAATACATCCTTAGGAAGAAAGGAGTAAAAGATTTAGCAATAATTGGCTTCTCTGTGAATACATCATATAAGTTCAGGAATACAGAGCTGTAGCCGCGGTGAGTCAGTGGAAAACCCAATTCCACGAACCCCCACCAGGAAAGCCTGATTCTGCGGACCCTCACCAGGAAAGCCCGATTCCGCGGACCCCCACCAGGAAAGCCCGATTCCGCGGACCCCCACCAGGAAAGCCCGATTCCGCGGACCCCCACCAGGAAAGCCCGATTCCGCGGACCCCCACCAGGAAAGCCCGATTCCGCGGACCCTCACCAGGAAGTTGGCGATGCCGAGCTGTGTTGGGTGCGTTTTAGGTGGAATCACAGACCGAGAGTAACGCGAGCGTTGCGTGAGCACAGGGACGAGTGTGCGGAGCAGCAGGGCTCCGGTGCAGACCCCTGCTCTCGGCCCAGCTCATCCGTCCTTCCTCTGGGAACCAGCCAGAAGCCAGGAGCTGTGGTCCAGAAGTGCTGATAGCCCCAGGGCGTCACGCAGGGCGCCTTGCAGACCAGCCTCTGCTCGCACACAGGGCGTTTGCGTGGCAGGGAGAACAAAGCAGGCGCTGCAGCCGGAGAATCGTTCATTCAACATCCGGCTGGGCCCGTGGTCACATTGGCAGGGGTGCAGACTCGGCGAGGGAGGCACAGTCTGAAGACCCCCAGCCTCTAAGGAAGACGCTTGAGGACATGGGAAACCACCAAAGACACCAGGACCTCTGAGTCAGACCCCTTCCCGTAGGGATCCGGGCTCTGGCTTCCCAGGAAGCTAGCGTTGCATCGTAGCCGCTGCGCTGCCAAGAGGCGGTCGTCGTTTAGAATATCTTCCTCCCGACTCCTCAAGGTCTGAGAGCACAAGGAACGGCCCACATTAACGCATCTAGCATCCAGCAGACCCATGACTTCCACCCGTGGTTCCCACAGCACCGCCCCGTCCTTCGTCTAGATGGCGTGGATGCTCAGAGAAGGGCAGAGAGGGCCGGCCGGCCATGGTGCGATTATTCCAGAAGCTGGTGTATCATGAAAGCATGACCCTGCTTGTGGCCATTTTCTTAAAAGCTATTGCTTGTTCTGTATATGGAGAACTGTACTGGGTGGGTTGGGGGTGTTAATACAAACCAAAGACGCGATAGACATTGTGTAACCACCAGGAGGAGTTTGCAGAGGGAGCAAAGGAGGAAGGGAGGGAGAAAAGAAGCAAAGAAAAAGATGAAAGAAGAAAGGAAGAAAAGGAAGGAGGGAGGGAGAGAAGGAAAGGAGAAAAGGGGAAGAAAGAGAAGAAAAAGAAAACACTTCTAAAGCAAAGGAAATGAGCTCAGAGAAAACACCCTTGTTCTCAGACTGTTTGGCATGGGAAAAAGACACCGAAGCCAAGAGCCTTTTCCACGCCCTCATGTCTTTTTCTTTTCTCTTTCTTTTTTAAGCCTTCTTTTCTAAGCTCCAAAGCTAACATAATATTCCAGTGTAGTGTTACCAACATATTTCAGATCTCATGAGTTCACGCCAAAGGATAGGATCTCACACTTACTTTTTTTTTTAATTTTTTTTTATTATTATTATTTATTCAACCGTGTGCATATGCGTGTGTATGTGTGTGCGTGTCTGTGTGTGTATGTCTGTGTATGTGTAGAACCACGGACGAATTCACGAACCACCATGGGCGCCTCCACCTCCTTCTGCCCCGGGATTCACAGGCTCCGCCCTACCAGGACCAGAAGCGCAGGCCGCCCCCGCTTCCGCCTGGCGTCTATTCGTGGGGTCTGGGATCCGAACTCAGGACCTTCCGCCTGCAAGGCGGAGGCTTAACCCCTGAGCCACCTCTCCAGCCCCTCACACTTACTTTTTTAATCGGCATGTATTGGTTGTTTAAAATGGATTCCAGTGTGATGTTTCCTCTAGTCAGGCAGCATGCTGTAATCTCATGCGCCCTCTCTTCTCCCTTCTTAGCCTTCTCTTTCACAGTCCGCATTCCTAGCAGCCCCTCTCCCGTGTTCCATTTTTTCCCTCTGACTTCCACCCAGCAGAGAAAGCACGCACTACCATGTTTTTCCGCATCTTGTTTATAACACTCAGCCTATGCATGCGGGCAGTATCCTTCAGGTAGACACCCACAGTGTCTGGGTAGACACCCAGGAGCAGCGCAGTGGCCATGCAGGAGTTCTGGGCTCAGTTTTTGAGGAACCTACACACTGGCTTCCACAGTGGTCACTGGTCACCACGGAGTCATAGTGACACCCCACCAGCAGTGAGGGTCCCTCTTTCCCACGTCCGCCCAGCATCTATTGTAATTTGTTGTATCGATAAAGCTGCTGCATCTCTGTGAGATGGAATCGCAAAGTAGTTTTGTGTGCACTTTCCCCATGTTGAGGTGTTGATCGGATTGTCTTTCTTTCTTTTTCAGTTTTTTAGACTCCAAATAGCTGGTAGGTCTCCTCCCCCCGTCACAGGATGACACTCAGACACTGGCCCCTTTGCTGTGACGAAGACTTTCCTCTGACACGACCCTGTCTGTCGGTTCACAGTGTTATTTCTTGAGCTGATACAAGCCTGTCTGTCGGTTCACAGTGTTATTTTTTGAGCTGATACAAGCCTGTCTATCGGTTCACAGTGTTATTTCTTGAGCTGATACAAGTTTGTCTGTTAGTTCACAGTGTTATTTCTTGAGCTGATACAAGCTTGTCTGTCAGTTCACAGTGTTATTTCTTTTCTTTTTAATTTGTTATTATTTATTCAATTGTGCGTGTGTGCATGTGTATGCGCATGTGTAATATGTATGTAAGTGTGTGTGTGTGTGTGTGTGTGTGTGTGTGTGTGTGTGTAACCACAGGTGAATTTGGGAACCCCCATGGACGCCTCCACCTCCTTGTTTACTCTGCCCCGGGATTCACAGGCTCCGCCCTACCAGGACCAGAAACGCAGGCCGCCCCTGCTTCCACCCGAAGTCTATACGTGGGGTCTAGGATCTGAACTCAGGACCTTCCGCCTGCAAGGCATAGGCTTAACCCCTGAGCTACCTCTCCAGCCCCCACAGTGTTATTTCTGGAGCTGCGGGAGCTCTGTTCAGAAAGTCCTTGCCTGGGGCTGTATCTTGAAGTGTTACCGTGTTTCCTTCCCACCATTTTCTGAGTTTCAGATCCAGCATAAATCCTTCGCTGCACTTGGAATTGCATTATGCAGGGGTAGAGCTGGGGTCGGTCACTCTTCTAGGTGTGGATGTCTAGTCTTCCCAACGTTTCGAAGAGGCTGTACTTGCCCAGTGTGTTTCTTTGACCTGTTTCCAAGGATCAGCTGGCTGTAGTTGCGGGTCGTCTCTGGATCTTCTGTTGCGCTCTGAGTTGTGCGAGGCTGTCTGTCGCTGTGGCTGCGTGGTGTTGTCTGTCACCATGGCTGCGTGGTGCTGTCTGTCACTGTGGCTGCGTGGTGCTGTCTGTCACCGTGGCTGCATGGTGCTGTCACCGTGGCTGCGTGGTGCTGTCTGTCACCGTGGCTGCGTGGTGTTGTCTGTCACCGTGGCTGCGTGGTGCTGTCACCGTGGCTGCGTGGTGCTGTCTGTCACTGTGGCTGCGTGGTGCTGTCACTGTGGCTGTGTGGTGCTGTCACCGTGGCTGCGTGGTGCTGTCACCGTGGCTGCGTGGTGCTGTCTGTCACCGTGGCTGCGTGGTGCTGTCACCGTGGCTGCGTGGTGCTGTCTGTCACCGTGGCTGCGTGGTGCTGTCTGTCACCGTGGCTGCGTGGTGCTGTCTGTCACCGTGGCTGCGTGGTGTTGTCTGTCACCGTGGCTGCGTGGTGCTGTCTGTCACCGTGGCTGCGTGGTGTTGTCTGTCACTGTGGCTGCGTGGTGTTGTCTGTCACTGTGGCTACGTAGTACCGCGTGAGGTCAAGTGACATCTCAGGCATTGCTTCTCGCTCGGATTCCTTTAGTTCAACTTAGGGTCTTTTCCATTTTTTCTGTTTGTATTTTAAGATTAAACTTTTTACTGAGTTTTTTTTTGCCCAATCTTGTTTTTAGAAATTAGCTTTCTTTCCTGGTGTTGCCACTTCCAGCTGTTTCTGCAGGGTCCCACAGCTGTCTTCTTCCTTGACCTCTTCTGTGTATTGTGACACTCACCACCAATGAACTAGTGGTTTTACTGCAGATATACCTGTAAATCTCTCCCTCTCTCCCTCTCTCTCTCTCTCTCCCTCTCTCCTCTCCCTCTCCTTTCAGACCAGCATCTGAGCCAACACTGATCTGAGCGGTGATGTTCCCTCGTGGATCGATTCATTCAAGAAGGAGTCTATCTTTACAACCAGGAGTCGGGTTTCTAGGATGAAATCCCACCTCTTCCACTGCCTTCATTGTCCACCTGTGGCTGGGCCCTGGCTGTGGGTGGAGGCCACAGTGATCGCCACCTTGAAGGGCTCTGTAAAACCCGAGAGGACACTTTGCACACTGTGCTCAGAGCAGAGCCTGGTGCACATGAGGCAGCCGTGAGCCAGGGCTGTAGAAAACACCCACTTCACACGCAAGGTGTTTATGCCGACCGCGCTCCACTTCATCGTAACCCGGGGGAGTGTCTTCCCGGAGCACTTGCCATGAGATGAAATCTGACTTCTGAGCTCTGCCTTGTACCTCACATGGACACCCCAGAGATATCAGGGCTCCGCCACTCACAGGGCTCTGCCCTTTTTGACTTAAATAGCGCATCTCCATCCTCTTCCACAAGAAACCCCTAGCTGGGAGGAAGACCATCCGAAAGCCCTTCATGGGCTTACAGTTTAAGAATAAAGCTGTGCTTCTCAGAAAACACACATTTTCTTGCTATTTTTGGCATGGCATGGAGCTACTTAAAAGTCAGGATATGAACCATGGATCTTGCCCTCGAGGGAACAGTCTGTAAACGGTTTACCCGGTCCCTAAACCGTCACTCAAGCTCCCCCCACGCCATGTCCCACGTCTTCTGCCCTTGCTGTCACCGCAACCAGTCAGACACAGAAACGCTCTTGGTTGCTTGGAAAGTGTGAGTTTCTTGGATCGTTACTTTCAAAGCCAACTGCCTGGTTTCCATTGGCACAACAGTGCGCAAGGCTGACCTCTCTTGGATGCCTCGTGGCCCAGCTGTGTCTTCGCAGTGGCCCGCCCTGATTTCCCCAGGTTTTTGGGTGCTTGTTCTTTCTGGCTCATACAACCCTTTTGAATATCTTAGGAGCCGTTGTATTTTAAAACTCGAAATTTCCAGCATCAAAAGAAAACTTTGTCCGTGTTGCTGGATAGGGAAGTTCTCAAAAGCAAATGGAGATTCCTGCGGAAGGGTCTCACCCATCCTGAACTAACTATGACCAACCCCAGATGATATCACACAGACTTTCTCTGTCCCGGTTCTCGGGGAGCTGTAAGAGCAATGCAGCTGTTTGCACAATGGAAGGAGCAAAGGGCTGTCAGGAGCTAGGTGCAGATGCACTCGTGAGACTCACCGGATATTTTCATTTCAGGGAACAGATCCGACAAGGCCTAGAAGAACTCCAGAAAGTTCTGCCAGGAGGAGACACTTACATGCATGAAGGATTTGAACGGGTAATTTCCAAACAGTTTTAAACTCCCATAAGGTGTCATGTTTCAGAATATCACAGTAGGGGTGGCTGATGGGACAGAGTGGTTATTAAGGGGACAGAACAGCACCCAGCAACAAGGTGACAGTTTCCTATAAGTTCGTACACAACAGTCCAAAAGAACCGTGGAGAGGGTTCCCTCCTCCGTCATTGACACTGATGACGCCAACGGCCCTCGCGAGCGTCCCCGCGGGTCACAGAGTGACCTTAGGTGCCGGCAGTCAGCAGCTGAGGAGAGTGCTAATGCTTTCAACTTACAGTGCGCAGCCGCTCAACGTGACAGCTGGACACACGTCCAGCCACACAACTTATGCGACGAGTGATTTCACCAGATGTGTCAGCTACGGCATCTAGCTGAGGCCCAGGCAAATCCAGTCAGAACCAAGACTGAGCCGTGGCTACTTCCAATACCTCAGCACGGCGCGTGGCCACAGAGCCGGGATATGGTGGCTGATGGCTTCTTTGTGTGTTTTTCAGGCCAGTGAGCAGATTTACTATGAAAACAGCCAAGGTAAGACCATAGCATAAAATAATTAGTATCTCTGTTTGATGATTCTGAAAAGAATTTTATTTTTCAAAATGTATAATATGGTCTGTAATTTCTAGATACACGCTTTGTCACCAAGAGGCCAGAAGGTCCTATGAAGGAATACATAGAAAGCTGGCTAACGCCACGCTGCAGTCTACCACCCTTTCGGTGGCAGGAAACAGCACATAAAAGTAATTAAGACCCTCTTCTGGCCACAGACTACGACTTCCATGAATAGTTTCAATGGTGGATTCATTAAGTTAATATATTCTTGGATATGTTAGTGAAGTCTTGGGTTTTTGTATCAGATTTAATCATCTTGTCCTTCTCTGAACTCCACGCCTCTTTATTACCACGATTGCGTATGATACTCAGACTAAGTTTGTCTTAAATGTTCCTTCATTTAAATGAAAATGCATGAAATATGCTTAGTGACATCCTTAGAAAAGAATAACGGTGGTAATATTTTAGTTACTGTTGCTGCCTGCCTGTGTGTCTTAGAAAAGAGTCTGCATTGCTCCTGATACCCAGTTCAGTTTTAAATGTGACAGACAGAACCAGTCCAGTGTTAACACTAAAACTTGTCAATAGAAATGGACTGTGTACACTGTTACTGGAAGTCTAAATATCATCAAGGGAATTGCAGTAGATTTTGACCACATTTGTAATACTTCTAGTCAGCTTGCAATTCCTGACGCATATCACTTTTTAAAAATGGCCGTCAAGGACTCCTGCATGTGGTCAGCTGCGTGTGGTGTATGAGAAGGACCAGTAAGTCCTGGTGGTGATGTCGGCCCCGCTGGCTGACCACAGGTCCATGGAGCTCCACGGCCATCTTATAGGTCAGCCTGTGGCTGAGATGAACCTGGAAGCCAGGTGAAGATCCGTCTCTGTGCCCCACGCGGCCTCACTCGCAGCCTCAAACATAAGTGAGTGATTCTCAGCCTTCGGTGTTGAGCTCAGAGAAGAGACGGTCCGTGGTCAGCAGCGTTTCCTCTGGTGCGGGACGACTTGAGCGTGTCTGTGTGCTTTGTGCAGGATACAGGACCGCAAGCGTCATCATCGCGCTTACGGACGGGGAGCTGCACGAAGACCTCTTCTTCTACTCGGAGAGGGAGGTGAGTGCCCTCTGCCGCGCCACCAGGCATGCAGCTCAGCGGGCACGTGTGCTGGCATGTGGGAGGCACCGGCTGCATCCCCGGCACGACTCACAGAAAAAGTAGAACCAGGCTTCTCCCTGCAGTAACCCACACTCTACCTCTGTAAAGCCTAAGTGAAACAGTGCTCATGTGTGAAAATAATCAGCAGTTCATTCTAAAGTGAATGTTCATGTCTCACATGGGAAATGTTTTCCCTTTCAACATTTTTACTGTATCTTGATGAACAAAAAATACCTGCTATGCTTTTGTTAAAGGCATTGTATTACTTTAGCAGCTTTAGAGAGCCATGTTTTGCTTTTAAACAGAAAACACTGGCACCGTTTTCCTTAGTATTTTCTACTGAAATAAGAGAAGAGGAAGAACTTCTGAGGATGGGGAGAGCTGGTTTGTGGGGTGACACTGAGCCTCAGTCCAAGAAGCAAAGTTGAGCAATAACAGTCAGCGAGGTGCTACAGTCCTCCCGGGTCCCTGTGAGCTTCGTGGTCCTCTGGTCCCTGTTGTTCTCTGTGGTTCTCTGTGATCCCTGTGGTTCTCTGTTGTTCTCTGTGGTTCTCTGTGGTACCTGTGATTCTATTATCTCTGCCATCCTCTGTGGTCCCCACGGTTCTCTGTGGACCCCATGTCCTCTGTAGTCCTCTGTGGACCCCATGGTACGCTGTGGACTCTGTGGTCGTCTGTGGACCCCATGGTACCCTGTGGACCCCGTGGTACTCTGTGGACCCCATGGTACGCTGTGGACCCTGTGGTATGCTGTGGACTCCATGGTCCTCTGTGGTCCTCTGTGGACCCCATGGTACGCTGTGGACCCCGTGGTCATCTGTGGACCCCATGGTACGCTGTGGACCCCGTGGTCGTCTGTGGACCCCATGGTACGCTGTGGACCCCGTGGTCGTCTGTGGACCCCGTGGTACCCTGTGGACCCCGTGGTACTCTGTGGACCCCGTGGTACCCTGTGGACCCCGTGGTACTCTGTGGACCCCGTGGTACTCTGGTTCCCATAGTCTTCTATGGATCCTACAGCCCCTGTGGTCCTCATGATGCTCTGTGGTCTCTATGACCCTCTATGGTCCCCAATGTCCTCTTTTGGTTCCTATGGTCCTCTGTGGTCCCCATGCTTCTCTGTGGACCCTGGGACCCCTGTGGTTCTCTATGGTCCCCGTGGTCCTCTATGGTCCCCATGCTTCTCTGTGGACCCTGTGGCCCTCTGGTTCTCTGCGGTCCCCTTGGTTCTCTAGGTCCCCTTGGTTCTCCCTGATCCCCTTGGTTCTCTGTGGACCTTGTGGTCCCCTTGGTTCTCTGCGGTCCCCTTGGTTCTCTGTGGACCTTGTGGCCCTCTGGTTCTCTGTGGTTCTCTGTGATACCCATGGTCTCCACAGTCATCTGTGCTCCTTGTTTCCTTTGTGCTCCAAAGCAAGTGGAGAACTCTCCGAACGAAGCTTTCATTTGTATAATGAGATTTTAAAAACGATGCTTTCTTAATTTATGATATTTATCCATGCATCCAATTTCTGATTTGAACTGCAGATACAGTTGGGGATATTAACTGGGGTTAATAACCCCAGACATTAACTGGGATAATTTATTGAAGGCTAGTTTTGACATGGCTAGCTCAGGCAAGGTAGAAACACTCGCAGATGAGCGCTGGGGGACAGACCCTTCCCTTGAGGTCGCGGCTGCTGTCGCGTGTACCTGAGCCCTCCATCAGTCCAAGGTGAATGTGTGGGCTTTCATGCAGAGCACCCTTGGCTGCACCCTGGAGACAAGTGAGCGAGGCGCAGGCACTGCCATGCCGCACAATTCCTTCACCAGCTCCCTTCTAGCGCAAAGGAGACTCTGCACGAGGGACGCGGCTCCGCACGACAGGCAGTGTAGTGTGAGCATCTGGAAGCAACGTGCCTCTGCGGTCTAAACTTGGAGCTATCTGACGGGAGTGTAGGATGGCTTCTCTGCGCACTGAAGAACAACCATCAGATAAAGTAAAATCCCTAATAAGGACAGAGCCAAGGACAAATGATGACAGCTTAAAATAGACGTCAGCAGAAAGCAATGTTAGGTATGGAGCACACAGAGCTGGAAAACCATTCAGCACGCCAGTGCCAGCAGAGGAAAGTCTCCAAGAAAGATAGACCCCAAATGAAAGACAGCGCTTTCCTGCCTCCAGGATCTTCTAGAAAGCCAGCTATAGGAGAGGAGTCTTGGAGCTGATGCTGACTGCATTAAGAATCGTATTATTCTGAAAGCGGCAGAGGATGTTTCCAATATAAAGGAAAAAGACATGTGCTGACCCTTCTTCACGTCGGTGTTAGACACACGGAGGTTTGAGCCCTGAGAGGGAGAAACAGTCAAATTAATGGAGAGTCGCGTACTGATCGTTGGTTGTTGGTTAGGTACCTATCGCGAAGCCAAGGGTTCCCCGCTTCTTGTTTTCTGTTCTGAAACGTGGGAACCTGGAAATCAGGTGTCAGAGCCTTTATCAAATCAAAGACTAACCAGCCTGAGATTTGAATATTCTCCCACATGTTGCCTTGTTGGAGATTAATGCAGAGCAGGTCCTGATTCACCCATTCAGATGTGGACCTCACTAGGTCACCGTCTACAGGTGCGCGAAAGGCCTGGCTCTTAAAGCATGTTCACATACATACACACACATCATTGATGCTAGTATGCACATCACGATGCTCAGTGTTGACGTTATATTTCACATGTTGATGATGCTGGCACATGTGCACATCACGTCGTCGGTACTGACATGCGTGTACATCATGCCCTTGCTGTTGACGTGTGCACGATGTCATGTATTGGGGCTACGTGAGCACTGCTTAGCATTATCACAATTCAGTCTCCGGACGCTCTGGGACTCCTGCTTCCTAAGCCACATTGCTCCATGACCTCTGCTCTGTCCCCGAATACCGGTGAAACCCGTGACAGGAGTAACAAAGGCACGTACCCCAGAGAACCTCATGAGATCTCACCTGTGTCACCCTTTCCTCCCCCTCCTTTCAAGCCCCCATCTCAGGACCGTTTCAGTGCGTCCCTTGGACTGACTGCTCCCGGTGGTCTATACCGGCTTGTGATGGTCACTGGAGTACCAGCTCTCAGTGTCCCCTGCAGGTGACACTTGCCACGATCCAGGTGCTCAGTTAATACTGTGGCTGACATTGGTCCGCGACACAAAAGGAACTCACTCGCTCTCCTGCCCCTCTAATCTCCTTTGTCTCCTTGACCCAGGCGAACAGATCGCGAGACCTCGGTGCCATTGTCTACTGCGTGGGCGTGAAGGATTTCAATGAAACGCAGGTATGAGCTGGGATGTCCTCGCTTCCGGAGCGCGGTGAGGCAGTGCACTCCCATGGGGGTGAATCTGCAGGGACAGCCTGTGGTCAGAGCTGCCCGAGAGGGACCCGCCTTCCGAAGCACGGGGTCTCCAGCACCACCAGGCTGCACATCTCTTGGCTTTCTGAGTGAATGTTAGGTTGCCAAGGTGTGGCTGGCGCGATGATTCAGTGGTTAAAGCTCTCGCCACACAAGCAAAGGGGCCTGAATTCAGACCCTTGGGTCCCACATAAAAATGCCAGGCAGGTATGAAGGCCTGCGTGTGATTCCAGCCCTAGAAGGCAGAGCCTGGGAGTCCCCAGAGCAAAACAGCTGGCCAGACATGCTCTGATCTAACAGAGACAGTCAGGTGGAGGAGCGACAGGATGATCCCCAATTTCACCCTCGGACCTCCACAGACACACTCAAGTGCACCCTGTGCATTCACTTCGTACACACGTCTATGTATCCACATGCAGACACACAAGTCACAGCCCATTACACATACGTAAAAGAAGAGAAGATTGCCCGTGTGTCCGCATACCTCTGAATTCATTGAAAAACTATTTTTCTTAATTTAACTTGACAACTATATATTTTTTTTAATTCAAGTGAAAAGTATGCCTTTTGGTCAACTAAAATGCAAAACATTTTCAGTAAAAAAAAAAGGAAACAATGGCCAAAAAAAAATATGTTGAAACATACACAAGAGAAGCTTGCAGACCTGCAAGTCTCCTGAAAAGATGTTCTTATAAGGCAGTGCCCACTTCCACTATTAGAATAAACATACATGTATTTGCATTGAAAATGTACCGCAGTCTGTACATACGAAACCATTAGCAAAGAACATCTACACAAAAGATTATAAATAACCCTTATTTTCTTTTCATTTTAACACTCATGTTTTTCCCTAAGTTTTGACAATGAGGGTGTTGCTTTTGAAGCCAGTAAAAACAGAAAAGGTATTTTTAAACTACACGCTGGTGTGGACCCAATAACCGTGCAGTGCTGGGGTCTCAGGTCAGTTCCTCGTGTCTTCAGGCCTCACCTTCATCAATCCAAAGAGCAGACGACTTGTCCTTCCTGACATTTGGGGTGAAGATGGGACCTCATATAGCAACAAAGCCCAAATTGATTTTTGTTCAGAAGTTGCTCCGGAGGGGCAAGTTTGATTGGAATAAAGTGATGAGCATTTGGGTGAATCGGAGAAAGAGGAGTCCGTGGCTTGCTCTCCGAATCCACAAATCCTTAGGCCAAATTTTCATGGAGCCCACGAGGACTAGACAATGCAGGAGCGAGCAGCCCCCGGCCTGCTCCGGAGGGTCCTGGTCAGCTCGTGACTGTGGAGGTGCTGGAGAGGCCCTGAGCCCCAGGGAGGCCTCAGCCCCCCGGGGAGGCCTCAGCTCTCGGGGCTCTGGGCATCGTGGGGCTGCTCACGGTAGCTGCCTGCGTCCTCCCCGCCCGTGCCTGACGTGTCTCGGTGTGTGTTGCTGTGTTCCCAGCTGGCCAGGATTGCGGACAGCAAGGACCACGTGTTTCCTGTGAACGACGGCTTCCAGGCCCTGCAGGGCATCATCCACTCGGTGAGTGCGGCGGTGCCCTGAGGCTGCGGTTCTGCTTGAGGGAGCGTTCCCTGCTCTGTCTTGTTCACCTGCGTGCCGGATCTCCCTCCAGCCTTTCGCTCGTGTTTCTTTTCTCATTCTCCTTGCCAACGCTACACAACAAACACGCAGAGTTGAAGGGAACCCTGTCTGGGCAGCGAGCCAACCCTGAGGCAGGCTTCAGTCCTCAGACCTGTGTCTGCTCCTGCCTGTCTTGCAGCTCCCCGGCCCTGGCTGAAGGCGCCCTAGGGCGCTAACTGCGCGTGCTGCGTGAAGCAGGCTGCTCACTCGCCTGAGCCGCTGCTATGAGGCCTGAATCAGGTTCAGCTCAGACGCAGCTGGGCTTCAAGAGTTTCTGAAATCTCCAGAAGTGATGTAATAGCGGGGGTTCAGAGACACTGCCTTAGACCCTGCCCCAGCCTACCTCCCCGCTCCCCGAATCAGCCCTTCCGTGGCTCACAGGGGCTCTCAGTCACTCGCCCTCTCTGCACACACAAGTGGCTTTCTGGAGTCCCTGTCCTGCGTGGTGAGCAGAGTAGACCCCTCCTGGGGTCTCTGTGTCCATCTGCAGGTCTCACCACTGGTCCTGGCTGCTACTGGTCTTTAAGACCGACCTATGTGTATGTATCTCTCTCATGATACCGCGAGGTACCCCATGGTCGTGGTGGAAGCTCCCCAGGCTCTAGACTTGGGGTGTGTAAACTCAGAATCACTTGTCCTCCCAAGAGATTTTGGGGGGTCTTGGACTCAGGAGTCCTAGCAAAGGCCTCAGCCCCCCCCAACCAACCAAGAAGGTCTGGCATGGTCGTGTCTCCATGTGGCTCCTTCGAACCTCTCAGAGTTGCCACAAGTGCTAGGAGAATGGACTGCTTAGACATCTCTGCACACCTGCTCTCTTCCTGACAAAAGTGCTGACGAGAAAACCTTCCAGAGGCTTGTCGGCAGACTGCAAGGACTTACCCTGAGAACATGTAGAAATGTGGGCAGACTGCAAGGACCACCCTGAGAACATCTAGAAATGTCACAGACTGCAAGGACCACCCTGAGAACATCTAGAAATGTCACAGACTGCAAGGACTTACCCTGAGAACATGTAGAAATGTGGGCAGACTGCAAGGACTTACCCTGAGAACATGTAGAAATGTGGGCAGACTGCAAGGACTTACCCTGAGAACGTGTAGAAATGTGGGCAGACTGCAAGGACTTACCCTGAGAACATGTAGAAATGTGGGCAGACTGCAAGGACCACCCTGAGAACATCTAGAAATGTCACAGACTGCAAGGACTTACCCTGAGAACATGTAGAAATGTGGGCAGACTGCAAGGACTTACCCTGAGAACATGTAGAAATGTGGGCAGACTGCAAGGACTTACCCTGAGAATATGTAGAAATGTGGGCGGACTGCAAGGACTTACTCTGAGAACATGTAGAAATGTGGGCGGACTACAAGGACTTACCCTGAGAACATGTAGAAATGTGGGCAGACTGCAAGGACTTACCCTGAGAACATCTAGAAATGTGGGCAGACTGCAAGGACTTACCCTGAGAACATCTAGAAATGTGGGCAGACTGCAAGGACTTACCCTGAGAACATCTAGAAATGCCGTAGGCACTGCAGCAAACTCTTTCCCTCGCCTCTTATCCTCCCATGAGGGACAGTCACGCCCGCAACCCTTGCCTGCCTTCTCAGGATATTTCTTTCCACCCTAGGACACACACAGCTAACAGCAGTTGTATCTGTTGGTTTAACATATAGGTGGATTTTAATTAAAAGCCATGACTATGTTTCTTTTTAACATTTAGCTAACAGATTGCAAGTTAAATCATTTCAAAATAGAAGTTGCCAGGGTTTCACACCTGAGCTTGCCCAGTCCTGCCCATCCCCAAGATGCACTGCTCCAGTCATGAGGGTCTAGGCTACTCTGCATTTTCCAGAAGCAAGCACATCAGGTGTACTCTGAAGATGTTGCCGTCTTAACTCTAGTGTTCAGAAGTATGAAAAATAACTTTAGGTTGGGAATTCCTAGCCTCGAGACATTTGAACTTACTTTACCAGAAAATGGAAATTACTGGAAAATATAGTCAAATTCAAACCAGTTTACAAGTGAGGGTCCCTGCATTGAAGAATTCTGGAGTCTCCGTGGCACACACAAGTAACCAGAACATAGCCCAGCACCATGGACACGGTAGCCGCAGGACTGACCATAAGCCCAGGGCCGGGGCCGTCATGTGAAGGAGAGTCCGTCTGGACCAGGAAAGGATGGAGGGTGGGACAGAGGAGAGGCAGCCTTCCCAAGGCCAGCACAGCGCATCCCGGGACGGTTGGCAGCCCCTGCCTGCGGCTGGGAGCCCAGATGAGGAAGACAGGACAGAAGTTGTCAGCACCCCGCAGCTCGAAGGGCGTCACTGTGCGTCCTGCGGCGGTGAGGGGAGCCGCCTGTTCCGTTTCATTTATAATTAACGTGCAGCACAGGAGCAGGTTCATGGGCTCTCCTGCAAGAACTAACAAACGAAAGCCTGCTTCGCTTCTGAGATGCCGTGGGATCGGGTACTTGGTGTGGTGTGGCCGTGGACCTTGTGGTCTCAGGGCGAGTGTGCGTGTGCAGCATCGCATCAGGGAAGCACGTCTGTCCATCACGTATCAGTTCTGTGTGTTGAGCTCTTCTTGGTAACTGACAAGCAACGGCTGTGTCTGTACATGCGGTTGCTATTTTCTTATAATAAAACAAGGCTGGGCTTAATTACCCAAAAGAATATTGTGGAGCAGCTCAGATGGTCACAAAGCCGGAAAGGACGACGCAGAAGTTCACATGGACGCAGCTCCCTGGGGGCCAGGGATGCGGCTTGGGGGCAGCACCTGCCTCGCACAGGCGAGGGGCTTGGGTTCCGTCTGGAACTGCCAAAGGGCAACCCAAAGCGCGCTGCAAACCTCTCGGGAGGTCTGCCTGTTCGGAGCCTGTCCAGATGGGGCTTAAACGCTGCCTGGAAGACTCCCGGAGAAAGCACGCTCACACGACTAAAGGGCTAGCGTCGTTAGGCGCTGTTTGAGGCAGGACGAGGGGCTGGCGCGAGAGGCTCCCTGAGAGCTCCTGAGGTCATGGGACCCTGGCACGGGCAGGGCTGCTGGCAATGCGCCTCCTGGGACTAGCCCGCAGGATGGAAGAGGCCATGTGATGAACTGCCAAGGTTGGCTGCCACTCGGGATGGCAGAGTGGGGAACGGAAACCCACCTCTGCCCATTCGACGGCGCTGCCCATTCGACGGCTGCCCATTCGACGGCTCTGCTGCTCGCTGAGGGAAGGAAAAGCTGATCCGGCACCAGTCTAATGCCTCATCCTGGGCTCTCGCCACGGTGCCTGTTTCTTTTCACCATCCCTCGGGCCTCTCTCCTTTAAGAGAGAGGTACTCTCCTGCCATAGCTGCCAAGAAAGACAGAAGGAAGCCAGCGGCCATGCGAACTTACTGTACGAGCAACGCTGGCCCTGCGTTCCACTTAGCAGTAGCACTGCTGCTAAGTGAGCAGCCTGTGCTATTAGAGCGAGCGAACATGCACGCCATGCACAGGGCGGAGGCCAGAGGACAGCTCCAGAAGTCAGTTCTCTCCTTCTACCTGTGGGCTTGTGAGGTTCAAACCAGGTCACCAGGTGTGTGAGCAGGCGCCTCACCTCTGAGCCTCTCGCTGGCTTCATTCAAGGAATTATCCTCATCCTGTCTGGCGTGAGAAAGCCGAAGGCCAGGCAATGTGCTTCCAAGCACGGAGCTCCAGGGAGATGCAGGCCGGGCCCTGGATCCTTGCTTCTCCCACCGCTTCCTAGGAGAGTAAAAGAATTCCATTGGATGAGTCCTTCCCATAGGCCAGACACTGGCAAGGCTCTGCCTCTGCAGCTCACCTCCTAGGGTCTCTGCCTGTGTCCGAGGGCCTGACCCTCACAGTAGCCCAGCTTGATTTTGCAGACTACGGTGATAACTTGGTGAAGATTGTAGCCCTCTGAGTCAGCGAAACTGTGAAAGAAGAACCCTTTCTTTTGCCTCCCCTTCCTGTGGCTTCTTCGGGCATTTCCACTGGCCTCTTGAACTAACCACCAACCCTCAGGAGGAAGACTCCTGGGTCTTCATTTGCCTGTCACAAATGCAGTGTGCAGTGACATCGTGAAAGGTGGCTTCAGATAACACTGATCTCGGCAGCTCTGAGTCCCACATTTGGCCCAGTTACCATAACTTTGGGTCCTCCCAGCCGCCCCACCTTGAGTGAAGTTGGGGGCAGTACTTGGAATCAGGGGTGTTGTCTATGGGCAGGAGAGCCCAGCCTGGCTCCAGGCCGTCTGTGCCCCCTGAGGATTCCCCTCCCGGAGCTGTATAAGCCTGTGCCTGCCAGGCTTCCTGTTAACAGGAGCGTGACAGCACACAGGACCTCTGCGTGTGTGCTCAACAATAAACAAGTATTGAGCAAACACAGCCTGCCAGCAAGATCCCTCTCGAGCTTTGGCGGGACCTCCTATCGGGGAATCTGAGATCAGCAAACTGAGGAACAGATCTATTCCGTTGTGCATGTAAATTTATTATTTACAGAATCCAAATCCTATGCTGATTTCTCTTTTCTACCCATATAAGGATAGAATAATGAACCCCCAAATCCAGCAAACTATGACTAGTGGCAGAGTCTGTCTTCCAAGACCCTTCTGGGGTCTACCAGGCGTCTCCTCCCAAGCAAGGTCAGCATGGCTGTCCTGCAGTCCTGGAGGCCAGGCTGTCCTGAACCAACCTCTCTCTGACCAGCAGGTGAGACACCTGAGAGTAGCCATGCTTCTCCAAACCAGCCATTTCTGCTCGGTGGAACCACTTCTGTAAGACCAGCTAGTTCCTGTCTCAAGGCCTGTTCTGTCCCAAGATGCTTCTGGAGCCTCTTTGTGAGCCTGCCATGGGGCCTCTTCCTCGGCCTTGGATCTCCCCCCGCCATATGCCACCCCCACGTCCCCCAACAGATGCTGAGTTGCCTAATCCCAGAGATGTGCCCCTGCGCCAGCACCATACTTTCCACATTTATTCATCGTAAGGCTGCCCAGAGGGACGCATACCACTTGTGACCCGCGGAGGCCCTCGCCAAGCAACAGACAGACATTTCATGGCTGAGTTTCTTGTAAACCCCCCCAGTGCCTCCTGCCCTCTCTTCCAGAATTGCAGCTAGAAGACAGTATTGTAAGCTCTGCTCACACTTTAGGTCTTGGATGCGAACAAAAATAGAATCGATTGTAGTTGCTGGGATAGAGCAGAAAATCTTTAAAGAAAATCTTTGTCCAGGTGGTCCCTAAAGCCATGTGGATTGTGGAATGGAGTTGAGAGGCTGAGAAGAGGAAAAGCGAGGGGTATGCTCAGCAAGTCGAGCTCCCTCTCCTGCCCCTGCAGGGCGCTCTCTCTCTCTCTCTGTCTCTCTCTCTCTCTCTGTCTGTCTGTCTCTCTCTCTGTCTCTCTGTCTCTCTCTGTCTCTCTCTGTCTCTCTCTCTCTCTCTCTCTCTCTCTCTCTCTCTCTCTCTCTCTCTCTGAATCGGGAAACTCCTTGTAAAAGCAGAAGCAGCTTTTGGATAAAAGCACCTTCAGAGAGGTCTGCTTGGCGGGTCAGTAGCCTCACTCACAGCTAACTCGGCCTCCGTTTGGGAAACATGGTTAGGCGGGGAAAAGAGGGTTTCAGAGAGGCTGTGCTTCCCTGCGGCCCTCAAACAGACTCCACTGGGCGCACAACCAGCAGAGAATGACTTCTACCTCAGCAGGCTGCATACTTGACTCAAAACTTCATGTTTTCAACCTAAGCCTCTTAAGATATGTCTCTTGATGCGAATCTTTATTTGATGCACACATAAAATCACTGAATCCCAGAAAGATGTATGAAAAATATTCAACTTTTGTTTAAAGTTAGCTTCCACAAGATAGGCATGGACCTAGGCAGATACCAAATGTTAAAAACAAACCTGGCTGTTAAAATTCGATTAGGAATGATTAGACAATGTTACTTTTAATATTTAATAACTTAGACACCACATCATTTTAGACCCAGTGGGAGCTACACAGATTTACCTGGAAAGTGTAAGCCAGACAGTGTGTCTCGGGCTGCCTGGCTGTTACCCAAAGTGTTGCTGTAATTCACCAGTGTGTCGTCTGCTCTCAGCCTCAACTGTGTGTGACCCCTTCAGAGGAGCCCAGGTCTCCTGCACCAAGCACACACCTCTACAGTTTTTCCCCAAGAAAAGACATTGTGGTCTTTTAAATGCAGACCACCCTAACTTTCAGTGGGGGAAAAGATCCACCTTAAGGGTGTGTCTGCCCTCTTTTCATGGAGACACATCATCTACAATGTTCACCTTCAAAAATCACACAGTCAGGCTGGAGAGAGGTTCGGTGGTTAAAGCCTCTGTCTCAGAAGCAAAAAGACCTGAGTTTGGAGTCCTCAGACCCTACATAAACGCAGGACATATAAGGCTTCAAACTAATTCTGACCCTGGGAGGCGAGCCTGGAAAACCCCAGAGCAAAGCAATTAAGGTGGAAGAACAATCCAGGCTGATTCCTGAAGTCACCCTTGGACTCCACAGACTCACCCTGAGGTGACCTCCTGTACACAGACCTCACCCCGTCCAGCACCCCCCCACCCAGCGGTTCCCTGTGCAAATTCGCCCCGTGCGCCTTCAACATCCTCACAATACTGCGGCCTGGAAGGGAGGGGCCCAGCTCCTCAGTGCTGTGTCCAGTCTCTGAGCTGCAGCTCAGACACAATCACCACCCAATCTGTGCCAGCGATGGCCAAGCGAACCCCAAGCCGGCCCACATCACCGACCTCCCAGCTCTGACGCACCCCAAGCCGGCCCACATCACCGACCTCCCAGCTCTGACGCCACACACTTCCAGCACCATGAACCACCGTCCTTCCCCCACTGATAAGTTCCGCTCCATTGGCCAGTACAGTCTCTCCAGATGTTTTAAATTAAGATTGGGAAAGCTGTGTTTTTGCTTGATTGGGTCACGACCCTTGGCTGACACTTTTTGGCCTTTGATGTGATCCTTAGATTCATCCGCTAATTGTAGACACCTTGAAAGAATAATACCATGTGTGTTTATTATGACAAACACCGTTAGCATGCCTTTCTGGGCAAAGATTCGTGGGTGCATCTTCGCCGAGTTCTGGCTACAGGTCAGAATTGGTTCAGAAACATTGGTGGTAACTTGAGAACATCCATGGGTGAGATTTCACGTGTGTGTTTTGGAAAATGAAAGCGGATGGAAAAGATACAACAGCCCCATTTTTATTCTTGGATTGGCTTTAAGTCTTTAACTGCAGACGATAAAATGATTTATTACACGCTCATCACTGGAAGAATCCTATTTAAAAGAGCAAAGCAGCTGTGCGTGTCCAGTGCCGCTGCGAGCGAGGCCCTCAGACGTAAGGTGTGGAGATTCACGCCTGCTGAGCTGTCGAGAGCGGCAGTGTCCCCAATGAAGTGCCCATGGGCTGGGGAGGCCCACAGCAGCGCGCGGGCAGAGCCCGGCCCTGACCGTCACCTGGGCGCCTGGCACCTGAGGACAGGCCCTAGTCCCACGCGTGGGATGGACCGCAGGAAAGAGGAGCCCAGAGCAGCCAGGGGAACAGCAGGGGCCCCTGTCAGTCAGGCTGGCACTGAGCCCAGCTGCCAGCAGTCAGGCATGTGGCACATGAGGCATGTGGGGTCCAGAACCTTCCATGGCCGAAACCATAGGGACCCCTGGACCCTGCTCTACCCGTGCCGCCTCAAGGAGGTGTGTAGTTAGCCAGAGGCAAACCCCAAAAGAACACAACGCGATGGGGTGTGCGGAGGCAGGGAGGAGGCTGGAAGCCTGCATTAGAAAAAAACGAGTCTGCTGCCTGTGTTTCCGGAACAGTCACCAAGGCCTGGGCCGGGTGGCGACTTCTGCTGCTCTCTCGTCTGCGCTCCAGACAAGATTTCTCTGAAGCCTATCTGTTCATTTCCTTTCCCCTTGCTTCTCTCTGAGGATGCCCGGATTTCTCTCCAGAATGGTAAATACTCTCTCCCGAGAAGCTGGTTTGTGTCACTGTGTTCTGGAAAGCTGGAACCAAGCATGCTCCCAGCACGGCAGAGCCCCCTGCCCTCTCCCCATGCATCGGCGTCCTTATGTCCACTTGAATCCCCCTCCTTGTCACATCTGTGTGTCCTGCATGCATGCATTGCCAAAGCGAGACCAAGAGCATGTTTGAAGAGGTGCGCCATGAGCTTAGTGCTAAGAGAAGGTCTCTTACAGACTTTAAGGTTTATGATTACATCATCCATTGCTGTGACAAATGCCCTCTTGTGAAAGGAAGGCGGGTTTCTTTCAGCCCTTGGCGGCGTCTCAAATTTCAACCTAAGTAAAGCCACGAGAGGAGTGTATCGGTTACTTTTTTATTGCTATAGCAAAATCTCTGGCAAAGTAACGGAAGAAAGGATTTGTTTTGACTCACAGCTGAAGGGCACAGCCCATGGGGCGGGGCTGGTCACGTGGCGTCCACAGTCAGGAAGCAGAGAGCAAGGTGAATGCTCTGCTCACCTCGCATTCTCCTTTTTATTCAGTCTGGAACCTCAGCCCGGGACGGAGCCACCCACAGCCTCCTTTTTTCAGTGTAGCTAATCTAGAAACTTCCAGACAGACCTAGAGGTTTGTCTCCTGGGGGATTCTAGGGCCTGTCAAATTGACAATCAGCATCACAAAAAGATACCACGTTTGGCTAGCATGTTGATTCAGTATCTTTCCTTGTTGAAAATTCTTGGTCAAATTTTGGAATTGATATTCACAGGGGGCAAGAGTCACAGATGGTGGAGAGCTTGCGGCAGATGGGTGGGTGCTCTGCGGGTCAGGGTCCTGTGGTTCCCCAGGCTCTCCACACCCCCTGTAGCACAAGAGTAGAACACACATTCCCAGCCAAGGGCCAGGGTCTTCCCGGAGTGCAGGGCGGCCCTCCCCATCATCTTTCCAGACTTCTCATCGCAGCTCTGAGCTGTGTGGCTAGCGCACCTGCTCTCTCCAGTTTCTCTCTAGTCACTCTTTCCTTTCCGCGATTCAAGCTCTTTTGTGCCGGCTGAGGTAGTCCCTACATGTATAACCACCTCCGCACTCCCTCCCACCCCCAGGACCTGCCCTGCCCCTACCCACCCCCAGCTCCCTCTTCTACAAGGAATTTGCTGTGTTCCTGCACCAGAATTGTCTCACCTCCCCCATCCCCTACGCCGTACTCCCTTTATCCAGTGCTCCATCATGTGGAAACCTCGAATGTCTCCAAGTCGGGACTTCCTTATGTTGGGCTCAGCAGAGTCCTAAAATAAATCGAAAGGCTGTTTGGATGCCAGCCGCATGTGGCTCGTTACTGTTTGGCACTGAAGACACTGAGGTGCGTGGCACCCCTCCAAAGGCGTCGTTCCTTGGTTGAGCGTCCGCAGCTGGGTACCCAAGCACTCTGTCTCAATTCTCTCTCTCCTGGACATTGACCATTTCATTTCTTCTAGATTTTAAAGAAATCCTGCATTGAAATCCTAGCTGCCGAACCGTCCACCATTTGTGCAGGAGGTGAGTTTGGGACGAGCCGATTGCTTTCCCTCGACTGATGATATCTTGATTCAAATCTGTGTTCACTTCATGGTAAGAGGGACAAGCGTTGGAACAGGAGCCAAAAAAAAAAAAAATAGAACTTGCTAATTAAATTTGCTTCTAAGAAGAAGGAGGAAGCAGCATGTCAGCTGTTTGACAAAGAAACTGTAGAAACTCACACCAGCTCAAGACTGATCACCTCACCGTTCTCTGCCGGGCAGGGGCCGTCATTGCTGGCTCTCCGCGGTGATGGAGGGCTCTGCATGGTGACGGAGGGCTCTGCATGGTGACGGAGGGCTCTCTGCGGTGACGGAGGGCTTTGCATGGTGACGGAGGGCTCTGCATGGTGACGGAGGGCTCTCCATGGTGACGGAGGGCTCTCTGCAGTGATGGAGGGCTCTCCGCGGTGACAGAGGGCTCTCCATGGTGACGGAGGGCTCTGCATGGTGACGGAGGGCTCTCTGCAGTGATGGAGGGCTCTCCGCGGTGACAGAGGGCTCTCCATGGTGACGGAGGGCTCTGCATGGTGACGGAGGGCTCTGCATGGTGACGGAAGGCTCTGCATGGTGACGGAGGGCTCTCTGCAGTGATGGGGGGCTCTCCGCGGTGACAGAGGGCTCTCCATGGTGACGGAGGGCTCTGCATGGTGACGGAGGGCTCTCCATGGTGACGGAGGGCTCTGCATGGTGACGGAGGGCTCTCCATGGTGACGGAGGGCTCTCTGCAGTGATGGAGGGCTCTCCGCGGTGACAGAGGGCTCTCCATGGTGACGGAGGGCTCTGCATGGTGACGGAGGGCTCTGCATGGTGACGGAAGGCTCTGCATGGTGACGGAGGGCTCTCTGCAGTGATGGGGGGCTCTCCGCGGTGACAGAGGGCTCTCCATGGTGACGGAGGGCTCTGCATGGTGACGGAGGGCTCTCCATGGTGACGGAGGGCTCTCCATGGTGACGGAGGGCTCTCCATGGTGACGGAGGGCTCTCCATGGTGACGGAGGGCTCTCCATGGTGACGGAGGGCTCTCCATGGTGACGGAGGGCTCTGCGCGGTGACGGAGGGCTCTCCATGGTGACGGAGGGCTCTCCATGGTGACGGAGGGCTCTCTGCAGTGACGGAGGGCTCTGCGCGGTGACGGAGGGCTCTCTAGAGTGTTGTATTTAAATCTAAGGTTGGTGCTGGTCCTCTGCAGACCTGGGTATTTGTCCTAACTGTTCAATCAGCCAGACCTCAGGAGATGGTCTTACCACCTGTGATTGTCACAGGGCTTGTCCTACATCTGGCATTGACATAGGAGATCTCTGTGCACAGAAGCAGCTGTCTCTCAGTCACGTGGAAGTTGGGGCTTTGCTCCTGTTTGATCGTCAGGCACTGCTTATGGCGACAGCAACGCCGACTCCTCTCATGCGATGAGTCTCCTGTCCATGTTCAGGTAGAAGTGTTTTCACGCAGCCAGCATGGCTGGGAACTTGTGGATGGGCTGACTCTCTGTGGGTCCCCATCGCTGCACCTTACTTCTTTCACATTCTTGCAGAACAGCCTGTGTTAGGAAACTGACCCGTGACCCGTGCTCTGGCCCCATCTGCTTTTCTAGCATGTGCGCCCCTCGAGAACCGCTGCTTATCCTGGTCTCACTCAGCTGTCCTCGGCCCACAGCTGGTCACGTGCCGGGTGAGCAAGTGCTAGGAAGGAACTCATCGGGACCCAGTGTGCAGCCTGCCAACTGGTCTACCTTTGAAGCAAGAGCTTCCAGAAAGGAAGTTATACTTAGCTCCTTACACCCTGTTTCCTGATGTTTCTGATAGTGCAGGATGAGGTCACACCAGAGAAAACCGCTTGAGGCTTCATGTTGGGCATTTGGAGATTAAATAGACTCAGCAACATCCAGAAATTCTCCTGACACTGCCCTCACGGGCTGCTCCTTGCTTCGCATGCCGGGCCACTCGGCACCTGTTCTAGATGGATGCTCTCTTGCCTGCTAGATCTTCTTTCCACTTAAAGACATTTTCTCTTAGAGAGAAGCACTCGTGCCCTGTTGGTGTAATGTAAAATAACAAACTACCATGGAATGTGGTTTGAACATTTTCTTTAAAAAAGTAAATGTGCACTTGCGAAATGACATGGCCATTCTAGCTTTTGCCCAAAGTTAAAGGAGACAATGAAGTCTCCGACCCCACAAAGTCAGACGGTTGTTTGTAATAGCTCCATTTTAATAGCCAAAACTGTAAGCTATTTGTGTGTTCATCGACAAGGGATTAGTTGAAAAAAATGTTACTTTTTCCATGCATTGGAATAATACCCAATCATAAAATAAACCTCATATAAATTTCAGAATAATTATGATGAGATTGAGTTGTATCAAACAGAAGAAGCCAGTCCAAACGAATCATATATATGATCCTACAGAAAATTCTAGACAATTTGAACTGGTGTCTAGATTATAGACCAGTAATTTTGTGGGAGGGGAAAAGGGCAGAGCAGGAAGAGAGGCGGGGGCAGCAGGAGGAAACATTCAGGATAACCAGCAAGTGGCTGGTTCATCTGGGGTCTGGTCTCATGGGTGACTTTCACTCATTATATCTGCCCTCTATGCAAAACAGCATTTGTCAGTTATGTCTCTCTGAAGGTGCTATGCGTCAAAATGTTCTAGAATCTCATGTTAGATGTGATGTGGCGCGTTGAGTTTTTACTGCACAAGAGAATTCAGACTGCCTTACACGATGGCACAGTTCTGGCGGCAGTTGGGCACAGTGACCTCAGGAGACTGAGCAAGCAGAGACCATGCGCGTGCTGGTTCCCAGCACCGTGGGTAGCGGCAGGCTGCGGGACTCTTCGGATGCAATGGTGGTACTCAGGCGCAGGTTCCGATGAGCACTCATTTCTCCCAGGGACATGTCTAGGACTGGAACATTTGGCTCACAGAGTCATTGTGCTTAAAATGTTGGGACGTGCCAGACTCCACAGAGAGATTGCACCCCTTCCAACCCCACCAAGGTACACGTGACTTTCCAGCTCTTACCGTCCTTGCTGTTGCCCATGGCTCTCAGTGTAGCTAGCACATTCGCTGGGAAGGGAATTGTGGTGCAGAAGTGGCATTTCTGTAATAGCCAGGGACACTGAGCATCTGTCACTCACTAGCCTCAGACAAGCCAGCGTCAACCCTGCTGCCGCCGAGGACGCGAGACCTCGTTTCCCCGTCTTCAGTTCTTCTTTCGTCCAGTCAGTAAGCTCACGCTGAGACCAGCCCTAGGCCGAGTGAGGCGTGGACAAGCATCCAGATGGAAGGACTGATTTCTGCAGTCCAGAATCTTAAGTTATCATTGAAAATTAAAATAGCAATAAGATCATAATGAATGTATACATCCTTAAACTACAGGATAAATATCCCAAAAGCCTAAATTAAAGACCACTTCAGGTAGAAAAATCTTTTCTGGAGGCATGTGATTGAGTCCCAATACTTCCTGTAGGAGCAGGGGTCTTCCCGGGTCATGTGTGCCCACTGACAAAGTCACTTGCAGGGCAAAAGCTCAATGGCTGTGTCCTGAGCGCAGAGAGTCTGGTTCCCGCTCACTGCAGGTCGTGCCATGTCTGGTTCCCGCTCACTGCAGGTCATGCCACATCTGGTTCCCGCTCACTGCAGGTCATGCATGCCACATCTGGTTCCCGCTCACTGCAGGTTGTGCCACGTCTGGTTCCTACTCACTGCAGGTCATGCCACGTCTGGTTTCTGCTCACTGCAGGTCGTGCCACATCTGGTTCCCGCTCACTGCAGGTCATGCATGCCACATCTGGTTCCCACTCACTGCAGGTCGTGCCACGTCTGGTTTCTGCTCACTGCAGGTCGTGCCACGTCTGGTTTCTGCTCTCTGCAGGTCGTGCCATGTCTGGTTTCTGCTCTCTGCATATCATGCATGCCTTGGCATTTGGTTATGTAACCTCTGTGCAAAGATATTCTAGTCAGGCTGCTGGTCAGATGTCCAGCCTTCCTGGAAACAGAAGTGCGCACTGACCTGACGACCATGCCAGATAGGCAAAGAGCTCTGCTCTGCTCCTGGAATCCTCCCCCCGCCCCCCCCCCCCGCCCGAGTGGTTACATGGTTGATTCTCACCGTCACCACCTCATGAGTTCCTGCTGTCTTCCTTCCTAAACTGCCTGAGGTTGGGCCAACCCGACATGTGCAGAGCCTCTTTTATAGAGGGTTCTACAGCTGAACTGGCTGTGCTGAACATGGTGTGGAGAAGGGAGCTTGGCGTGCAGCCTGCATTTCCAGAGTCTTCTCTCCTTGCTGATCTCTAAGGATGCATGAGGCCGACAGCAAGCAGAACATGTGGAGTCAGCAAGTGTCAGGCCCAGATGGCTGCATGTCTGGCATCCAATCTGGAAGCAAAATAGAGTTCTATGGAACTAATTGAGGACATAAGATGCAGCAAGACCCTCCAGACGCTTGACACCTAATATAAAGCACCGGGTCAGCTGTGCAATGATCAGCGACATGAGAAAGTTGAAAGCTTTATTTCTAACTCAGCAGCTGGCATCTGTGTTCCCCTGTGTCTTGTAAGTTTTCCTCTCCACGACTGTCGTTCTAAGAAGCCATATGACTATGACCTAAGAGAACAAATTCCAACCAAGGATGGAATCCAGGGAGATGAGCCCAGGCCTGCTCCTTGTTAATTAAATGCCTCTGGGCAGGTTGTCGAAGTGACAGGATCTTGATTTCTTTACTGCTACAGCCCCTGCACCTCTAAGACCATTGTGCCCTATCTGTGTCCTGCACATTTGTGGCCCCATCGATGCACTCCACACATGTGCTTCTATCTGTGTCCTGCACACGTGCACCACTGTGTCCTGCATGCATGTGCTCCTATCTGTGTCCAGCACACGTGCACTGCTGTGTCCTGCATGCATGTGTTTCTATCTGTGTCCTGCACACATGCACCGCTGTGTCCTGCATGCACGTGTTTCTATCTGTGTCCTGCACACGTGCACCGCTGTGTCCTGCATGCACGTGTTTCTATGTCCAGCACATGTGCACCGCTGTGTCCTGCATGCATGTGTTTCTATCTGTGTCCTGCACACGTGCACCGCTGTGTCCTGCATGCATGTGTTTCTATCTGTGTCCTGCACACGTGCACTGCTGTGTCCTGCATGCACGTGTTTCTATCTGTGTCCAGCACACGTGCACCGCTGTGTCCTGCATGCACGTGTTTCTGTGTCCTGCACACATGCACTGCTGTGTCCTGCATGCATGTGTTTCTATCTGTGTCCTGCACACATGCACCGCTGTGTCCTGCATGCATGTGTTTCTATCTGTGTCCTGCACACGTGCACCGCTGTGTCCTGCATGCATGTGTTTCTATCTGTGTCCAGCACACGTGCACTGCTGTGTCCTGCATGCACGTGTTTCTATGTCCAGCACATGTGCACCGCTGTGTCCTGCATGCATGTGCTCCTATCTGTGTCCTGCACACGTGCACCGCTGTGTCCTGCATGCATGTGTTTCTATCTGTGTCCTGCACACGTGCACCACTGTGTCCTGCATGCACGTGTTTCTGTGTCCTGCACATGTGCACCGCTGTGTCCTGTATGCATGTGTTTCTATCTGTGTCCTGCACACGTGCACCGCTGTGCCCTGCATGCACGTGTTTCTATCTGTGTCCAGCACACGTGCACCGCTGTGTCCTGCATGCACGTGTTTCTGTGTCCTGCACACATGCACTGCTGTGTCCTGCATGCATGTGTTTCTATCTGTGTCCTGCACACGTGCACCGCTGTGTCCTGCATGCACGTGTTCCTATCTGTGTCCTGCACACGTGCACCGCTGTGTCCGGCATGCATGTGTTTCTATCTGTGTCCTGCACACGTGCACCGCTGTGTCCTGCATGCACGTGTTTCTATGTCCAGCACATGTGCACCGCTGTGTCCTGCATGCATGTGTTTCTATCTGTGTCCTGCACACGTGCACCGCTGTGTCCTGCATGCATGTGTTTCTATCTGTGTCCTGCACACGTGCACTGCTGTGTCCTGCATGCACGTGTTTCTATCTGTGTCCAGCACACGTGCACCGCTGTGTCCTGCATGCACGTGTTTCTGTGTCCTGCACACATGCACCGCTGTGTCCTGCATGCATGTGTTTCTATCTGTGTCCTGCACACATGCACCGCTGTGTCCTGCATGCATGTGTTTCTATCTGTGTCCTGCACACGTGCACCGCTGTGTCCTGCATGCATGTGTTTCTATCTGTGTCCAGCACACGTGCACTGCTGTGTCCTGCATGCACATGTTTCTATGTCCAGCACATGTGCACCGCTGTGTCCTGCATGCATGTGCTCCTATCTGTGTCCTGCACATGTGCACCGCTGTGTCCTGCATGCATGTGTTTCTATCTGTGTCCTGCACACGTGCACCACTGTGTCCTGCATGCACGTGTTTCTGTGTCCTGCACATGTGCACCGCTGTGTCCTGCATGCATGTGTTTCTATCTGTGTCCTGCACACGTGCACCGCTGTGCCCTGCATGCACGTGTTTCTATGTCCAGCACATGTGCACCGCTGTGTCCTGCATGCATGTGCTCCTATCTGTGTCCTGGACATGTGCACCGCTGTGTCCTGCATGCACGTGTTTCTGTGTCCAGCACACGTGCACCGCTGTGTCCTGCATGCATGTGTTTCTATCTGTGTCCTGCACACATGCACCGCTGTGTCCTGCATGCACGTGTTTCTGTGTCCAGCACACGTGCACCGCTGTGTCCTGCATGCATGTGTTTCTGTGTCCTGCACACGTGCACCGCTGTGTCCTGCATGCATGTGTTTCTGTGTCCTGCACACGTGCACCGCTGTGTCCTGCATGCATGTACTCCTAATCGTGTCACTGCATACATGAGTTCCCATCTGCATCCTTCACATGTGAGCTCCCATCTGTGTCCTGCATGCAAGAGCTCCTGTCTATGTCCTGCACATGTGAGATCCTATCTGTGGAGTGAGCACATGAGCTTCTGTGTGTTACACACATGATCTTGTGTCCTGCACATGTATTTTTCCCTTTGTGTCTTGCACTGTCCTGCACGCATGTGCTCCCATCTGTGTCCCTACACACATGTGCTCCTATGTTTTGTACACATATGTTTTGTTCGGGTCCTTTTATTTAGAGTTTAAACAAAATCAGCTTCAGAGTTATGATCCGACCAAGCGACTCATCCATCAGGAGACAGCAGCATCCTTTCAGAGGACAGTTTTGAGAAGACAGTGGGCGGGTCTCCCTGCAGGGCTCTGCGTGCCTGACAGATCTGGATTCTGTATCTGGGTCTGATGTTACTACCTGTAATCTTGAATCTTTATATAACTGTGCACCCTGTGGGGGGGTGGGAATTACATCAGGGCTGCGCCACATTCCTCACCAGACTGGCACACGGTGAGGGACCCTTAGCCATCGTTATTGTCTTAGCAAACAAGATCTCTACCTTAGCTTCTTGGGAGTGAAAGTGGCGCACTCACGTCATTTTCATTTGCTGAACTAAAGAGTCCCCACTCAAGCCTTCCATTCCATTCTTCAGCAAAGTCTCACTTTGAATGGCAGTTTGCTACAATCCACTTTCCCAAATACTGCATTTTTCCTCTGACTTTCAACCTGTCCCTGTGTATGCACAACGCTATTCCAAATTCTTCAATGCAAAGGGGTGATCAAAATAAGGGCCGGACAGATGGGTTAAAACGGACCCTAGTTCAGTCCTCAGAACCCACATGACAAAGTTCAGTGTGATGCTGTGTACTTGTCACTCTGGCACTGGGGAGGTGGGCCAGTAAGTCCCTGGGGCTAGCCTGGCGTACTTGGTGGTTCCCGACTGGTGGGAATCCTTATCACAAAAAAACAAAACAAAACAAAAAAAACAAAAAACAGAGTTAGGCAGGAAAATCGCTCAGAGAGTAAAGTGCTTGCTATGCAAGGAAAAAACAAAACAGAGTTCTGATCCCAGATCTCACTTTGAAATACCAAGCAATTGTGGCAATCTGCATGTAAGTCCAGCCTAGGAAGATGGAACCTAGAAATCGCCAGAAGCTGGCTGTCAGACTAAACCTACAACACGCTCTGGGTTTAATTAGAGACCCAGACTCAAAACATTGTGATTCCTGATATCGCCCCAGGAACGTCAAGCCCATTTGCACACACACACACACACACACACACACACACATACTCACTCACTCACTCACTCCATGCACGTGAAAATGGACAGAAACAAGCAACAGTACCAGAGCTACGGCGTCTGTGATTCCACAGCCGGAAAGTCCTCTGGCTTCTGCACAGTCAACTCATGACCAATGAATGAAAGTAGAACGTTGACCAAACCTGAGCAGGTACTTCTAAACGGCTCACTAATTGATTAGTTGTTTTTTCTTCAGTAAGATTACTTCAAAGACTATTTTTATGAGAATGCCATTCATATATACTAACTGAACACGCATTCCATCAATGTGAAATTAATGGTTATCTCTTCTTTTCATGGGTCCTACACCCAGGTCAGTGCCAGTCAAACAAACACTCTGACCCCTGACCGCCACACACCGGACGCGTCCATTGCTAAGTTCAGTGGTTCCCCACCACACCGTGCAGTCCTACTGTGCACTCAGAGAGCGTCGCAGGGCTCGCACACGGCCTGTGGCCCGAAGGAACGCGTCGCGGGTGGGAGACAAAGAATGGCTGTGCCGAGCTTCTGAGTCTGGGAGGCGGCTGTGCTCTGAAGGAATCCGCCAGGGGGTCCACAATGTAAACAGACCCAAAGAGGGCTGACGAGGAGAAGGGGGAGGACCCTCCAAGCCCCCTCTCCTGGCTGTTGTAAAGCTGCCTGGACTTGGAAAATGGGCAGAATGTGAATGGTCAGAAGAGGGTGGGGAGAAAGTAGGAGGCGGGGATTCAGAGCAAGGAGCCGAGCGCCTCCCCCCAAACATCAGCCAAGAGAAAGGTCGGCGAGTGCAAAGGGCCCTCGCAGTAACCGACACTGTTGTTCATTTCAGAGTCCTTCCAAGTGGTGGTGAGGGGGAACGGCTTCCGGCACGCCCGCAACGTGGACAGGGTCCTCTGCAGCTTCAAGATCAACGACTCGGTCACACTCAGTAAGTCCTGGTGGCGATAGCCGGGAGGCTCTTCTGCCCCGTCTCCTAGCACGGCCGCTTACGGGATCTGCAGCGACACATTGGTGCTGAGAGGCGCCGGCAGGGGCAGCAGCCCTCGCTGAGCCTCGGCTCCCGCCGGACTCTGGCTCGTCCGGTTGGGTGCAGGCTGGGGATACCGAGCTTGGGAGGAGGTCAAGGATAGACTTGGCCCACAACCACTGCACAGTGCCAGCCGTGTGCCACCCCTCGGGAGGCAGCAGGGTATCTGCCCTCCACTGAGCTCCACAACTCCTCCGTTCCTGGCATACTGCAAGTTAGGGCCTGTGGGGCCCCAAGCTTCCAAACAAGTCCTGGAGCTTCTCAAGGGTAGGAAGGAAGAACACGGTCTAAACGATGGATCTCGAATGAAGCAGAAGCCAGGGTTAAGCTTGCACAGGCAAATTCTGGAACTTTTCTCAGCCTGGAAGGTTCTTGCCTGAAGCAGCCCATGGTCAATGCCTTGCATGAAATATGGGCTGATGGATGGAAAACTAAGCGCATTTCATGAGAAAAAATGGGTCGTCATAACATCGGCCCCTCCGGAACATCTGCAGCAGGCAGGTTTAAAGGCATGGGTGACTCACGTGGCCGTCCAGGAGAGACGGGAGGTCCGCTCGGGGGGCGGACGCCAGGAGCCCTAGTTACCATTTGCATCTGGCGTCCATCACGGGATAATTACCGCCACGTCCTGGGGATGAATCGCAGCCACACGGCAGCAGCTGAGAGGGAGAAGGGCCTGTGGGGGGACAGACGCCATTGGCTGGTCGCTCGCACTGCCTCATCCTCACACCGGGAGAGAGCAGCTCTGAACCTGTCTCAAAGTTAGAGGACTGAGAGGCGAGCTCTTCCCTTTCTGGACACCTTGAAACACACTTGAGCACTCACCGGAGACAGCGGCTGCCTCCAGGCCTTGGATTCCTGGCACTGGAGACATTGAGTTAGTTTTAGTAAAACTTGGAAACGCTTGCATACATCTGGAGAGAGTGTAATGCTTGAAAACATGCGGTACTGTCCCCAGACGTCGCAGTGCGCTTGCCGTATCCCACTACCCTGCTAGACCCCAAATCAAGGAAAGTCAGAGCTCCCCAAACCAAGCAAAGTCAGAGTGCCCCAAACCCAAGCAAAGTCAGAGCGCCCCAAACCCAAGCAAAGTCAGAGCGCCCCAAACCCAAGCAAAGTCAGAGCTCCTGAGGGTTTGGTTCGTGCTTTCTGGGTATACAGAGGCAGTGGTCCCCAACGCGCAGTTGGCTCTGGGGGTACAGCGAGGCATTTTGAAGGCCATCTCCCCGCTTCTCTGTGAATCTTCTCAAGAAACTGACTCGTCTTCTTTCTTTGTCCTCTCTTCCTCCCCTTGTCAGTGTTCTCCAGCTGTGCCCCGCTCTCCACTCCCTCCCATTCAGAGAGCTCAAGGCCGCTTCCAGTCCAAAAAGGGTGAACTGGTTCCAACTGGCAGTGGGTGGCACTTCCAGTGCAAACCACAGCTGTTAAAGATGCCCTAATGCTGGGCTGGGGACGGGGCTCAGGGACTGAGCCTCTCGCCTTGCAGACAGAAGGACCTGAGTTCAGATCCCAGACCCCATGTAAAAACTACGGGCAGAAATGTTGGGAAACCCTAGAGCAAAGTCAAAATGAGGTAGAGCAATCCAGGATGACTTGGAATCACTCTTGGGCCACAAACACACACAGTGCCCTCTTACACACACACATGATAGATAGATGATAGATAGATAGATCGATTGATAGATAGATAGATAGGTAGATAGATAGATAGATAGATAGATAGATAGATAGATAGATAGATAGATAGATGATAGGTAGGTAGGTAGGTTGGTAGGTAGACAGACAGATAGATCCTAACCTAGGACTAGAAAGGTGGCTGGGAAAATAAAGCTGCTGCCACGTCTCGCTCCCAGGTAAAAGTCAGGCATCAGAAAGGTAAATGTAAAACGCCAGCAGAAATGGCTGTGGCCTGCACTTCCGGCACTGGAAGGAAGTCTAAGAAACCTCAGAGCAAACGAGGTAGAGCAATCAGGGTGATTCCCACAGTCACTCGGACCCCCACAGGCACACGGTCACCTGCGTTCTGCACACACTCCATACACATGCGAACCCACACCCACACCCACACGGAGAAGTCAGTGTCTAGCTTTCTTTCCAACAACAAAAATAAAACAAAACACTGCACCTTGAGATCAAGACCTTCACCAAAGGCCCCAAGTATAATAATAATTTTTCCTAAAGTGCAGCAAAGTCACAAGTTGCCGCTGTTAGTCAGAAGGGCTCTTCGCCCCAGTGGCCTAATGGCGAAGGCATGCCACGCAGTGCCCCCCATGCCACGCAGTCCCCCCATGCCACGCAGTCCCCCCCATGCCACGCAGTGGCGTGGCCTTGGGTCTCAACAAGTTAGCAAACTGAATGGGGCCAAAACAGCCAAAATCTAAAAAATAGCATTTATAGTATGTGGTTTCCCAAACCTCTGAATGAACTTATTAGTAGAACAATTAAAGGTAAGTCATATGATGTTTTTAAATGACTATGAGGAGCCTTACAAACTTATGCTAAGAAACATAAAACGACAAGATATCAATGCTAAAAAGCAGAATCGTTTAGAAATACACAGAAATCATAACCAAGAAAAGAAACCCATTCAGCAATACCTCCTTGTGGCACTACCGATTCAGGGAGGCCCTAGCCCGGCTCCCGAATTCAGGACACGCCTGGACATACAGACATGCCCCGGAGGGTCCCAACAGAAGACCATGCAGGCGGAGGGATGGACAACCAATGGGAATGCAGGCGGAGGGATGGACAACCAATAGGAAGCGGCCGTCTAACCTGCACCTGCAATGGACACCTAGTAAACAGTTAAATGTCTGGTGGCTGCCCCCCAGGAGGGATGGCAACACCTGATTGGACCCTGACCCTATATAAGCTCAAATGCCCTTAATGACTCTGAATCTGCGGCATCTCGTCCACTGCTGCTTCTCCCCTGATTCCCGGGGTCTGGTGGTGACCTGGTCGCAGGCTCACCCATTCGCCTTGAGCCTTGAGACCCCGCTGTTTCCCCCTTCCCCCCTGCCCCCCTTTCCCGCCTGGGCTGGCAGGGGATACGGTGACAACTCCTCTCTACTTTTCCTCTCTTTACTTAAAGATAAAATCTACCAGTCCACCACTTAGAAATCTAAAGCAATTCAAGGACCTGTAGTCATTATAATAAGTGAAGACACTGCAGATAAAATATGATTTTTGAAAATTTTTACATGCCTCACTCAAAAAAGACAAAAATCCCCAAGGCAGAATGCAAGAAGGGGGTTGCCACAGAAATGGGAGATGAAGCCAGAGGGCCCCAGGCTAGAAGATCAGACACAATATGGGGGTGAAGCCAGAGCCCCCTCCCCGGATGAAGATTAACCTCATCGTGGGGTGAAGCCAGAGCCTCCGTGGCCGCCTCTGCTCGGTGGTCAGCTTTGGCAAGCATTCCAGGAAAACACAACCGCAAATACGATCTAGGGAGAAATAATTTAACCACGTTGGTAAACGTAAGAGAAGAAAGTCTCAGAGCTTTGTGAGGGGGAGTGTTACTAAGTAAGTGGCGCTGGCGCTAGCCGTAGGCCATCTTCAGGGTGGTGTCCGATAGTCTGGGCCTCGACTTCTGTCCCTGACTGTGGCAGGTCGGCGAGATGGTTCAGCTGTGAAGGTGCTTGCCACCAGGTCTGGTGACCCCAGCTCAGTCCCCAGAGATCACATGGTGGAAGGAGGGAACCGACCCCTACAAGTTGTCCTCTGACCTCTGCAGGTGCACTGGGGTATGCGCAGACATATTTGCACACAAGTATTTACTTTTAATACAATCCCAATGAAAATTCCCAAGGAGCGTTTTAAGCTAGCAAGATAATTCCAAAGTTTTATGGAATTACAAAGTTTACATGGAAGAATAAACATGTAAGAATAACCAAGAATGCCGGACCGGATTGCAGGATGAAGGAGAAAGGCCGTGTCCACTGGCAAGGGACGACTGGGTGATTGTAGACAGCGCTGGAAAAGCGTCTATAAACTGAGCCAAACGCTTCGCGTAAGTGGTCTTACAAATCAACAGATTATTCTAAAGATGGTGTTCAGACACCTGGCCAGTCGCTTGGAAAAATAGTTCAGTTTGATTCTTATCTCACACCTTACATTTTAACAAATTCCAGATGAACTGAAATTTTAATATGACCACGAAACTATAAGATTTCTAGACGGAAACAAAAGTAAATGTTTGCATAATCACCCAGTGGATAAGGGTATTCAGCATGGAGGGAAATTTTGTAGCATGAGGGCATATGTCAGTAAATCCTTCTGTTCCCAACAGAAGCAAAGAACAAAAGAAAGAAATTGTTGATAATGTATGCAATACGGGTTCAGTTCCTCTGTATAAATAGGGTGTGTTCCTTCAGGGTAGTCCAGTAGTGGGGGATGACCTTCGAAGACCTTTAGAGACTCTCCCAGCATGGCTGCTCTAAAACTGACTAATGAGAACACAGCACCCAGCACTGCAGAGATACTGAGGAGCAAGTACATGATGCCCAACACTGCAGAGATAGCGAGGAATAAGTACATAGCACACAGCACTGCAGAGATGTGGAGGAATAGATACCCAGCACCAGCACTGCAGAGGTGCAAAGGAGCAAGTGCTGTCCTGTCATCTGTGAACCACCATCAAAACTTCCAGAAGGCAGGTATCTAAATGATTCACCTGTTTTTGTACATTTTTAAGAAGCATAATTTGGATTTAATTCAGGCTAAGAGAGGAGACACTTAGAAGAAAGTAGGACACACCCTAAAGCATGGGTGTGGGCTTCTAAAAGAGTCAGAAAACAGACCTGCCCAAGCGGTGTGTGGGTGTGGGCCCCTCAAGAAGAAACTCCTTTCATTTGACCAGAGTTCTAATTTCTGCTTAATCAAAAGGAAACGGTTGGGAAGGCCTTGAGAGACCCGGAGAAGCTGGTGGTAACGAAAGAAAGGGAGGGAGGAGGCAAGATGCACTAGCGCCCACAGGACTGTCTGTGGTCTAGCAATGGTCGGCTATGCAGCTGCCCCAGACCCCTGGATGTGCGTTTTTGATACAAAGTTTTCGTTTTTAGCTTGATTTCTAGTCACAGGACCAGGTCTGGCTGTGGTTGGTTTTATATACTCCCAAAGGATAAAACTTATGGAAACTCTCACCAGGCAATTAATTCTAAAACTGGGGGCTCAGTTCCCGCCCAGAGAGAAAAGCCCAGCATTCCAGTGCTGACAGCCCAGTGTTTGCTTGCAAAGTTCTTCCTCTGATGCAGACAATGCACTTCATCCTGGTACGCCCGGGCACCAGGGCTGCTGCAGACACCTTAAGAGGCTACTGATGCATTTTTACTGAGATGGAGGGCAAAGGTAGAGAAAGGAGAAACAAGTTTCCCTAGACCTTGTGACTTGGTGCTTCTCATGGATCGGGGCTGAGGTACTGGTCAGAGGTACCGGATGTGGTTTTGTTGCAGGGACAGGAAGTCGACCGTCCCCATGTTGTAGGGTTCTTGTGTTCTGGAGTCGAACACAGTGTAGAGGACTAAGGTAGAGTTTATTAGAGGAGAGAAAGATTGGAACTCATAGACTCCAGATGTGGAGTGCCATGAGAGGCTAGGGCGCCGGAGAACTCCTGAGAAATGGAGAGCTGGAAAAGAACTCAGGGCACCTTGAGAGCCATGCGGGGCTGGGGCGCCAAGATGGCTGCCAGGGCCAGGCGTATTTATGCACCTAGACAAGCCCGGGAAACTGGCTTCTTCTCATTGGTTAACTCCCACTGGGGCCCAACCCAGTTGCTCCTGGGCCCAGGGGGGCTGGAGGTCAACTTGTTTGATGTGGAGAGCTCATCTCCATAATCCTTTCCTAGGGAAGTTGGCCATCTTATCTCTGGGAGGACTGGAGTCAGTTCCTCAGCAGGGGTGCTCCTTCGGGGTGATCCCAGCAGTGGGGGATGAGCCTCAGGAATTCCAGAGACCTTGGGAGACCCGTCCCAGCAGGGCTGCTCTACTCCTGCCTCAGGTTGGATGCTGGGGATTGGTTGTCCGTGAGAACGTCACTGATGCAACTCAGAATGAAGAGCCACGAGGAGTCTATGGAGTCTTGGTTCTTAACTGAGCTGGTGTTTTGCTTCACCGCACACTGAGGTAACAAAGTGCCTGACCCAACCTTAGGGAAGAAAGGGTTTCACCTGGCTCATGATTCCAGGTGACAGCCCGTCACTGCGGCTGTTACAGAGGCATAAACTTGAAGCAGCTGGTCACACATGCACGGCCAGCCAGAAAGCAGTCAGGGCATGCACCATCCCAGAGAGCACAGTCAACACACGCCTGCCTGTTCTCTGCATCATCCCAGAGAGCACAGTCAACACACGCCTGCCTGTTCTCTGCACCATCCCAGAGAGCACAGTCAACACACGCCTGCCTGTCCTCTGCATCATCCCAGAGAGCACAGTCAACACACGCCTGCCTGTCCTCTCTGTAATCCCAGAGAACACAGTCAACACACGCCTGCCTGTTCTCTCCGTAATCCCAGAGAGCACAGTCAACACACGCCTGCCTGTTCTCTCCGTAATCCCAGAGAGCACAGTCAACACACGCCTGCCTGTTCTCTCCGTAATCCCAGAGAGCACAGTCAACACACGCCTGCCTGTTCTCTGCATCATCCCAGAGAGCACAGTCAACACACGCCTGCCTGTTCTCTCCGTAATCCCAGAGAGCACAGTCAACACACGCCTGCCTGTTCTCTGCATCATCCCAGAGAGCACAGTCAACACACGCCTGCCTGTTCTCTGCACCATCCCAGAGAGCACAGTCAACACACGCCTGCCTGTTCTCTGCATCATCCCAGAGAGCACAGTCAACACACGCCTGCCTGTTCTCTCCGTAATCCCAGAGAGCACAGTCAACACACGCCTGCCTGTTCTCTCCGTAATCCCAGAGAGCACAGTCAACACACGCCTGCCTGTTCTCTCCGTAATCCCAGAGAGCACAGTCAACACACGCCTGCCTGTTCTCTGCATCATCCCAGAGAGCACAGTCAACACACACCTGCCTGTTCTCTGCATATCTATACAGCCTCAGACCCAGGCTAAGGGAACGGCAGGTCCGCTCCGGCTGGATCTCCCACATCAGTCTCTCCTTTGTGACAGTATTCAGACAGGACTTTGCCCTGAAGCCCTCCTCCATCTGACGGGCGGCTGGACCGCCATGGGCGGTGACAGGCGTAGGGGCGGCTCTGCTGTGTAGCTCTTGCTTCTCATCGCCACAGAGTGGGCAGGAGTCGATGCTCAGCACAGGAATGCGCCAGCCCCAAGCAGTGATTTATCTGAGCTGTTTAGACACATGTGTAGCGTTCATTTGGAGAAGGCAAATGCTGCTGAGGGGACTGGGGGGAGGTGTTGCTGGTGGTCCACCCTCAGGCAGTTCTGTCCCAGCCCTGAGGGGCATGCATGGCGGCTTAGCATGTGCAGCCCAGCGTGGCTCAGGGGGGAGCCGAGGGCCTGTCTGACTCTGCTCTGAATGTCCGAGTAGGTCGCGTTCGCCTTCTCACGGCCACGGGGAGAGCCTTGCCCCTTATTGTCATTCCACAGTAAGCCTTTTCCAGACTTACTATGCATAGCCCCGGAAATCTGTGTATCAGGAGGGGCATGTCTTGTGCATGAATCTAGAATTGTCCTTTACCCAGGAAAAGCAAACAAAGACTTTGTAAAGTGCATGTATCCTTAACAAATCATAGCTTTGTGAATGTGGCAATTGTTCCGACCTCAGGATTACAAAACTTTGAAAGGCGGGTGCTTTGCTTAGAAGACACTTTGTAAATTGTACAAATGTCAACAGTTGAGAATGTTTGGGTGTGGATTTATTGGGAGAAAAGGCTTTGTAAGAACACTGGGCCCTGTTACCTTTATTTAGTTTTCTTGTAATACCCACAGCCACACTAATACCTCAGAAAGAGATAAATGCCAAATTCCACAGAATTATGTGTAATACTACCCCAATTACATAAAAGTAATAAATGCAGGAAAAATATTATACCCTGAGGTATGCAGTGTTTATAGCGTGGGTGTAGCACTGTATGCCTATAATCCCAGAAGTTGGGAGACCAACGATGGGAAAATTAAAAGTTCGAAGCTAGCCTGGACTAGCTAGTGAGACCTTGTCTCACAAAAAAAGAGGGAAAATTTTATCATTGCGAACAATGATTTTAAGATTTTTATCAACTTATTTGCATTTTACACTATATATTATATATATTACTTTTGTGTTTAATGAAAGGTAACTGAGTGTGGGCAGGTGGTAAGTTTCGTCCTAAAAGGCTGCACACTGGTGTGCCAAGAGGGTTGAGGCGGCACCTCGTGTGCGGACAGCGTTAGGTCATCAGAGGCCAGCAGGAGGCCGATCCTTGCCTGGTGCCTCCAGGAGCTCACACCTGCCTCTTCCCTCTTCCTTCCCCTCTTGACCCTCAGGAACACAGTGATCAAGATAACCTCTCTCTTTCCTGCTGAGCGTCCCTCATCTTGAGCCCTGTGTGGGGCTCATACATGAGGTGCTGACTCTACAGTCCTCCCACTTGTGAACTCAGACTCTCGGCAGCGGTACCCGGCCCAAAGCGACAAACTATGCACTCGGGAGCTGCTGGCTGTGCGTGTCAGCAGATCCTGTTCTTGACACAGGGCTACCATGTAGCACGACACAGCTTGCAGACAACGTGCAAGACCCACTCGCGTGAGAAGCACATGCATCTTGCATCTCACGGAGCCCAGCAGTGCCCCAACTTGGTATGAGCAATCGACAAGTGCCAAGTACTTACCAGTAGCTCAGCGTTTAATGAGAGTTCCTCATTCAGATTCAGAGGAGCTGAGCAGTTCTGCCATCTTGTAGATAAGAACCACCCAGTTGTGCACGGGGCTAAAGCTCTGTCCAGGCCGATGTGGCTGTGAGCGGCAGCCGTGGGGACAGATCTTGACTCCATCCTTCCCCAGCCCGCCCCGCAGAGCAGATCGGGGACACAGAGGCCTGTTCTGGGGACCTGCATGCTGGGACGGTGACTTGGCCAGGTGCAGACCCATGACATAGTCCTGGAACCTTTGGCCAACTTTACCCAGTGCTCTCTCGGCAATTAGCCGTTGAGGAACTCCAGAGAAACTCCAGCTCTAACCAGCGGGATGTGGCTGTGGGTCATGTTCAAGCAGAGTCGGTGACCAGCACCAGTCAGAAAGTGTCCCCTGACTTCCGCTGAGCGCAGGAGGACTTGGCAGTGCCGTGAGTGTGCTGTGTTCTGAAGACACTTCTAGTTCTAGCTCACCTCTAAGTGCTGCTCCACCCATATGAGCTACTCTGCCTGTGTGAGCTATTCCTCCTCTATGTGCTATTCTGCCTGTATGAGCTGCTCCACCTCTATGTGCTGCTCCACCCATAGGAGCTACTCTGCCCACATGAGCTACTCCTCCTCTATGTGCTGCTCTCCCTGTATGAGCTATTCCACCTCTATGTGCTACTCTCCCTGTGTGAGCTATTCCACCTCTATGTGCTACTCTACCTGTGTGAGCTACTCCTCCTCTATGTGCTACTCTGCCTGTATGAGCTGCTCCTCCTCTACGTGCTACTCTCCCTGTGTGAGCTATTCCACCTCTATGTGCTACTCTCCCTGCATGAGCTATTCCACCTCTATGTGCTACTCTCCCTGTATGAGCTATTCCTCCTCTATGTGCTGCTCTCCCTGTGTGAGCTATTCCTCCTCTATGTGCTGCTCTACCTGCATGAGCTATTCCTCCTCTATGTGCTACTCTACCTGCATGAGCTATTCCTCCTCTATGTGCTACTCTACCTGCATGAGCTATTCCTCCTCTATGTGCTGCTCTCCCTGTATGAGCTATTCCTCCTCTATGTGCTACTCTGCCTGTATGAGCTATTCCTCCTCTATGTGCTACTCTCCCTGTGTGAGCTATTCCTCCTCTATGTGCTACTCTGCCCGCATGAGCTATTCCTCCTCTATGTGCTACTCTACCTGCATGAGCTATTCCTCCTCTATGTGCTACTCTACCTGTATGAGCTATTCCTCCTCTATGTGCTACTCTACCTGTATGAGCTATTCTATGTACTACTTTGCCTGTATGAGCTGCTCCACCTCTATGTGCTGCTCTCCCTGTATGAGCTACTCCTCCTCTATGTGCTACTCTCCCTGTGTGAGCTATTCCTCCTCTATGTGCTACTCTCCCTGTATGAGCTATTCCTCCTCTATGTGCTACTCTCCCTGTATGAGCTATTCCTCCTCTATGTGCTACTCTACCTGTGTGAGCTATTCCTCCTCTATGTGCTACTCTACCTGCATGAGCTATTCCTCCTCTATGTGCTGCTCTCCCTGTATGAGCTACTCCTCCTCTATGTGCTACTCTGCCTGTATGAGCTATTCCTCCTCTATGTGCTACTCTACCTGTATGAGCTATTCCTCCTCTATGTGCTACTCTGCCTGTATGAGCTGCTCCACCTCTATGTGCTACTCTACCTGTATGAGCTATTCCACCTCTATGTGCTACTCTGCCCGCATGAGCTACTCCTCCTCTATGTGCTACTCTACCTGCATGAGCTATTCCTCCTCTACGTGCTACTCTCCCTGTGTGAGCTATTCCTCCTCTATGTGCTACTCTGCCCGCATGAGCTATTCTATGTACTACTCTCCCTGTATGAGCTGCTCCTCCTCTATGTGCTGCTCTCCCTGTGTGAGCTATTCCTCCTCTATGTGCTGCTCTCCCTGTGTGAGCTATTCCTCCTCTACGTGCTACTCTACCTGTATGAGCTGCTCCTCCTCTATGTGCTGCTCTCCCTGTATGAGCTGCTCCTCCTCTATGTGCTGCTCTCCCTGTGTGAGCTATTCTATGTACTACTTTGCCTGTATGAGCTGCTCCTCCTCTATGTGCTGCTCTCCCTGTATGAGCTGCTCCTCCTCTATGTGCTGCTCTCCCTGTATGAGCTGCTCCTCCTCTATGTGCTGCTCTCCCTGTATGAGCTGCTCCTCCTCTATGTGCTGCTCTCCCTGTATGGCTCTCTGGCTTCTCCGCTGCTGTCCAGCCTGTCCAAGAAGAAGCCACACTCTCCCTTCACAATCTCTGCTTTGAACTGACGTGGGACTCAACAGTTCTGCTGCAGTCCTGGGCTTGCGACCTTCCCATCCATGAGAACTTGCAGCCAGGCCCTGACACTGCCCTGTCAATGTTCCTCTGTCCTCGGGGCAGAGGGTCCCGTTGCAAAGCTGGCACATTGTGCATACCACCAAGATGTCCCCAGCAGGACAGCAGACCACCTTGTTTTCACCTGGGCTCAACCCAGATGTTTTGAATTTCATCACCTTAGAGCCCTACTATCATGTTTTTTCAAGCCTGATCAGTCTTGAGAGAAGGCAGAGGTGTCAGTCAGCTAGCATCTGCTCTACCGTAGTTTGGAACCAGGTTCCAAACCAGCAGTAATTTGGTGCTGAACAGTTATGGTTGGCGCTTAGGGCCAGGAAACGCCTCCAGGCCGGGCGGGGAGACCCCAAGAGCGCCATCGAGCTCCTCTATCTCATGCAAATGGCGCAGCTGGAATGTAAACTCTCCTTGGGGGCTTACATCAGCTTTGGAGGTTTCAACACACTCCCTCCATAAGACCAGGGGTTGTTTTTCTTTTTCATTTTTGCCAGAAATAAATATTTATATCAAGAAAAGGTTGCCAAGACTTGGAAAGTAATTGAATTACTTTATCACGCCTATATTGGACTCTGCTTGGTGTTTGGATTGGCTAATGAATTTTAATACTATTTTATCTCAAATTCATATATAGTCACCAAACTCTAGAGAATTCCGAGAATTCCTTTTCCATCAGTCTGAAGATTACATTGTCCGAAGGCAGAAACCTGGGAACAAGCACTTCCCATTGGAAAGTTCAGAATCTGAGTCCATTCCCCAAACCAGCCCTTCTTAGAAGGCCGAGTCCTGCCACGGTCCAGTCATCTTGAGTCCTCTACCCAGCTGGCACATCTACCCCTGGGATTGGGGTTTGCCCACTCAGGGTCATTACGATGCACACAAGTTCGTGCTCTGACTCTGGTGGGGCACTGACTCAGCTAATTAATATTTACTAGCCTCGTTTTTAAATAGTGGCTCTCTCTGAGGGTTGCAGAAGCATCAGATAAGATCATGGTTGTTAAAGTTACTACATGTGTGTTTGTGTGTGCATGTTTACATGTATGTATCTACACACACACACACACACACACACACACACACACACACACACACACCAGTTCTCCAAAGTTCATAATTTTCTTACAAATTACTGATGCCTGAAGATGTTAGTTTGTCTGAACAATGTGATTGAAACAGTCACACACTTTGGAAGTTATGGATGTCACAATTGATCCTAAAAGTGTTGATCCTGTGGCAAAGGGAAGGAATGCTTCCTGTGTCCTTCCTAGCGCATGTGCTGACCTCTGACCTAACTCATTCTTACTTGCATACAACTGCATGACAACGTCACATCACCGTGTGTGGATAAAACTGACCCCAATCACACACCATTCAGAGGAAGACCTGGGATTTGAACCTGCATCTCTTAGGCCCCTCAGTTGTCTCTGTCTTTCTCTGCCCTCTGTGCCAGCTTCCAAGTGCCTGCCCTCCAGACTGACTGGCATTTCAATTCAATGTAATGGTGGTCATTGCTCATTGACCCCCCAATTCCTGATTAAAGTCAACCTTCTAGTTGATTATCAGAACCCTTAGACAAATGCTTTAGGAGAGAACCTCTTGGATGTGCTTAGAATTCTGAAATGAACAGACAAGAACTTGATATTTCACTTCTGGTCTTTAGGTCCCGCCCCTTTCTGACTCTCCCCTCCTGTGAGCTTGAGCCAAGCGGCCTGGTCTCCATCTCCCGGGCCGCACAGCGCTGAGGAGCAGCGAGGTGAAATGGCCGTGTGGTGGGCAGAGGGAGGCCCAGCCATCCCTGGAGAGATGGTGGCCCATGATCAGCATGGCGCACTGACACACTGGCTGGCAGAAGTTACAGCCAGGCCTGCGTGGCTGGTGCGGCCCCCCAGCCGGGCATGACTCCCTGGGGGCAGACGGCTCAGTGCCCTGCTCCCCAAGTGGCTGTTCCAGGAAAGAGTCAGATGATCTGAGTTATGGAAACCAAATGGCCTCCTTTGTTTAGAGAGGGAGGAAAAAAGCCACTCATTTTTGTGGTAAAGTGAAAACAGGCTCCAAACCAAACAGCCCTCTCGGAGCGGAAGATGCCAGCTCCACAGAGCCGTCCCAGGCTGCCCCGGCCCTCTGTCCCCCAGAGAAGAGCTCCTTCACTTTGCCGCCGAAATGCGTGTCTCCCAAACAGGGAAGGAAAATGAAGAGGGGGAGTGAGAGATGTCCGCTTCTCTCGCTCCTTCCCAGCTGGGACAGAGGGACGGAGATAGGACTCTGGAGCCAGATGTGAGTCTGGCCCTGCAGTCTGGCTTGCACGGCTGAGCGTCCAGCTCCTCCCACACAGGCAGCCTGGAGTCACGGTGGCTGCCCGTGGCCCCGGGCGTGGAGTCGGTGTCGCAGGTGTGTGCCGTGTGTGCTGCCTATGCCACAGCCACGAGGCGTGACGGCCGGGTTGTAGTCAGCCGGGCTGGGCTGGACGTGGTTTTTTCCGTCACCCGGGCTTCTGCAGCACTGTCTCAGGAAGGGCACAATAATGTGGAATGCAGTTCGAGGCCCAGTCTCAACTCTAACGTTGTGTAACCAGGTATGGCTCTCTGAGCTTCCATTTTTTCATCTCAGAAACGGTCCTGGGGCTAGAGAGACAGCTCAGCAGGTGAAGCACTTTCCGTGTAAGCATGACCTGAGTTCAGATCCCCACTACCCAGGCAAAGCAGCAAGTCATCATCCCAGCTTGGGGCAGATGGTGGGGGAGAGAGGGGAGAAGAGGATTCCTAGCCAGCTAGTCTTCCCGAATCAGTGAGCTCCTAGTTCTGTGAGATTCTGTCTCAAAAACAAAGGCAGATGGTGATTAGGACACCCGACACTGACCTCTGGCCTCCGGGGTTCACATGCCTGGACGCCGGCCCCGCCTTAGCTCCTGTCACTAGGACAGCATTGTCGGCAGCGAGCACCGAAGCCGGATTGGCCCGGAAGCTCCATAGCTGCACAGCACCCTATTGCCAGGCATTCTGAACACGGGATTCGCCAAGAGGCCTGTCTTCTAGGACAACCCAGACGTACCGGCTGGGTCCTGCCCAGCCACTTCCAACCGCCTGCAGCCTTCTCGGAGCTCGCTGTACGCCGCCCATCTAAATTCAGCAGCCTCCATTGGCCTCTTAGACCTGGCCGCTCCTGCCGTGAAGTCTGCAGCGTGTCCCCCCTCGCTAGGTCCCCCCTCTCTCCAGTCCCCCTTCATCACCCTCTCTCCAGGTCCTCCCTTCTCACCCTCTCTCCAGTCCCCCCTCCTTACCCTCTCTCCAGGTCCCCCTCCTCACCCTCTCTCCAGGTCCCCCCTCCTCACCCTCTCTCCAGGTCCCCCCTCCTCACCCTCTCTCCAGGTCCCCCTCCTCACCCTCTCTCCAGGTCCCCCCTCCTCACCCTCTCTCCAGGTCCCCCCTCCTCACCCTCTCTCCAGGTCCCCCCACCCTCTCTCCAGATCCTCCCTTCTCACCCTCTCTCCAGGTCCCCCCTCCTCACCCTCTCTCCAGGTCCCCCCCCTCTCTCCGGGTCTCCCCTCCTTACCCTCTCTCCAGGTCCCCCCTCCTCACCCTCTCTCCAGGTCCCCCCCCCTCTCTCCGGGTCCCCCCTCCTCACCCTCTCTCCAGGTCCCCCCCCCTCTCTCCGGGTCCCCCCTTCTCACCCGAATCTTCAGGTCTCAGCCGAAGTAGCCTTTTCTCAGGGAACCATTTCTCAAGGTCCCAGATGAGAACCTGTCCTCGTGCGCCCCCAGTGGCTGCGGTCAAGTGCTATTTGCGTGACTGCAGCAAGGCAGCTCTGTGGGCAACGGCTTCATCTCTCGTCCACTGCAACCCTAGCGCAGTGTTTGACCCTTGGTAGACATGTAAGCATGTGTGCGTGTGCATACATGTAGACATGTAAAGTGTGTGTGTGTATAAGTGTAGACATGTGTGTGTACATGTGTAGACATGTAAGTGTGTGCATACGTGTAGACATGTAAGCATATGTGTGTGCATACATGTAGACATGTAAAGTGCATGTGCGTGTATAAGTGTAGACATGTAAAGTATGTGTGCGTGTGCATACGTGTAGACATGTAAGCGTGTGTACACGTGTAGGCATGTAAGCATTGTCCGTGTGTACACACATAGGCATGTGTGTATATGTAGACATGTAAGTGTGTGCGTGTGTATGCGTGTAGACATGTAAGTGTGTGTGCGTGTGTATGTGTGTAGACATGTGTGTGCATGTGTATATGTGTAGACATGTAAGTGTGTATGCATGCGTATACATGTAGACAGGTGTGCGTGCACGTGTATACATGTAGACATGTAAGCATGTGTGCATGTGTATACATGTGTAGAGAGTAAAGGTCAGTGCTCAGTATCTTTTCCAGTTAGTCTCCATACTTTTGGTTTTTTTTTTTAACATTTTTTATTATTATTTCCGCTCATACAAACTTAATAGGTAGACCAGTTCCCTCCCCCCTCCTCCTCCCCCCGAACCCCCTGCTCCCCCTCCCTCCCTCCCCATCTCCCAGTACCTCCCCCCCCAATTCCCAGAGAGTCCTTTATTGTGTATGCCTAACTCTCCTCTGGGTCCTCCTCTCCGATGACGTACAAGGACCCAGTGGCATTTCCCTGAACCCTTTCCCGTGTTCCCCTTAAGCATAGGAACACTACTGTGGCTGCCAATCCCTTGCCTCCAAGGATCTTGGTGCCTCATACTTTTGTTTTTTTAAAGAAAGAGTCCCCCACTGAACCTGGAGCTCATGCTCTGGCCAGACTGGCCCCCAAAATCCTTCTGTCCCTACCTCCCCACCAGTGGGATTATAATCTCCAGCCACCATGCCCAGATTTGACATGGGTGCTGGGGCCGAGGATTGGGCCCATGTGCTTGTGCAAAATCACTTCACCAGCTGTGCATCTCGCCAGCCTCCAAGCATGTATTCTTAATAAGACCTCGAAGTACGTATTTTTTAAATATAGACGAATGTGTTAAATAACTCTCCCTTCTGTAACTCATATACAACTGAGAAAAGCAGAATCTTGATTCTCTTCTCAAAGCCTTTATCTCCGGTGTGGTACTCTCAATAACTATTGACTGAAATACCAATGCTCTGGAGTAATCGGCTTTCCACTGGGAGAGTGTTTTCCTGGACAGCGTCTTCTCTGTCCAGTGGGGCACAGTGCCCAGTGCTGAGATGTGCCCTGAACTCCTACAAATCCACGCACAGAGCACCAGCTGCCCAGTCTAGGCTCGGTGAAGATTTGGTGCCGCTTATGTTCCATGCAATCATGGCTCACACATGTCATGAGCGATGTCAGTCTACACCAAAGGCCGAGAGCAGAAGATCCTTCAAAAAGACGCGCGTCTCTTTGCATCTTTGGGGATGACTATGAAGCCTGGTCTGACTAGAACCATTCTCCTCAGCCCCGTTTCCCCAACAGCTCCTTCCAGGGGCTTCTGCCTGCATACCTGGCAGTTCTGGGAGCATGGCCATTGACTGCCAGGACTGCTTCTCGGCCCTGCCTCTGGCCTCGAATAGGGGCACACTGGCAAGGGCATCCCCACCTTCAGGGTCCTCCGTGGTTCTATCTTTAAGGCCAGACCTGCTAAGTGCAGGATGATCACGTCAGTCCTGCTTAGAAACCCTCCAGGGACCAGTTCCCTCCAGCACCAGCTGGACTCCCAAACTACAACACTTCTGGCGTAGGGACAGCTCCCATTCCACCATGACCCAGGGCAACAACACTTCTGGCGTAGGGACAGCTCCCATTCCACCATGGCCAGGGCAACAACACTTCTGGTGTAGGGACAGCTCCCATTCCACCATGGCCAGGGCAACAACACTTCTGCACACAAGGACAGCTCCGTTCCACCATGGCCCAGGGCAAGAGATTTTATTTCAGATCTTTGCATTCGCTGTCTCCCTGGACTTGTTTATGGTCTGACAGAGACACTGAATATGAAATTATAACCCGTGGCCTCTTTTTCTTAACAGATGAGAAGCCTTTCGCTGTAGAAGACACTTACTTGCTGTGTCCAGCGCCCATCTTAAAAGAAGTCGGCATGTAAGTGTTTACCACCCCTGACACCCCGTAGCCAGAGAGGAAGAGACAGAGACAGAGACATCTTTGCATGTGGTCCATGGAGGCCTTTCTCCAGATAGCAGCAGTACTGCGGTGCTCAAGCTGTGTAAGCCAGACCCCAGGAAGCCGCCTGCAGAGCCCGCCGTTCTCCTTCGTCCCCTGTAAACCAGACCTTCCCGCGCAGACTGGCTTGTCAGTGGCTTGCTCAAGGTCACACGACAACCATGGAAGAGCCTGGTCTCTCCCCCAGGTCTGCTGACTCATCCCAACCACATTTCTAGAAAGTTCTCACACATGTTACCTCACCCTATCATCATCTACGTCCTGAAAAGTAGTTGTTATCTGCTTTTCTGAAAGGAGGAAATTCGGAGAGAAGTGGACCTTCACCCCCCCACACAGAGCCCCGGTTATAATAAGTGCTAAGATACATCAAAGCTCAGTAGCAGAGAGCAAGGGGAGCTGTGGGGACGAGACGGGCTGTGTTGGAACAGAGCCCAGAGCACCTCCAAATCGGTCCTGCATCTGCCTTCAGTCAGCACCGTGGCTTCCAAGATTGGGGGGGGTGTTAAAGTTGTCCATCCAAATTCTGCCCTCATCGTTTGTCTCATTGAGGTACCTCTGTGTGCCTGGCATCGGTCTGTGACACTGAGGTCCCTGCCTGGCACGGTCCTGTTGGCAGCCTGGTGTAAGCTCCTGTGTCAGGGCCGGCTTGAGGATCTGGGAGAGAAGGAGCAAACCAGTCCACCCAGTGCCCCGTGGGTGTGAGGGGTGCAGAGCCACGCCCCTCGGGCCGCAGAGGGCATTTAAGAGCAGTCAGGCACCAGCTCAGCGCACATTTGCCCAGTGTACCCTTGCTGACTGCGAGGGTCTTGGCATGCTTCGTCCTCGGAAGCATGACGCGCGAGTTAACAGAGTTGGTGTTGCTTGTCCAGTGCAATTTGAATCAGTGTCTTCCCTGGGCGGTCCAGCCACATAGCGCTGAGGAAAGTCTGAACATCTCCCCGGGATGTCAGGGTCGAGGGTCCTATGAGATGGTCCTTCACAACACACGAGGAAGAGCCTTGGTCCCCACAGAGAAGAGACTATAGTTCCGAACGGTCCAAGAGGTGTGTGTGTGTGTGTGTGTGTGTGTGTGTGTGTGTGTGTGTCTCAAAACACCACGCTGAGGGTCTCCGTTGATGTCGTTGCAGGAAAGCCGCGTTGCAGGTCAGCATGAATGACGGCTTGTCTTTCATCTCCAGTTCTGTCATCATCACCACCACACACTGCGTAAGTCAGCGTCTCGCCTTACCATAGATCACGCTACCGTCATGGTCGGCCGCTTAAAGGAAGATGGTTATTTACATATGTGAACCTGTGTGCACTGAAAGGGGAGGCGCATACTCATGCAGAGGTCAAACAAGGGAGGGGTGCCCTGCTGTCACGCTCCACCTACGCCTTTGCATCATGGGCTCTCCTTGAACTTGGGGCTCCCACTTTCTCCTGCTGGAGGCCTGCCCCGCGATCCTCCTGTCTCTGCCCGACTTGGAGCTGGGTTACAGGTGTGCCTTAGGACATGGGTGCTGGGATCCAAATTCTGGTCTTGTGATTGCAAGTTCTAACCACTGAGCATCTCTTCAGCATGTTGGTCTTCTCAAAAGGGAAGTTTTCTGAGTCTTTTTTTCTGTGCATTTTGCTTTGGTGCCAGCTCTTTCAGGATGTGCTAAGCTCTGCAGTGTATCTATCAGGATGTGCCGAGCTCTGCAGTGTATCTATCAGGGTGTGCCGAGCTCTGCAGTGTATCTATCAGGGTGTGCTAAGCTCTGCAGTGTATCTATCAGGGTGTGCTAAGCTCTGCAGTGTATCTATCAGGGTGTGCCGAGCTCTGCAGTGCATCTATCAGGGTGTGCCGAGCTCTGCAGTGTATCTATCAGGGTGTGCTCTGCTCTGGGGCGTGTCGTAATGCCTGCATCTGCCTCCAGGTTCCCCATTTCTGGGGTTGAGAATCTTAAATGCACTGGGCTGCCCAGATGATATAATGGGCTGTAGTGAATGTAGCCCTCGGTCCAGTGCTGCTCAGATAATAATAAGCTGCAGCGATGCTGCCCAGGTAATAAGAAGCTGCAGCGAATGAGGGTCTTGGGTCAGATGGCTCTGAGGAGAGGACAGACAGAAGGTATCGTGAAACATGGAGGCATGTTTTTCCTCTGAAGGGCACAGGAAATGGGCACGAGATAGAAAGAAGTGCAGAATTCATAGAGAAACTCTTACTTAAGAACGGGAGAAGCTGAAACCCATTCGTGTTGTGGAAATAATCTGGGCAAGTGTGAACGGGATGGAAGGGGCGGGGCCTGCCTTCCCTCTAACCCACTCCTCAGATACGGGCCCTTCGTGGGGGAGAGGTCGCCTGGAGTTCTCTTTAAACCAAACTATGCCTCCCCTTGTACAGCAGCCAACTGAGTCAGGGCCCCTGAGTGAGCCCCAACACCGAGGAAGTGGGGGTACAGCCCTGGCAGCCAACCCTTGGCCAGCGCCTCAGAGCTCAGCCCACAGTCACAGACACAGCTCAGCCCCTCATGACTCTCCAGAACCTCGGCCTGATGCTCAGTGTCTTTAATCAAGTTGTCCGCATCAGGTCGTGCTGCGACTAAGGCACTTGGCTTACAGGGGTCAGGCTGGGTATTTCCCAGGAAACGTTCTGCTTGGCCATTGGAAGGAGTGTGGCAGAGCCTGTGTGGTTGGAATGATGCCATCCATACTGTCACAGGTGAGTGAGCGACGCCAGGTGAGCCGGGCTGCCAGAGGAGAAGATGAGTATGGTCTGACAGGCACCCCGCCTTGTGATGGGCAGGCTGTCCTGTCCGTCTCCTACAGCCGGTCTCCATCCTGAGTTAGGAGAAAGCGAACCTTCTTGAAAGCTGGACAGGAAACTATCAAGGTGACGGCACACATATAACAGAAGTATCTATGTCCCAGACATCTGGTCTACCAGCAAGTCTAACAACCATGCAAGAGCAGGTGAACCCTGCCCAGTTCTTCTAGAAGTTACTCTTTTAGAGTCCATAATGTGCAGGAAGTGATTGACATCTCTAATTCTAACAGCTCTGGTTCAGAGTCCTCCCAGTGTGAGTTATCCAGCAATGTGGACCCATATTTCTCACTATGTCCGACCATCCCCCAGAGAAAGCGATGCTGCCCCGAGGCCCCAAGGGCAGGGTAGATAGGAACAGGAGCAATCTCGGCACTAAGCTTGCAGGATGAAAGGACAGGGTTACAAATTTAACTGTGAGTCTCTGTGAAGAAAAGGCTCTCTGACCAGTGCTGCAAAACCATTTCCCACGGGGTCCCTGCCTGCTGCATCTCACATGTTTCTGTCCAGCTGACTCTTAGCCGTGGTCACTCTTTAATGTGTTCTGCACGGTTGTCTTTAGTTACAACAAAATTACCACTGGCCTAAGATTCGGGACCCGAGTCATCCATTTCTTCAGCAGGCGTTCGTTGGTCACAGGATACCGAGTACTTCCTGGGATATCCGTTGGTCACCCTTGCTGAAGATCCTCCTATACTCATAAGCTACATCAGAGACTCAGTAGACAGGTCTTAGAAGGGAGGGGATTAGATGGTGTGCAGGAAGTGTACGAAGTAGATTGCTTGTTAAAATACAATGCACGCTAGAGGAAAGAGCCCGGTAAGAGCACAGGCGCGCCGCAGCAAAGGACTACTCATGAGCGTCGAGGAGGGAGCCCGAGTGTTAAGGCCCCCACATTCCTGGATCGCAAGCAGGCCAGCAGGCCGCCCTGGGAAGTGTTAGGTGAGTGGAATAGCAAGCAGTGGGCGGCTGAGGCTGGGTGGCAGGGCCTGGTGAGAACTTGGGCTCTGGAGCCCCGAGATCTAACCTGGATTTGAAGGTTCACTCTGTCGGCCGAGATCAGGCGTAGCCAAGGAGATGGCAGGAGCTAGGGGAGCAGGTTCCGGCTTGAATCAAGAAGGGTAGCAGCACGGGGAGGGGGAGTGGTTGGAGCCAGATGACTGAAAAGAGCTGATGTGAGACTCGAGAAAGCTCAGGGTGAACCAAGGGTCCCAGTAGACGGAGGGACCACCACGCACAGGAGGAGGAGACTGAGAGGCTTGGGGATGAGGGGCATTGATTTCGCTGGTTACCAGTCACGAGGCATCAACCAGGCTGTTTATGCTCTTTGTTTCCTGATCCCCCCTCCCCCAAAAAAGAGCTAGCAAGTGTTTACCTCTCCTGCAGTGCTGTGCATAGATTCAGTGTCTTAGGACAGAAGCGTAAACAGAAGTGTTCAGCTGGCTGGGCGTGACCGCGCAGGCCTGGAGTCTCAGCACCCTGAGACTTTGGCAGAAAGACAGGCAGTGCTACGTAGTGAGACCTTGTCCCCCCAAAAAACAGGAAACTGGAGGCTGCAGAGATGGTTCAGTGGTTAAACCCTTTGCCTCTTAAGCAAAAGGACCTAAGTTTGAATCCCAGATCCATGTAAAAAATGCCGGGCAGAAATGGCAGCAGCCTGTAAATCTGGCCCTGGAAGGTAGAGTCAAGCGATAAAGAGGTGGAGCAATCTATGACTCTTCATGTCACACTTGTGCCTCCAGACACACACTCCAAGGTGAAATACACACAGAGGCATACACAAAGACAACACCGGACAGGTACACACACGATCACGGCACACACACTCCATAGGCACACACGCAAGGGCACACACGGCACATACACATGCAAAGGCACACACTCAAGGGCACACACGGCACATACACACTCAAGGGCACACACTCAAGGGCACACACAGCACATACACACTCAAGGGCACACACGGCACATACACACTCAAGGGCACACACTCAAGGGCACACACGGCACATACACACTCAAGGGCACACACGGCACATACACACTCAAGGGCACACACGCAAAGGCACACACGGCACATACACACTCAAGGGCACACACAACTGTGTCCCAAGTTTTCAAGATCCACAAGGAATCACTGGTGCCCCAGCAAGAAGCAGGAATTTCTTGAAGTCTTACAGGACAGAGACTTTTGTATCCAGGCACTGAAAGATTCATGTATACAGGACTGGAGAGATGGCTCAGTAGTTAAGATTCTGCCTCAAAAGCAGAAGGTCCTGAGTTCAGATCCCAGATCCCATGTCATAACACCAGGTGGAAAAGGCAGTGACTTGCACTTCTAGCCCTAGTGGGCGGAGCCTGGGAAATCCCAGAAGGGAAGCAAAAAAGGAGGTAGAAACAATCCAGGATGATACCTGAAGTCACCCTTGGTCCTCCACAGGGCCCTCTGATACACACACACACACACACACACACACACACACACACACACACACGTACACAAAATAAATAAAAATTTAAAAAGATTCCTGGGTGTAGAGTAAACTTGGAGACGGTGCCCGGCACAGGAAAGCAATCAACATCCAGTCTCTAGTCCCTAGAACTGAGACACAAGGATTATTTTGACCAGACTCAGGCGAGGAAACTCCTTGCTTCTGTCAAGCCAAATACATCAATGTTTTCTCCCGTGTTCTCTTGTGCCCAAGTTCCTCCTTATCACACGGAGGGGTCGGTAGAGCCTCAGATGGCAGCTGGTTCATCTCTCAAAGGGCACGGCACAGATCTGGTTGTCTCTCAGGAAGGCAAGCTGCCAGCCGCCCAGCAGGTTACACCTGTGGTGAGAACTAGAGGCTGGAGGAAGGAAGCACAGATGTGGAAAGGGAGGTTTCTCAGGCAGATCGCCATGAGCTTCTTAGAAACAATGTGCGTGGTGTCTGCCATTGCAGCCCAAGAGCCGAAACGGGGACTGCACCCGAGAGGTACTCAGAAGTTCTAATCTGCATGGAGGATTGAAGAGGTGCTCCGCTCTGCTAGAGGAGGTGCTCCGCTCTGTGGGAGGAGGCAGGAGGTGCTCCGCTCTGCTAGAGGAGGTGCTCCGCTCTGCTAGAGGAGGTGCTCCGCTCTGTGGGAGGAGGCAGGAGGTGCTCCGCTCTGTTGGAGGAGGTGCTCCGCTCTGTTGGAGGAGGCAGGAGGTGCTCGGCTCTGCTAGAGGAGGTGCTCCGCTCTGCTAGAGGAGGTGCTCGGCTCTGCTAGAGGAGGTGCTCCGCTCTGTTGGAGGAGGTGCTCCACTCTGTTAGAGGAGGTGCTCCGCTCTGTTAGAGGAGGTGCTCCGCTCTGTTAGAGGAGGTGCTCCGCTCTGTTGGAGAAGGCAGGAGGTGCTCCGCTCTGCTAGAGGAGGTGCTCCGCTCTGTTGGAGGAGGCAGGAGGTGCTCGGCTCTGCGGGAGGAGGCAGGAGGTGCTCCGCTCTGCTAGAGGAGGTGCTCCACTCTGCTAGAGGAGGTGCTCCGCTCTGCTAGAGGAGGTGCTCCGCTCTGTTGGAGAAGGCAGGAGGTGCTCCGCTCTGCTAGAGGAGGTGCTCCGCTCTGTTGGAGGAGGCAGGAGGTGCTCCGCTCTGCTAGAGGAGGTGCTCCGCTCTGCTAGAGGAGGTGCTCCGCTCTGCTAGAGGAGGTGCTCCACTCTGTTGGAGGAGGCAGGAGGTGCTCCCCTCCAGATGGAGTACTGGGGTGCAGAAAGAATCACCAACAGCACAATCTTCTTGTCCGAGGAGCTTGATACAGGAGACACCCCGTGGTCCTGGGCAGGGCAGTGGCCCAAGACTTCTCCAGAAAAGGGGCAGCTTTGCTTGGAGCAGAGCCCTAGGGGTGCCTGTCCTCAGGCTGTGTGGGAACTGGCAGAACTGAGAAACAGACAGAACCAAGGTCACCGCCCAAAAGCTGTGTCCCTGACATCTACACGGCCTCTGGAACCCGGAGGCCTGGGCCGCAGCAGCTCAGCTAATCTGGACCCTTGCTTTGGCTGTGCCGGACCGCACAGAGGCCACAAGCGGCGGCTGCAGGCAGAGGCTGCGGTGGGAGCAAGGACCACCGCCAAGCACATCAGAGGGGTTCTACTCAAGGCGGCATCCAATACCCGTTTTCTCTGCCAGTCTGGTTTTGTTGCAAGTAGCTTTAAAGCAGCTTAGGAAGACACGGATTCAGTCTGGTTTTGTAGTCAGATGGCTTTCGACGTAAACAGAGGCTTCGCATGACCTTCGCCAAACCTCTCAAATTCCACCAGCCCAGGAGGGAGTAAGTCCGCTGGCCTGTGTCAAGTGGCAATCTCACCTTCCAACATAATAAAAAATTCCTGTGAGCGCCTCAGAGTAGAAATCAGAAACTTTTTCCTTCTGTTTCTCTTCCCAGTCAGAGAAACAGTCCATCCATCAATCATGTGTCTCTTTAGAGTAGAGGTCTGCACTGCAGCGGACAGCCCTGGGCCTCGCGAGGGGGCTGAGCACAGGGAGGCGCTTGGAAGCAGTGAAGCGATGTCGCCGTACAGGACCAGTACGTTAAGCCAGTACCGTGGACAGTGGGTCAGGGACCGGGACGGTAGCCACCTCCTGCCTCCTGAAGCTGCGACACAGCACCCTGGCAGCACAGACGCCCCAGGGGAAGGCACTCTACGGCTCAGGGTGCAGAAAGCAAATGCTGGTTCTCCTCGCGAGCAGCCTGTGGAGGGGCCGACTGACCGTGGCGAATGGAGACAACTCTCATGATACCCATAAGCACCTTACTGTGAGGGGAGCTGGCCAGCTCCTTGCAGAAGCCGGGGATGGCACGGCAGCTCGCGGCTTTCACAGCCCCCAAACTCTCACCGGGAGTCTGCTCCCCAAATTCCCTGCCCCTGACAGAGAAGAGACCCTTTACACAGCCTGTTTGAGAAAGGGCGAGGTGCAGGCTCTGGTTCCGTAGGTTTCCACACCAGCACGTCCCACTTCCTGCCCAGCTCTCGTCCACACCCATTCCTCTCCTCGTTCCTCAAGCTTCTCGAAACCCGGAAGAATAAGGACTCTGCGCTGAGGGGCCTCAGGAGAAGAAGGTCTCCAGGGGAACTCAGTATCAGAACACGGGCCTGGTCAAACAGAGGCCACATGGGGAAGGCCAGGCAGTGCTAGGAAGTTTCTCCCGGTCTTTATGTGCTGCGGATGCATTACTAACCCCGAGCTCAGCACAGAAGCCACTTTCCATATTGGGGCTGAAGGAACTTAGCTACGAGAGTTGTGAGCCACAGGCCGGGCACAGGATGGATAGTAGAGCCAGCGTGCCGCCTGAGAGGACAGCCAGGTTACACTCTGGTTATGTAGCTGCAAGTGCTGGGTCCTCTAAACGTGTGGCTCAGAAAAGCACAAAGGCAAAGACTTGCTGGAGAGGAAAAGTAGCAACGATGGAAGGAGGGCGGCGGCATCCGATTCTGCTGCTGCCTGCTGCATGACTTCAGACCTGAGATAACCTGGAGAAGCCGCACAGCGCCGGGCAGGAAGGAGACGCCCAGGCCACGCTCAAAGCAAGTTTACTTTGCAATTCCTGCAAGACGGGGCCAGCGATGGACCTCTGACTTCTGGGTACAGTAACTTGCGGCACCTGAAACTAGGGCAGTGTTGGGCTCTTAACTCCACCTGGTACTGCGTCCCGTGCCAAGGGTGCTCTCCCAGGACAGCCAGAGAAGCGAGCGAGTGAGAAACATTATAAATGCAATATTCCGCCTCTAACGCGGAACTGGAGGTCTCTAGACCAGCGATGTGTTTGGCTCGGAGATCAAGGCTGCTCTGCCACAGGTGGGGGTGCTGTAGACCCCAGGTGTCACTGTCCGAGGCAGGGCTGGCGCATGGCTGCCTCAGGCAGGCTCTTCTGGTCCAGCCCAGGCAACAGACAGCGGGCAGAGCTGTGCACAGGCATGCGTGCCTCAGACAGGGCTGGCAAAGCCTCTGGATTCCTTCCACCTGGGCGTCTGCGAGTGAGGGGCGCACAGCACCGAGAGAAGGGTGACCATGGCCAGTGGGCTTGGCTTGGAGCTTTTGAAAGGAAATCGGAGAGGCCTTTGCCGTTGCTGCTGGAGCATGTGCAGTCAGCCGACCTCCGGCTGGTACAAGCAAGGGCGCGTTTCAGCCGGAGAGCCTAAAACCGCCCCAGATGTGCCCTCACATCTACTGCCCAGCCCCACTCACAAGTCAGCCGCGCGAATTTAAAACTCTGTTTTCTTAAACAATATCCTGGTGTTTTTTATTGTTATTTTAATAAGATACCTGTGGTCTTGTTCACCAGTATCAGGAAGGGCAGCGGACCACAGGCATATCAGAATGCAAGCTCAGACCGCGAGTGCCTCTTACAAGCTAAAATAAAAGGAGTTTGCCAGCACTTCTGTTTTGATAACCCTTGGATACACAAAAATATCTTTTAAAACATGTTTTTGGAGGATTCTTGTTGATTTGTTTTTCTTGGATATTTGAACAGTTGACTTCTCAATATTTTATCTCTAAGTATTTTAAAGAATGTTTGCCCTAAGTTTGAAATTTCCTTGTTTTGAGAGTCAATGAGAAAAAAAAAATGTTTTTCTGAAACTCAGCTTTGAAAGATTCTGCAATAACCACATAGTGAGATGGTGGAATCTATAAGAAAAATCAATGTGGCAAGAAAAATTCGTCCATTAAAAAGCAAACCCATAGCTTGCTTTCACACTATCCAGCAACACGCTATTTATATCCATAAAAGGTAAGAATGGTTAAAAATGAAAATATGACGAGTGGTATTAATCGAATATCAAAACTAAAGTAGTATTTAATTTGAGGTAGATTAAATTTTATAGCAAAAAAGGAATTAGTGAGTGACGATAACAGCGGCATAGCGTGGGCAGGAAGTTAGCATACACGTCCCCATGTTCTGTCAGGCGCTTCTTGGCGCTCCTACGGCTCCCAGGAAGCCAGGCTGAAAGAATTTCAAGGAGAAAACATACCCCCTCCAGCTTCAAGGAGATTCACATACAGTTTTCTCAGTAATCAACAGATCAGCTGTTCACAAAGTCAAATGGTGTATCTGGATAATGCAACTGAACACTGCTTCTGGACACCCTCAGGGTCCAGGGCCGATTTCAAGTAGGGGGCAGTTTAGAGGTGCAGTGAGAGGGTTTAGTAGGTACAAAGCCAGTGACAGGTACCATGATGCTTCGGCTCAAAGACACACACTTTCCCCTACCTATGAACATCTTTAAAATGAAGATTTTTCTCAGTTGATCATTAATGATTTATAATGGCAAGGTATTTTCCCTAAATGCTCATAAAATTGTAAGGAATCTGAAGTTTGGTAGAATATTGCTGCAGTTACCCATCTTTGCAGCTGTGGACAATACTCTTTCACAACCTAAGGGAAGAAAGAAGTATTTATTGTTCCAAAAAGGGTGAAGTCCATTAAAATGGGACCTGGCAACAGAAGCCGTGGCTGGAGGCAGAAGCCGGAGGGGGCTCTCCACAGCCAGTAGGAGGCAGAAACCAAGAGCACACAGGGAGTGCAGGCCTTGCCTGCAGCACACGCAATAAAGGAGGAAGGAGTCGCCGCTAGCTAGCCAGATCAGCCAATGTCGAAGCCCGACCACCTGTCAGGTGACTTAAGAAACACTCAGAACTGATCATTTACAAAAGTGTCACCCACCAGAACTTAGAGCACGGCTGAAGTGCCTCCCAGTGGCATCCTAGACTTGGAAGAAAAGTTACGACTCATCCCAGCAGAGAACTCAGGAGGTCAGAAGAGGAAAGAACACGGGCCCACTCGAGTGCCCCTCTCCGTCTCCCAAGTCTCTTCCTTGGGACGCTGTATTCACAGGGGCGCCAGGAAACATTCCAAAGGTCTGCATTTCATGTCCCCATTCCTACACAGTGAGACCCTCTCAGATTGCTGTGGCCCCTCCAATGGGGCCAGCTGTCCCTGAGCGCTCACTGTGTAACCAGTTGCTTACGTTGCTGGGGTCCGGTGGACCCAGGGGTCTCACTGACGCTGCCCCCCACTCAGGGCAGATGCTTCTCAGTTCTGCTGTGTCACTTCTTGGTGCCACATGGTTCCCATTTGGGATATTTTCTGCTGCCCCCTACTACCACTTTTATAACTTGACAATTTAAGCTTTTGGATGTCTAATTATCTAATAGTCAAGCTCGTATAAACTGTATGTAAAGCACAAGTCTCCAAATGAGAGGGAGTTCTTGTTCCAAGAACACGGACAGGCTTTAGTGGGTGACTGATGTGCCTTCTAGTCCGCTCCTAGGTGACCCCGACTACAGCACGCGGACAGGTCATTGGGCCAAGCCATTGGTGAGCCAGCTGTGAGAAGCAGTGAGAGGGAGTGGTCACAAGGAGTCCACAGTTTAAGGGGAGCCAGAAAGTTAGAGGTGGGGAGAGAGAGAGAGAGAGGAAGAGGGATGGAGGAAAGGAATGGAAAGAGGGAGGGAGAGAGGGAGGGAGAGAGGGAAAAAGGGAAAGAAGAACGGAGAAAAGGGAAGAACAAACACAAACATTGTTTGAGACAGAAAGTCTGAGATCTCCTTTTTACCAACACTAATTGTCAGTTAGTTAGACACAGTATCCATGGGCTGGGCTGCTCAGCGTGGGACACGCCACGCGGCACCGTGGGCTGGGCTGCTTGGAGCGGGACTCGCCACGCGGCGCCGTGGGCTGGGCTTCTCAGAGCGGGACACGCCACGCGGCACGTGGGCTGGGCTTCTCAGAGCAGGACACGCCACGCGGCACGTGGGCTGGGCTTCTCAGAGCGGGACACGCCACGCGGCACCATGGGCTGGACTTCTCGGAGCGGGACACGCCACGCGGCACCGTGGGCTGGGCTCTCTCAGAGCGGGACATGCCGGGCCGACCCAGACTACACTGTAACAATGCAGTAAATCACACGTTCTGAATTTTCTATTTTTGCATGTGTATGCATGCTTGTGTGCATATGATACATGCATGTGGGGGGGCACATGTGTATCTGATGTATGCACGTGTACACATACACGTATGTGCTCTTGTGATGCATTTATGCCTTGCGTGTGGTACATGCACACGTACGTGTGGTCTGTGCATGTGTGTTTTCATGCATGTGGGTAACATGTGTATGTGGTTTCTCATGCGCATACGTTGTTGATTTGTTCCCCGCTTGATTTGTCAAAGCGAGGTCTCTCAGTTGAACCCAGAGCCTGTCATCCGCTGGACTATCTAGCCGGCTCGCCTTGAGGACTCCCTGTTTTTGACTCCTGAGTGCTGGGTTAAGGCGCCCACCATCCTGCCTGGCATCCGTGGGCTGTGGGGATCTGATCTCAGGTCCTCGCTCTTGCAGGCTAAGTGCTGTGTCCCTTGAGTCTTCCCTCAGCCCCACCCCGAGGTCCGCGTGCGAGTTTCTCATAAAGCCATTTGGGATTGACACAAATTGTGCTGATGTACCCTTCCCTCTGTCCTCTGTAGAGTGACGGAGGCCCACGAGGGCCAACACGCCTCCCCTTTGGCAGAACGATCATGATTTCACCTCTTTGTTAGGACACGGGGGGGGGGGGACGCAGAAGTCGGTGGTTTAAATTTCTCTCCCAAACCAACCGCCACGCGTGACAGACCTCTGCCAGCATTCCTCAGCCCTTGCGAGGCCGCTGGAACCGGTTTGGTCCATTCAGTGCCCAAAGCAGTGAAGTTACTGTTTTTGTTCATTTTTTAAAAGATGGAAAAGAAAACTTCTTAGGATTCTTTTAACACAACCTGACATGGAACATTGCTTCCCTTGGGGCCAAAGAGATGCATGTGGGCCGTTTTCTTTACCTGAGCCGCTCAACACATTGACCAACAAAGTGCCCAGGCCTCCAGGTCATGTACAAAGGTTACAGTCAAAATAAAATCCACCAAGGGCTGCTTGAAGTAGTCAGGCTTGGAGACCCCATGGACTCTCCCTCCTGACTCTTCAAAATGAGTGAGTACGCCCCCCCACGCCCACCCTACAGCCCCACGACTGGTAAAGTGCACAGAAGGGTCCGTAGTCCTGTCTCCTTGCTCTTACCCAGCGCCTTTGATCACGGTTCACTTTCTTCTGGAATGCCCTCTCGTCTTTCCACCCATCTAATTTTGCTGTGCCTCCTCAAGGTCTGCCAAGGGCCGTCTGGACCTGTCCCAAGATGTGCCTCTGGCCTCAGTAAGCAAAGAGAGAGGAGGGGAGAAGGAAGGGGGGAGAGGACTGAGAGAGAAGAGAAGCCGTAAGTAGGACCAGGTTCTCCCACCCGAGCCCACGACAGCAGCAAGGCTCTCACCTCCTGAAGCCTCAGGGAAAAGAAAACTGCCCGCTGCGTCTCTTCACACCTCAGCCCCTAAGTCTCCAAGCGTTCAGACTGGAGGGAGGGGGCATGCGAACTCAGACCACAACACACACCAACAGTGGCTTCTCTGGGCCTTCTGCTGCCATGCATGCAAAGCGTCAAACGGCGAGTCACAACAGCCGGGCCGCGTGGGGTACCCTGTAATCCCAGCACTGGGGAGGCTGAGGCCGTCCTCGGCTACGTAGGGAGTTCAAGGATAGCCCGGCTACGTGAGAGCTGACTCACAGCAAGCTGGAACTCACACATCCACGTGACTTCTGCTTCTTCCAAGCCACATGTGTCCCCCAACAACACGGCCCGTAGTCCAGCTGTACTCTGCACCCCTCTTGGATGAATCGGTTGCCCCGATGCAGATCAGTTACCTGAACAGCCTGGCGGAAGGACAAGGTGGATCCTGGGGACATCTGCCTTGGGTGTTTGTCCAGGCAGAGTATTAGGGGAGTGGAGAGAGGAAGTCCGTGACGCGCCAGCCCGGTGAGTCCTAAGGACCCAGAGGCCCACGAGTGTATGTGAAGGGTCTGGTGGATGGATCCCTGAAATGGTATAAAAACCTCGTGAGCTTTTTTGTGCATATGTGTGAAAGTATTCTTTTCTGAGAAAAGGGCTGTGTTGTCTTTACAAATTCTAAAACATTAGGACATTTGTAAGCAACAGAGTCTATCACAGGACTGGACCATGGTTCAATGCTACAGCAGGCAACTCTAAAGACAGGTGCGCGCTGGCTGTGGGGAAGGAGGGTTGAGATTCTAAACCCGACTGGGCACTTGGCTGGAGCGGGTAAAAGCAGACTTAAAAGCTGATGGAGAAACGATAATGGGGAAGGAGAGAAGGAGAAAGAGAAGATTCAGCTAATGTAGGTTTGCCGCCAGGGTTGCTAGGAGCTACACTGATAGGTGAACAGGCAGGTGGAAGGAGAAAGCAAACTTGGATTAACCTTCGCTGCTGATGTCAGCAGGCGTGAGGACAGAGGGTGATGGCGACTTAGGTCCCCCACACCGTGATGAGAATTTGGACCAGGAAGGAAATGAACTTGGAAACAGCAGCAGATCAGGAAGGAGCCATGGGCCGCTCAGCCTGCAAACTGACCTCATGCCAACTTAGCCCACCAGACAGGCCTCGAGTGGTTGGGGTGCCGATGTTTTCCTAGAGTAGAAAAGGTTGGGGTTACTGGCTTTAAGGGGGTTGGTGCCGGCAGAAGCCTGTGAGGAAGGTGGACCGGGTGACCAGAGGTGGGGAGGGGGGCTCAGGAGAACACTGCGGGTGCCGGGAGCAGGGGCAGGTAAAGTAGACCCTTCAGAAGGAGCAGTGAGGGCGCGTAAGTCCAGGAGAGACTCTGCCCTCGGACCTTGCCCATCCTGTCAGCACCAAGCAATGAAACGGCTTGAATGTCATCTTCAAAATAAACCGTGCTGGTGCCACGGCTTCCTCCCGGCAGGAAACAGGCTCTGAGCAGCCGCCGAGGAAGGAGGCCATGCATCCCACTTCTATGCCCTGGGATGTGACAGCTCCCAACCCTGGCCAGAGGGAAGGAAGAGAAATCATAACCCTCCTGCCACCCCAGCCCCCAGCCTGCAGCCCCCCCCCGCAGCCCTCCATCCCCAAAGCCCCCCATCACTCCACTCTGACCCCACTCTCAGCCCTCCCCCCTGCCCACCCTGCAGCCCTCACCCCCAGCCCTCCTCTGACTTACCAGCATCACTCGGTATTTACAGCAGACAGATTACCACACAGTCACAGATAAGTGGTCAAAGCTGTCCCTGCTGAAAGGTCTCTTTTCCTCGGGAATTCCCAGTGGTTTTTTAAAAACAACCTTACTCAGTAGCAGAGAAGGGGGAGGGGTAAGAAGGAAGAGGAGAAAAGGGACAGGGAGGCTCATGTCGTCAGTGGCATCCCAGGCTCCCGGGGGAGGGAATCGGAGCAGCTTTCAGGAAGCGCTGCTGGGCGGCCCGCAGGTTCTGGAGGGAACCTTACTCATCTTTCTGTCACGCGACAGCAGTGTCTGCGAGGCAGCCCGGCCCTCTTACAGCACCCTAAGTAACCATGTCAGTGACCACCCAGCAGCGGCTTCAGACCTGCGGCAAACCCCCCTGCCCACAGCTCTGGCTGCCCGTCTCTGATAGACTGTGCTCTTCCGAAAACACGGTCACTGAACTTCCAGGACTGACGCAGGGTTAGTTAGGGTCCTGGGGGTCCCTAGCCGCGCTGTGTCCTGCTGGATGGCGAGTGCTAACACAGGACAAACCCAAGAGAGAGAAGGCAGAGCAGAGCCGAGCGCACTGTGCGCTTCCTCCTGATAGCGAAGAAAGGCCCTGGAGGGGCACGTGCTCTGTGCCCCGACATCGTAAGGGCCAATGGGAGTGGAAAGACTTGCCCAGCTTCGCCAGCACAGCTTTCAGGCCTGGCGGGTGGCGTTCTCTTCCCCGTACCTGGACAGCGGGCGTCAGGCACAATCCCAGTGCGCTTGGAGACCAAGTCTCATAACATCTTTATGTTGAACAGCCAGCCTCTGCTCATTCCTCCCGGCCCTGTCCCCTCCCTTCGCCATGACAACCCCCAAAACAAACAGCAATGCTGGTTTCTCTCCTCCAGAGACAGAGCTGCCTCCTGTCACAAACAAGTCCAGACATGGTCCCACATCCCTCACCCTGCCCCGTGCCCCATGTCAGAAATCTACAGTCCCCGCCCCTGCTACTACTTGATGCTCACCTTGGAGAACAACGCTGTCCTCGTGTAAGAGACACGGCGCTTCATCGGTCAGCGGGGAGCAGCAGGGAAGCCACAATGACGTGTCTGGCCCAAGAGGCCAGACCCTTGGAGGACGCTAACCACTGGGCTTCTTGGAGGAAGGAGCAAGCCAGAGCCCCTCCTACCCTCTAATCCAAGGCGGATTTATTTTTTAATTATAAGACCACTTTTTAAGTTTTAAAATATTGTTTCATATAAAAGCTCATATTTATTTAATTTTTAGAATAGACTGACATGGTGCATTGTTGTTTCCATTTTTTAATAGGAATTTAACTTGCAGCCGTTTTATTTAGGCTGTTGAGGAAATGGACTAGGAAAGTGTTTTCCCTGCTCCTGTCTTTTCTCCCTGGGTCCCTGGTGGGATCTGTGGTGAGTAACATGGAGGATCTGCCAGCAAAGACAGGGGTCAGCGCTGAGACTTGTGATGTACAGCCAGACCTCACTCTGCTCCTCGCCCTTCAGCAGACTAGATAGCCTGGGGTGCAAATGTTTCCTGAAGCCCCTAAAGGACTCACTCGGCCCCAGCCCTGTCCACATGGGTCTGGATGTCTTCTGGACACCCTTTTGCTCAATGGATGAACAAATGAGGAGCCTGGAACGCCTGAGTGATCCTGAGTCAAGTTCTATCCAGTGGCAGCCCTGGGACTGGAGGCCCATTGGAAAGAAGGAGCAGGTAGTAGTTACCTCAGCACGGGTGATAGTTTATCAAGTGGCAGACGGCTCAGCACAGGCAGCAGTTAAAGTGTGTGAAAGTGCATCATGTGTGACAGCTTAGCATGCGCAACAGCTCAGCACATAAGACAGCATGTGCACTGGTTGGCTTATTATGTGTGGCAGTTCAGTGTACGTGACAGTTAGGTCACCATCTATGACAGCTCAGCATGTATGACAGTTAGGTCACCATCTGTGACAGCTCAGCATGTATGACAGTTAGCTCAGCACATGTGACAGTTAGCTCAGCGTGTGTGACAGTTAGCTCAGCATATGTGGCAGTTAGCCCAGCATGTGTGATAGTTAGCTCAGCGTGTGACAGTTAGCTCAATGTGTGTGACAGTTAGCTCAATGTGTGTGACAGTTAGCTCAATGTGTGTGACAGCTCAGCGTGTGTGACAGCTCAATGTGTGATAGTTATATATGACAGCTCAATGTGTGTGACAGCTCAATGTGTGTGATAGCTCAGTGTGTGTGACAGTTAGCTCAGCGTGTGTGACAGCTCAGCATGTGTGACAGCTCAGCATGTGTGACAGTTAGCTCAGCGTGTGTGACAGTTAGCTCAGCGTGTGTGACAGTTAGCTCAGCGTGTGTGACAGCTCAACGTGTGTGACAGCTCAGCGTGTGTGTGACAGTTAGCTCAGCATGTGTGAGTGTGTGAGTCAGCTCAGCATGTGTGACAGTTAGCTCAGCATGTGTGACAGTTAGCTCAGTGTGTGTGAGACAGCTCAGCATGTGTGACAGCTCAGCGTGTGTGAGTGTGTGACAGTTAGCTCAGCATGTGTGACAATTAGTTCAGCATGTGTGAGTTAGCTCAGTGTGTGTGACAGTTAGCTCAGCGTGTGTGACGGCTCAGCATGTGTGACAGTTAGCTCAGCATGTGACAGTTAGCTCAGCATGTGTGACAGCTCAGCATGTGTGACAGTTAGCTCAGCATGTGTGACAGCTCAGCATGTGTGACAGCTCAGCGTGTGTGACAGCGTGTGTGACAGCTCAGCGTGTGTCAGCGTGTGTGACAGCCCAGTGTGTGGCAGTTAGCTCAGCATGTGTGACAGTTAGCTCAGCGTATGTGGCAGTTAGCTCAGCGTGTGTGGCAGTTAGCTCGGCGTGTGTGATAGTTAGCTCAGCATGTGTGAAGTTATCTATGACAGCAGGTTTTTCCCACGAGTGTTTGCTGAGTGGATAAGTGAGTGAACTTCTAAGGCTGTGCACACCACCTTCCTGTGAGCCGTTAGCTCTAGGTCTTCATTCATTAAAAGCGAGGTCTGAGCTGTCGTTTGATGGTGACACTTATGAACAGGGCATCAGTGTTTCCTGGAGGACCTTGACAGCCAGGCAGTGGCTAGGACATACGGACACACTTGACCCTCCAGAAGACCTTGCCGAGTCTACACTTTCTCCTCCACTACAGCAGGGGAATTGTAGCTCCCATGGGGCTGGAGAAAAGCAGCCATCACTGTGTCCGAATCCAGATGTCCTCCAGCCTGGACGCTGCTCCTCCCCAGTGGGCCAGTCCTTCATCCTCTCGGTCCACAGGGACATGGAAGAGAGCCTGTGCTAGTTCATAGCACTGCTTCAGTTTATGCATCTGGGCGTGGGCAAAGTTGGGTGCTAAGGGTCACATGTAATGTGTGCAGCTATAGTCTGCAGTCTTTACTGCAGGCTGTTGTTTCATAAGCCCCCTGGTGACTAAACCCACTTTGTATTCCAAGTGCAGACAGGTTTACGATCTGATGTTGGTTGCTGTGGGGAAATGAAGGGGAAACATTCCCGCTCGGAGTCTGAGGTCGTTGGGACGACTGCTGCAATGGCAGGCTCCTCTGCAATCTCCTCATGTCCCTGTGTCCGCGGTGGACACCGAGGCAGCGAGTTTCTTCCTCACGGTGACCTGGAGCATGGAGAGTAACGGCCGCATGGCTGGTCCTTAGCCAGAAGCTTGGGGAATGCGGCTTCCTCGCGCTGTGAGGGCTCGTGCAGTTCTTGCTGCGCACCAGTCTGCTGTGGGTTCCCCCACTCTCCCCACCCCAGTCTTGGGCTGTCCAAACGGCACCTGCACCCAGGGCCAGACTCCCTCCGAAGCGACCCCACATTCCCAAGCTTTGGCCTCTTGGCTGGGGCCGAGGGTTTAGTTCCCTGGTTTTTTGGTCAGAGATCTGTGGGATCCACAGGCAGGTCGAGAACTGGCATCATGACCCTCAGGCTCTCCAAGCGGCTCTCTCTTCACTACACAGGACGGGCTGGGCGGCTGTCCAGGTTAATAGCAGAGCTAGGGTGTGAACGCCTCCCACCCTGAGATCTCAGTCGGGCTCCTGGAAGAGGTTTAAAGGCGGCTCTCTCTCCTAGAACTCTCTAGAATGTCTCTAACCAAAAAACCAGCCTGGGTTACATCCGCCCATGTCTGCAACAAACAAGAAGGAAGCACTAAAAACTGGGCAGGTGGTTCTGCATTTCACCTTTGACTCCTCTAGCAAGACATTCTTAGCCCAGGAATGTTTAAGCTTTACCATGGCTTGACAGTGTGTGTCAACATAGGAACTGACCTTGTCATGCCTGGACATTCTTCGGTCTTTCTTCAGAAACAGCCTGCAGTGCTGCTGCCCTTTTCATCTGTGCAGTTAGCCCTGATTGTTTTCTTGGTCCACAGGGGGGCTGGAAAGGAGGCTTCTGTCACCCCTAGCTGTGTGTCGGGACCCGGGGGCCGTACCCTTGTGAGCTGGGTGGGGAGACTTACACCCATGATTCCAAGTACTCCCCTTCAAGGGTGGCCTCAGAACGCTAACACAGAGAGGTAGTTTTCTAAAAGCTGAAAACCAGCCCAGGCCACACAACCACCTCTGGCCCGAACTAGCCTAGCCGTGAAGAAGTGGGTCCGGTTCCCACACCACACACAGCCCCGGGAGCCACAGACTGCTGACTCAGCTGTCACCCTCCTCAGGTCAGCGGTGGCCGCCTCACCCCAATCCCCACCCCTGGGCCACCTCTCATGCCTGGCTCCTTCATCCACCACCTGCAAGCTTACTGTGCGCCCCTTCTGTGCGCCCACCAGCGGAGCCGGGAGAGTTCTGAGCAGGCCTGCCCTACTCAGGCAGGGGGCAGCCAGGGCACCAGGCCTGGGGGCTGGACTCTGTCCCTGGGGGGGATGGGCTCTGGGGCAGAGGAAAGGTGTTCTGTCTCCACCCTGCACGGTCTTCAGAACAGCTTTCCCAGTGAGAAGAGCAGCTCCCCCAAGGCAAATCTGTTTCTCTGGAAAATCAGCTACATGGGCGGAAAGGATGACTCAGCAGTTAAAGTGCTCAGCACACAAGAAAAAGACCAGAGTTCACATCTCCAGACCCCACATGAAGTGCCAGGTGGGCGTGATGGCCCGTCTGCAGTTTCAGCCTCAGACCCCAGAGCCAGAGCACGTGTGGTAATAACCAGGCTAATCCAAGCAGCGAACTCTGGGTTTGATTAGGGAACCAAAGAAGAAGGTGGAAAAGTGATTGAGGATAGTTCCTGATGTCACCCTTGGGCTTCCATGCATGTGCATGATATCCACATAGGTACTAAAATACATATAAACATTCATATTACACACACCACGCATGCATACATGCAAAACACACACACACAATTGTGCAGCGTGTCAAGGCTGAGTCCACACAATGGCAGAGTCTCAACCAAATGCTTGGAATTATGTGTTCTCCGATGGGCCTCAGATTGCCATCGCTTGGGGTGTCTGGGGTGGTCTCCCCGCTGCCAACTGCACCTCCGTGCCCAGTCAGGTGGCTCTAACCTGAGGGTGTGAGCTATACTGCTGACCACTTCTCTCTTTGTCCGCAGTCGGACGGCTCCATCCTGGCCATTGCCCTCCTCATCCTCTTCCTGCTCCTGGCCCTGGCGCTGCTCTGGTGGTTTTGGCCCCTCTGCTGCACAGTGGTAAGTGTCCCAACGTCAGGTCGTGTGAGACCGTGGGGGGGGGGAGGACACGAACCACAGCATGAGAATTTGTACAGAATCAGCCTGAGCTAGACGTGGACACTTGGAACCAGAAGCTGTGAGTGGTCATTTGGCTGGGGTTAGACCACCTGTGGCACAGCAGCGAGGCAGCAGCAGGGGGGCTTCTCGGCATCTGGTGCTCAGGAAAAATGCACAGTACCAAGGACAGACACGCAAGTGATGTAAGCTGCTGGTAGATCTTAAGTACAGAGCGCGCGTGCGCGTGCGTAAGCAGGTGCTCTTGTCCACTTGGCTAGCTGATGCCTCCTGGCCTTGAATCGTCCCTGACAGACCCAGCCAGACCTGAGGCAGAACCAGCCAGAACCAGCCAGAACCAGCCAGACCCAGCCAGACCTGAGGCAGAACCAGCCAGAACCAGCCAGAACCAGCCAGACCCAGTCAGACCTGAGACAGAACCAGCCAGACCTGAGACAGAACCAGCCAGAACCAGCCAGACCTGAGACAGAACCAGCCAGACCTGAGGCAGAACCAGCCAGACCTGAGACAGAACCAGCCAGTCCCAGCCAGACCCAGACAGACCTAAGGCAGACCCAGCCAGACCTGAGACAGAACCAGCCAGTCCCGCAAAACTGTCCAGACCCAGGACTGATCCGCTGAGGTGTTAACGCAGCTCCTGCGGCGTCCTGAGAACGGGGTGTCATGTTCAGTGCTTACGGCTGCGTTTCCAACGTCTCGAGGGTAAAGAGGTGAGTCAGCCAGGCTGCTTCCCGTGGTGAGCAAAACAAGCATTTCTGAGTCCAGAATTCTGAAGGAAGAAGAAACAGCTTTCCAGTAGGCTCCTGCTGAGAGCTGGGAGCCACCATCAGGGCCTCTACCTTAGTGTCACTGCGGACCTCTGAGTGTTCCGGGTGGGCGCTGCTGGGCGGGGACAGCGAAGACAACAGACGGGCCAAGCAGGATGCCAGCTCCTGGCTGTGTGACCCTGGGCACGTTTCCTGCTTCCCTGTGTCTTGGTTCCCCCCTTGGAGTGATAGGACGGTCAGACCTGACCACCCAGGTAGAGTAGGTGCTCGCGCTAAAGAGCGTTGCGGTCCTCCGGAGCGCACCGTGAGTATTGTCAGCATTGTTAGAAGCACCTCGCTGCAGTTGGGACACATTGCTGTGCTGCATTGTGTTGTTTATATTGGTGGAAAATGTTTCTCAAAATAACCCTTCTTGATGGAGCGCGCTGCCCGAGGCAGAATTGTGCAATTTCAACTTATTTTTCAATGAATTTCTGTGGTTAAGTCCCTATTGCTGGGAAGCACTGTCTTCCTGTGGTCTGATTTTGCAAGTCCCTGCGGCTCAGGGCTGAGGGAAGGACCTGGAGATGACTTGTCCTGTCTGTGATCCTGCTGCCGGATGCCAGTCTACACCCCACTGCTCACGCGCTCCCCAGTCTCCAGGTGGACCTCTTGCTTCGCCAATCCGTCCTGAGTGGGACAGGATAAAACCATGTGCTCACTCAACAGGAGCGTGCAGGAGGGAGGGCCTCACCACAGGACCCCATTCGGAGGATTCTGGAAAGTTCCTCTACCCTGAGTGACAGCACGCTCACTGCCCTCTGGCTAACAGAGAGCTTCTTTGTGCGCCATGGTCCCCAACCTCCCTCCGTCAGGCTCCCTGTTCCTCCCCAAGCATGGGAAATGCCCCCTGGCCTGGCGCTAGGGCCGCATCCCTGCGCTGAGCGAGCAGTCGGGGCAGAGCGAGCGCAGTGGGCCCGCGAGGCGCTGCCCGCGGTTCGCTGCACAGAGACTGTATTCGCGCTGAGCAGGGGCTGCAAGGCCCACCCAGCCAAGACCCCTGAATCATCAGAGCCTTCACACGCAGGGAGGCCACCAAGGGGGGCGGGGGACGGACCCTCAGACTGTTCTGAAAACACAAGCACATGTGCCGAGACCCTGTATTGGGGCTGGCGTGTGGACCATGAGTGAGCCCACACGCTCTGTGCTTAAATAACTGTCACCAGCTGTTGACCCTGCTTCAGAAGACTGTGGAACCTTCCGGAGCTGGGGCTTCGCTGGAGGAAGCGGGTCAGCGGGGTGAACTGCGAGGCCTTATGACCCAACCCCACTTCCTGCCCATTCTCTGCCTTCTGCCTGTGGACACGACATGGCCGAGGCCTCACACTGCTGCTGCCAGGCCTCCCCCATCCTGGTGGACTGCACCCTTCTGAAACCGTGAGCCCAACGAGCTCTTCTTCCCTGAGGCTGTACTGGCCTCGGCAGCCAGGAAATCATTTGCCCCCTCCCTGCCCCCTCCCTGCCCCCTCCCTGCCCCCTCCTCCTGCTAGTCAGCGGTTCTCAGGTCAGCTGCTCTTCGCCGTGTCTGCACAGGCCTTTCCCAGCCTGGCCCTCCGTCGGCCTTAGCCGTCACCAGCACCTTCTGTGCACAGAATTCTTGCAGATGCTCGGCATCTCCGTGGTGCCGGCGAGGTCGCCACATCCATGATGCGGGAGGAGCCCACGGTCCCCAGAGCAGCCCTCGGCTCTGGCTCGAAACTGCTCCTCAGTTAAACCCTGGAGGTTCTGGATGCAGGCTCATCTCCAAGCCCATGTCATCTTGAGGACATACTGTGTGCCTTTTTTAATGCATGTATGTAGCATGTGTGCCTGTGTCTGTCTGCATGTGTGCATATGTGTGTGCCTGTGTGTGTGCCTGTCTGTATGTGCCTGTGTGTGTGCATGTGTGTGTGCCTGTGTGTATGCATTTGTGTGTGTGCCTGTGTGTATGCATTTGTGTGTGTGCCTGTGTGTATGCATTTGTGTGTGTGCCTGTGTGTCTCTATGTGTGTGTGCATGTGTGTGCCTGTGTGTATGCGTGTGTGTCTGTGCCTGTCTGTGTGCACCTGTGTGTGCACGTGTGTGCCTTTGTGTGTGCCTGTGTGTCTCCATGTGTGTGCATGTGTGTGTGCCTGTCTGTATGTACATATGTGTGTCTCCATGTGTGTATGCATGTGTGCACCATGTTGCGCATGCATGTGCATGTGTGTGCACCTATATGTATGCATGTGTGTCTGTGTGTATGCCTGTGTGTATGCATGTATGTGCATGTGTGTGCCTATGTGTGTGCATGTGTGCACCATGTTGCACGTGCATGTGCATGTGTGTGCACCTATATGTATGCATGTGTGTCTGTGTGTGTGCCTGTGTGTATGCATGTATGTGCATGTGTGTGCCTATGTGTGTGCATGTGTGCACCATGTTGCACGTGCATGTGCATGTGTGTGCACCTATATGTATGCATGTGTGTCTGTGTGTGTGCCTGTGTGTGCATGTATGTGCATGTGTGTATGCATGTGTGTGCCTGTGTGTATGCATGTATGTGTGCATGTGTGTGCCTCTGTGTGTCCATGTGTATGTGTGTGTGCCTGTGTGTATATGCATGTGTGTGCCTATGTGTATGCATGTGTGTGCCTGTGTGTATATGCATGTGTGTGCCTATGTGTATGCATGTGTGTCCCTGTGTGTGTGCATGTGTGTACGCGTCCCTGTGTGTGTGCATGTGTGTGCCTGTGTCTATCTGTACCTGTCTGTGTGCCTCTGTGTGTATGTGTGTGCATGCCTATGTGTGGCCTGTATCTGTGTGTATGTTTTTGTGTCTGTGCACATGTGTATGCATGTGTGCATGTGTATTGTGTGTGTGCATGTTTGTGTGTGCAAGCCTGTGAATGTGTGTGCATGCATGTGCATGTGTATGCATGTGTGTTTACATGTTTGTATATGTGTGCATGTATGTGCATGTTTGTGTATGCACACGCCTGTGTGTGTATGTGTGCACGTGTGTGTGCCTGTGCACTTGTGTGGAGACTAAAGGACACTGTTGGCGCACCCTCAGGAACGTTTGACACAGGGTCTCCCGCTGGCCTGCAGCTCACCAGCAGGGTGAGACTGTCTGACCGTAGAGCCCTAAGGACCCTCTGATCGCCTCCCAACATCTTGGGATTTCAAGTATGTGTCTGGATTGTGGGGACTGAGCTTGGACCCCACACGTTCAGGGCAAGCACTTCAAATCTGAGCTACCCCAGCACCCCCGCCTCTTCAGGACGCCCACGTAGCTCTTCACACTGAGACCTTTTACCTTCTCTACTAGGCTCAGTTTCTCTTTGCACAGCCCAGATCACTGGTGCCGAAGCGGCCGGCCCACAACCCAGCCGAGGCTACAGGCCCCTCCCCTGAGCGTACGGGTCACTTATTTTCCCAGGCTACTTCCTGGAATTCTGCAGCGACCCTGACGTCATCCAGTGACCATCATCCAGCCCAGACAGGCTTCTCCATCATCCTGCCAGTCACAGAAGTCTTATCAACTCCCATTAGCAGCATTCTTGCCATGAAGGCCGCTTTAGATACTAATGTTGCAGTGTGGCCTCTTCATCAGCTTCAGGGAGATAAGAGGCATGTGATTATTTTGAATGCCAGTTCCAAATAGACAAAGAAAAAAAAGAGTTGAGGTCATGTCTTTAAAATTTCTTGTACTTTGTTTCAACACCCACGGCTTTTGCTGAACTTTTCCTTGTGAGAGTTTGGGATGGAGACCGTGCAGGCTGGCGCTCTTCATCCCACACTTTGTAGTAGACTCGGGCTGCCGGCTTTGTGGCTGGTTCCCTGCCTGCCAGACATCTGCCTCCTGGCCCTGGAGTTGCACATCAAGGTGCCCATCTCCCCCTTGGTTTCTTGACCTGTAAGGCTTAGGGTCAGGATGGAATGCTGGAGCGTAAACACCGAACACCCCTGGATATCAAAGTCACTTTTCTAATGAGAAGCCTCCGTGCACGTTCCGCTCCGTGTCCGCAGCACTGCAGGGGGAGGCAGTACTGACCCAGCAGTCCCCGCAAGGCAGTGCTTAAATCAAACTCATGCTATCTAAATGCATCATTTAGAGCTGACGTGTCTGTCCCTAAGAGTTCATGATGTAGCCTCTCGGGCTTTAGCGTCCAAATTCACACTGCGGCTTGGGGTTGTACGGCTCGTAGCAGGCTTGGGAGGAGGAGCCTCAGGGCTCTGGCAGTTGATCACTGGGCCTCCTAGGGCTGCGAGGTCAATGCAAATGAGCCACAGGTTCGCAGCCCCAGATTACCCGAAACCAAGGAGCATCCCCTCTGCCTCCCTGGGGTCTCGCTAAGTCAGATAGAAAGTTGGGTCTTCCAGCAGTTACCTTTGCTCTGTGGACTTAGCCAAGTTACATAGCTGGTGAGGGTATTCTCCAAACACCTCCTGTTCGCCTGTTTCCTCTTCTCCTGTCAACTGCAGCGTGCTCCTAAAAACATCACCGACTCTGGGCCCCTGAAAGTAGGGGACATGGAGTCCAGAGCCTAGTGTTGACAGCCACACCGTCTCATAAAGCAGCACGCAGAAAGAAGGCTAATTCAATAAAAATCTACTCTTTTTCCAAAGCATAGTCAGAGTTTATTAAGAGACTTTCATACAGATTTAAGCACTGGGATTAAGGGGAAGAAAAGTGTTTGGGAAGAAAAGAAGACATACCTTTTTAACCCTGAGTCCAGCCAGGTCACCACGGAGATCTCCTGATGCACCTCATGCTGCAGCCTGTGTGGTAGGAGGAATGGGCACCTCTTCATCACCAAAGAACATTCCAGAGGATTGAGAGGCCGGAGCTGAGTCTCTGACCTCGTGTGTTAGACATCCGGAGAAGGAAGTTTCCTTCGCATTCTTCACTGGAGAAGGGAGAAGAGTCGTCACTTCCAAACACGGCGACTAAGCAGCAAGCACTGAGCTGGCACCCAACACCTCTATTCTAGGGCGCAGAGTTCCACACAGCAGAGAGAGGAAACGAGAAGCAGCCCAGACTTCACGCCCCCTGTGTGGGCAGTGAAAGATACAACATGCCGAGGTCTCCTGGGTGAGGCTTGCCTCAGGGCCGCGTCCGGAGACCAGGCCTTGGCGGATGGAGCAATGGCCACGCGTCCTCACCACGGGAGAGAGGAGGCACTGGTGAGCCCAGAGGCCCGGCATTAGGGCAAAGATGCCATCACTGCTGAGCAAAGCATTCCTGGAGTTGGTGGGGTTTGGTTTATTTCTGTGCTGGTTCATTGGCCGCTGAGTTGGTTTAGTTGTTTGTTTAGCTGGTTGGCTTTTGAGACTGGGTCTCCATGGCCACAGAGCTCACAGCACAGCACCTCTCCCCGCAGAGCTAATCCGCATGCAGCATTTTTAGAACTAAGCAAGGTTTCAAATGTGGTCCACAGACTCGCAGAGTCAGCGTCATTTGGGAACCTGCTAGCCACGCAGGCTTCTGACCTCACAGTGGCTGAGGGGAGAACGTGCGGCCTGCAGTTCTGGACACGTGGTTCTGATGCTGAAAAGAGGGAGAAGCGTGTGAGAAAAGATGCAGAGACGTCAATGCAGGTTACAGAGGAAAGAGCCAGAAAATTCCTCTCGTGTTGAACACGTGTCCTGCAGGGGAGGAGCCGGGGGCCACCAACAGCCTGCTGCGAAGAAGAGACGATCGGAGGAGACGGGAAATGTGGAGTTGTCCGAGGTAGAGGCGTTCCCCACTGGGTGACACCTGTCTCCACTGTCACTCCACGGGTGACAGCCACCCAGGGGAGCCTCACGCGGCACGGCTGGCTGCCCCCACTTTAATTTCCCTTTCATTCATTAATCTTGTGTGTGCACGCGTGTGTGTGCGTGCACACATGGGTGGGCAAGTGCCACGGTGCACTTGTGGAAGCAGGAGAACAACTTGCAGGAGTTGGGTCTGTCCCTCCACATGTGGGTCCCAAGGGCAGAACTCAGGTCACCAGACTTGGCAGCAATGGCCTTTGCCCTCTGAGCATGTCCACGGCGCAGATGCCCATCTTGAATGCTCTGTGCAATCAGCCAGCGCAGCTCTCAGCTGGGGGAGGGCATTGCCTGTGTCCGCGCTTCAAGCGCACAGGACCGTAGAGCTGAGTCAGCGGGCGCAGGCGCCCGGCAAGGACCCGGACGTCACACGTCGCACGGGTAGTTACAGATAAACGGCTTGCGACGTGAACTCGCCGGCGCATCTCCTCGGTTCACAGCTCTAATGCAGATTTAAGACAGAACGTCGTGGACCCAGCAGTGGAACCTGAGTCAGAAACCACCGTGACTGAGCGGCGGGTGGCGGGTCCTCTCACTCCAACCCCTGCTCTCAAGCCAGTCTCAGCTCAAATCTACCCTGTCAGTCACCTCGGGGCTCCAGAGACCCTGAGTTGAGCTGGAGTGTAGGTCTGTGTGGGACACTTGTTGCCGTGGGCTAGACATGGATTTGATCCCGCACAGGCACAAGCACTCCACACATCCACACAAGAAAAGTAAGCAATGTCTTAAAGCTCGACTTTGCTCTGAGAAGTTCAGTTCGGCAGGATCCCAGCTGCCCTTCTCCTTCTCTGACTTCTTCGTCCATGTGCCTGTGTCCAGTTCCCACCCGTCCACCTCCTCTGAGGGGTAAAACAGGAGCTGAAGTCACTGGCGAGAGGCCTGAGGGACAGAGAATTCACGTCCCATCCCATTTGTCTTCCCATCTTTACTTCGCCAGGAAAACTGCTAGTGCACCAGAGACCCAGGGCAGCTGCCCCCAGCAACAGATGGTCGCTTTCTGCCCACCCCAAACACCCAATACACAGACGGTGTCATGGGCACCCACCTCTGGCCTTCAGCCTCACTGTGCTTTGTCTATAAATACGCTTGTTTGGCATTTTATTCCTCCTTCTAATATTTCGTTTATGTATTTTTGAGGGGGGAAGAGAGAGTGAAGCCTAGAGGCAGACAAGAGGAGGAAAAGTGCCAATCTTGTGCTCAGACAGGCAGACAGACAGACAGACACACGCGCGCGCTCACATGCACACACACACGCACACACACACACACACGCACACACATGCACGTGCACGCACGCACACGCACGCACACGCACACAGACATACGCACACAGACACATGCACACAGACACACGCACATGCACACGCACGCACACATGCACACGCACGCACGCACGCGCACACACACACAGACACGCACACGCACACACGCACGCATGCACACACACAGGATGTATCATGACTTGCTTCTTCCAGGATTCCTGCTCTGACTTAACTGATGCAGACAGTGGAGCGCTGGGAGCCCAGGGCCCCGAGTTCTCGCACTCACATCTGAGCTGTGCTGGCACCAGCAGCTCGAAGCACCGTGAAGACCAGTCTGAGCTGCCCCCGCCTCGGGCACCGCTCGCAGCATGGTCGCATCTGCCTGCGCGGGCACAAATATCTCGCCCTCCGTCCCTGCCCACGCCCCCCCCAGCTCCTCGTCCCTCTCCCGCTTTCAGTCATTTCCTTTAATTTAATTTAAACCCATTTAAAATAATTTCCTGCCTCTGGATCGGTGGGAATCAGCATCGGGCAGGGGAGGTTCTCCCCAGAAGCTCCCCTGGGGGAGACAGGCAAGGCTGAGTAGGCGAACAGGATCCAGCTTCCCACCGCAACCGGAAGTGGAGGCAGATGAAACGGGACCTCCTGTCCCAAGAGGCCTTTGGCTCTGCCTCCTGGGCTCATGGGAACTGTCCTCTGGTGCTCGGAGAAGGCTCGGGCTGCTGTGGGAGGCCTCGTGCGTGGAGAAGGCTCGGGCTGCTGTGGGAGGCCTCGTGCGTGGAGAAGGCTCGGGCTGCTGTGGGAGGCCTCGTGCGTGGAGAAGGCTCGGCTGCTGTGGGAGGCCTCGTGCGTGGAGAAGGCTCGGGCTGCTGTGGGAGGCCTCGTGCGTGGAGAAGGCTCGGGCTGCTGTGGGAGGCCTCGTGCGTGGAGAAGGCTCGGGCTGCTGTGGGAGGCCTCGTGCGTGGAGAAGGCTCGGGCTGCTGTGGGAGGCCTCGTGCGTGGAGAAGGCTCGGGCTGCTGTGGGAGGCCTGCCTCCCCCACAGCACTGTGGACAAAGCTGGCATGAGGACAGTGGTGGACACCACAGCCCCAGTGAACTCTGGGAATCCCGTGTGCTCAGGAGAAGTAGCTCCCAGGCAGGAGGATGGAAGGAGGTCTGAACCCTCATCTGCTGGAGGCAGCTGGGGTGCGCAGCCAGCAGGGGTGTGGCATGAGCTGTGTGCACCCGCAGTCTTCCACAGAAAAGCTCCACGTGGGACACAGTGCCGCGTGATGGCGGCGACCCTGGAGGGATGGACTAGAGCTCACTGGCCAATGAGCTTTGGGAAAGATGCCCAAAGTCCGGTTACCTGAGGGCTCTTATGAGCAGGGTTACACAGCTGGGGACGGCTGCACAGACGCCTTCTTCTGTGTCCTGTGTGGGGAAGGACCCTCACTCACTTTGTGACCACCATGTCGCTATCTACCTGCATGATGGTCCGCAGAGCACAGTCTACAAAACGGTTAAAGAAGCATCTGCACCCTGACATTTCGTCAGAGCTCGTGCGAGATCCTCGGGCCCGTCTCTTCTGCCGCCTTCAGACTGACCCTCTGCCCCTGTCCACCAGCCATCGGAGCGACAGGCCTCTCCCCGTGGCCCACACCCACCCGCTCTGCAGGGCTCACTTAACCCTTTCTGTAGACACAGGAAACAGCTGCACAACAGCTGCCCAGGCGAGACCAGCCTGCTGTGGGACTCTGTTCCCTTCACTGAGCTACAGCACCAGGGCTAGATAGCGCCGGCAGCCCAGTTCTGCTCCGTCTAACAGGTCACATGCAGACCAAGTCAGCCCCCAGGGCACTCGCCTGTAATATGACAGGCGGTCAGACAGCTGGAGGCCCGAGATTTCCACTGACCTCCTCTTCTTCCTTTGCAGATCATCAAGGAGGTCCCTCCACCCCCAGCCGAGGAGAGTGAGGTAAGGGCTCAGAGCGGGGAGATCCAGATGGGCAGGCGGCAGAGAAGTGGAAGGTCACTTCGCTCCCTGCTGGGCAGGGCTGGGCCCGGTGTGAAGTAGGGAGGGAAACCTTGGACCCTTGGGTAACCAGAGATGAGCGAGAGCGGAGCGAACCGGCCACCGAGGACAGACTGCTTTCTCACTGCAAATGTGACGCTCAGGAGGACATGTATAAATAAGAATATAGTGTATACATGTCCTCTGCTATTCCTGGTGGTATTTTTTTTCTTTTGGAAGGTTTTAATATTTTGAGAAGTTTGGGGAGATTTTCTGAGAGCTTTGGGGCGAGTGGCTAAGTATTTCAGCTACTCTGGGACCCATGATCTCACACGTGCTACAATACTCAGCCACCGAACTACATCCCCAGCCCTTGGGTTTGAAGGAGGCCTTGAACTCAGAATCCTCCCGTCTCAGCCTCCTAGCGCTGGGGACACAAGCGTTATCTTACCAGCATGTTCATCGTACAATTTGCTTGGTCATCATGAAAACGAGGGATATGCTAAACCCTCGCCAGCTGAAGCAATGAACTCTCAGGCCTGCAAGAAAGGAGCTGGGAGCGCCTGCAGTGCAAGGGGGCCTAAGAGCAGCATGGAGGCAGAGGCGCTGATGCTGACGGCGGGAAAGAACATCTAACCTGAGCGAGCTAAGTCTCTAGAAGCCACGCCCACCAGTTAGAAAGCCCCACTGCAGATCTGAAGACTTGGCTGCACCAAAAGATTCACTGGTGAGGTTACAGGCTTAGACCTGGGTCCCGAGAGACCATCACCTCACGCAGCTGGATGCTACACGTCACCCTCCCCTTCCAGCTGCTTCTCTCAAGTTCCCCACACAGAAAAGACGAAAATTAAGTTTAAAATTCCATGCACCTCTCCCGTGCCAAGCATCTGCGTGCAAGCCAAGCCAAGGAGTGTAATAGCTGCCATCAATTAAAGCAGATCTTGCTGGAATGCCGACTCTCCGCCCAGAAATCAAGGGAGGAAATTGCATTGCTGTGCAAAGAGGGAGAAGAAGAAACGCTGTGCGCATCCACGAAGTCCTTCCCTAGCCCTGCAGGAGGCAGGACAGCCACCTGCGGCTGGGCCGAGCTTTGCTCTTAGACCCCCAAAGCAGGCGGAGGTGGCGTGGCTGTCTGCTGACCCCAGCACCCTCCCCTCCTTCCCCCTGGCTCTCGGGCCCTCTTCCCTACGGCACTTGCTGTGCATTAGCCTTCAGAAGGGGGCGTGGCACTTGGCATGGCTGCCACCGGAGCCCAAGTATGCCGGAGACGTGGGCACTAGGTGCTGCAGGGTGACTGTCCCCATAGGCGGCGCCCAGTACAGGGCACCACAGACGCTGCCAGCATCCAGCAGGAAAGGTGGCTGCAACGTAGCAGAAATTGGGGTTTTCCATCTTCATTGGATGTTTTCACGGCGCTTCTCTGAAGAAGGCGAACCCCGAGTCTGAACAATGCAGGCTTGGGGCTCGTCCCCCAGGCTGTGTGGGGCGCAGGGCCCCTCGTGGCCATGCTGATTACCTCAGCATGTTTGCTGGCCGCAGTCTGCGTCCTCATGAGTTCTGGCAGGAAACAGAGAAACCAGGAGCATCCCGCAGACCTCGCAGCGTCTGTGGGGCGGTGCTGGAAAATCATCTCAAGACAGCCTTGTCCGGGCTGCCCAGTGCTGATCCCGCCAGGGTGCCGTCAGGGTGGTCTTCCCCCTGCATTGAAGCGAGAGCCCACCAGGGACCTGGAGGACCTGCACTCGTTAATCTTGGCTCCAGCTGGGCGCAGTGCCACACAGCACTTGGGCGGCTGAGGCGGGAGACTGAGGCCAGCCTGGGCCGCGCGGGGAAGACCTGTCTGCCGTGACTTGAACGTCAGCAGACCCCGCAGCCCACCGCGTTAGGACCCTCAGCCAGTGGCGAACCTTGGCAAGGCTGTGCCGCTTTCAAGAGGAAGGCATCCCACAGGCAGCAGGCCTTGAGTCGGGGCCCGGCTCTGCCTTCTCTCGCTGCTTTTCTCTCTCTGGTTCAAGATGCTGCAGTGACCATCTTCTGTCCACAGCCTTGCCTTCTGCTGTGATTCCTCCGTCAGGAGACTGCACCCCTTCTGGAACCACCACTCAAATAATCCTCTCGCTCCCCTAAGGTGCTGGAGTCTGAGTATTTTCTCACACAACAAGAAGTAACTAGCTGCAATATACAAGGGAAAAAACGTTTCACAGTGTGGCGGGCTAGCTATGAGAAGGACCCCTCCCTTCTCTCTCGCTGTGTGCGTGAACAATCTTGCTCAGCCCCAGGCCATCAGACTCAAGGGAAGCACATGTACCACATGAATAACTGAACCAGAGAATGACGGCACCCCACGTTCCCTGCGATCCTCTTTGATGTGCAGTCCTCTCCAGTGGGAAATAGCAAAACGCATCAAGTAAACAAACAGGCGCGACTTTCTAACGTTCCCTGCCGCCAACAGTGATGGCCCCAACGACATGAAGGAAGATCGCTTGGACTTTGGACACCTCAAGAAAGCAGGGATTCTCAGGCTAGCACACACTGGAGGGACCTGGGGCGGGTGCGTCCCTTTGGCTCCAAAGCAAAGATGGACTCTTCCCGGTCTCTAGTTCAAAGAGTCACATTTTGTGGAAGATGCATTGACAGAGGTTCGGTCTGATGCGGTCCCACGCGTGTGATGGACAGCTAGGTGTCCATCAGGACCTTAGGCTGAGGGGCATCACACATTTTAACATGCACTGCTACAGCGGGTTCCTCGCTGATGCGTCCTTATCGCTGATGCATCCTTATCGCTCATCACAGTAAAGGCAGCCATGCAATAAAGCCCGGCGCTGGGAAGTTGGGACAGGCAGATCCCTAGGGCTTCTGCCAGCCGCTCTGGCCCAATAGGAAGCTCCAGGCCACTGAGAAACTGTCTCAAGTAAAACGGACAGTGTCAGCTCAAGAGGTCAGTGAGGAGGAAAGGTAAGAGCTGAGCCTTGTGGGACAGCAGGCTTTACCTCGGCAGCAATGGAAGGACCGCTGTCAGTCGACTTCCGTCACTGCAACACAAGGCCGCACGAGCAGCTTAGACAGAAGGAAGGTTTGTTTGGCTCAGTTTTTGAGGTTTCCGCCACGATCACCAGCTCTTTGCATTGCTGGTGGTAACGGCCCATCCGTGGCAGCGTGTGGTAAAGCCTGTCCTGTCCGAGGCAGTCAGGAAACCGTGGCAGGGAGGGCTGGACCACCAGCCCCTCGGGATGCACCCGGTGCCCTGACTTCCTGCCGGGAGATCAACTTCTCAAATTTCTGCTCTCACCAACCGCGCCAGCCTGGAAACCGAGCGCTTACCACATGGGACTTCACGGGACTTTCCAGATCAGGCTATTGCAGGCTTTCGTCCACGATGTTACGGGCAAGATTTTAACTCGGAACTGAGGAAAAGCATAGCGCAGTCTTCACGTGACTCCGAGGGGGTCACAGCTCCTGCGGTCACCCTGAGGCCTCCATCCTTGGGGAACAGCCCATCCTCGGGGGTGGCCCACCAGGAGGCCCTTCCAAGGCCCACGGCCCATTTTAAGACTGGCATGACGGTGGCCACCTAGCTTCTGCCTCTGACAGGCCTTGGGCAGCTATTCTCTCTGCAGCCCCACGTCTGCTGACCTGTCCTCTGCTGACTTGTCCTCTGCCAACCTGTCCTCTCCTGACCTGTCCTCTGTCGACCTGTCCTCTGCCGGCCTGTCCTCTCCTGACCTGTCCTCTGCCGACCCGTCCTCTCCTGACCCATCCTCTCCTGACCATCCCGATGTCCTCTGCCGACCTGTCCTCTGCCGACCCGTCCTCTGCTGACCCGTCCTCTCCTGACCCGTCCTCTGCTGACCCGTCCTCTCCTGACCCGTCCTCTGCTGACCCGTCCTCTGCTGACCCGTCCTCTCCTGACCCGTCCTCTCCTGACCCGTCCTCTGCTGACCCGTCCTCTGCTGACCTGTCCTCTCCTGACCTGTCCTCTGCTGACCGTCCTGACGTCCTCTCCTGACCTGTCCTCTCCTGACCTGTCCTCTGCTGACCGTCCTGACGTCCTCTCCTGACCTGTCCTCTGCTGACCTGTCCTCTCCTGACCCGTCCTCTCCTGACCATCCTAACGTCCTCTCCTGACCTGTCCTCTGCTGACCATCCTGACGTCCTCTCCTGACCTGTCCTCTGCTGACCTGTCCTCTCCTGACCTGTCCTCTCCTGACCATCCTGACGTCCTCTGCTGACCTGTCCTCTCCTGACCTGTCCTCTGCTGACCTGTCCTCTCCTACCTGTCCTCTCCTACCTGTCCTCTGCTGACCCGTCCTCTGCTGACCATTCTGACGTCCTCTCCTGACCTGTCTGTCCGTCACTCTTCCTGTCCTGTGTCTCACCTGGATGCTCTAGAACAGGTCTGCATGGTTAGCGGCTGTGTGGGAGGCAAGAGCTAGACAGGAAGGACTGAGGATGGATGTCCACAGGCTCACGGTGTGTATCAAAGGGACAGGCGCATCTGCTGGAAGTGCTGGGTGGGCGGGCTCCGCTGGGCAAGTGCTTTCAATGCTGGGCAAGTGCTTTCAATGACGAACGTGTCTCCTGGTTGCTGTGGGGCTCAGCAACCCTAACAGTTTTCCTGTGGTAAGAAATCGTTGGAGAGGGAAGCGGTCACAGCTTGTGCAACAGCGGCTGGCGATTCCCTTCAGCTGAGCCTTGGGGCTCACCATAGAGGACTCACACACGTGGTCTGCCGGCGCTTTGTCTTCATGTGTGGAATCTCTCCGCAGGAGGAGGATGACGACGGCCTGCCTAAGAAGAAGTGGCCCACGGTGGACGCCTCTTATTATGGCGGCCGAGGCGTCGGGGGCATTAAACGGATGGAGGTGAGAGCCAGACCCGGCCGGCTGGGGCCAGCTGGCGGCGGTGATGGAGCCGCCGAGGCGCAGCTGCGGTGTGGGGCTTGTGAGCGGCACGGGTGGGAGGAGCAGCCGGGGACCACGCACCCCACTGCCCACCCGCAGCCCGCCGTCCCATGCAGGGACGCAGGTTTGTGACTGGGCATCGTCCTGTGTCAGGTTCGCTGGGGAGAAAAGGGCTCCACGGAGGAGGGCGCCAAGCTGGAAAAGGCGAAGAACGCGCGGGTCAAGATGCCCGAGCAGGAGTACGAATTCCCCGAGCCACGAAATCTCAACAACAATATGCGCAGACCCTCCTCCCCCCGGAAGTGGTACTCGCCCATAAAGGTGAGTCTTTACCCCAAGATCCTTCTTCATGGCAGAAGCCAAACTCCTGTCCTCGCCGTCCTGTCCAGTGCAGACTGTAAATAACTCTGGCTTCTTGGGACGTTCAGGCTGAAAGGGGCTGTCTGTGCTCCCCAGTTCTATCCGTGTCCCTTAGTTGCCCGTGACTTTACTGAGATCAGCACCCTATCCCGGACCTTGCGCTGTCACAGCCCTCGAAGCTGAAGAGGGCGATGTCATCTGCAAAATCCTTGTCTGCTGCTGATTAGGACTCAAGACCCCAAATCATCCCCCAGCTCCGTGGTAGAAACAGCCTAGACGCCGTCCTGGGCTCTGAGAACGACTCAGTAGGCAAAGCAGCCCCCCTTGCACGCGCCCCTCTGCAGAAGAGGGGGTCCCCTTGCATTCGGCCCTCTGCAGGAGAGGGCCCCCCTTGCACGCGCCCCTCTGCAGGAGAGGGGGTCCCCTTGCACGTGCCCCTCTGCAGAAGAGGGGGTCCCCTTGCACGCGCCCCTCTGCAGGAGAGGGAGCCCCCCCTTGCATTCGGCCCTCTGCAGGAGAGGGAGCCCCCCCTTGCATTCGGCCCTCTGCAGGAGAGGGAGCCCCCCTTGCACGCGCCCCTCTGCAGGAGAGGGGGTCCCCTTGCACGTGCCCCTCTGCAGAAGAGGGGGTCCCCTTGCACGTGCCCCTCTGCAGGAGAGGGAGCCCCCCTTGCATTCGGCCCTCTGCAGGAGAGGGAGTCCCCCTTGCACGCGCCCCTCTGCAGGAGAGGGGGCCCCCCTTGCACGCGCCCCTCTGCAGGAGAGGGAGCCCCCCTTGCCCCTGCCTTCTGCAGGAGAAGGAGCCCTCCTTGCCCCTGCTCTCTGCAGGAGAGGGGCCCCCTTGCACTCGCCCCTCTGCAGGAGAGGGAGCCCCCTTGCACTCGCCCCTCTGCAGGAGAGGGAGCCCCCTTGCACTCGCCCCTCTGCAGGAGAGGGAGCCCCCTTGCACTCGCCCCTCTGCAGGAGAGGGAGCCCCCCTTGCCCCTGCCCTCTGCAGGAGAGGGGGCCCCCCTTGCATGCGCCCCTCTGCAGGAGAGGAGCCCCCTTGCACTCACCCCTCTGCAGGAGAGGAGCCCCCTTGCACTCACCCCTCTGCAGGAGAGGGGCCCCCTTGCACTCGCCCATTTGCAGGAGAGGGGGCCCCTTGCACTCGCCCATTTGCAGGAGAGGGGCCCCCTTGCCTCTGCCCTCTGCAGGAGAGGGGGCCCCCCTTGCACTCACCCCTCTGCAGGAGAGGGGCCCCCTTGCCTCTGCCCTCTGCAGGAGAGGGAGCCCCCCTTGCAGGTGCCCCTCTGCAGGAGAGGGAGCCCCCCTTGCACACGCCCCTCTGCAGGAGAGGGAGCCCCCCTTGCCTCTGCCCTCTGCAGGAGAGGGAGCCCCCCCTTGCATGAGCCCCTCTGCAGGAGAGGGGGCCCCCCTTGCCCCTGCCCTCTGCAGGAGAGGGGCCCCCCCTTGCCCCTGCCCTCTGCAGGAGAGGGCCCCCTTGCAGGTGCCCCTCTGCCAGGGGCAGCACAGAGAGGTTTGTCCCAGGTGGAGCGCGTCCCAGCTCTAGAGCAGGCCTTCTACAGCTCTCATTTCTCAGCTGAGCTCGCCTGGGCTCACAGAACCACAGAGTTCCAGCTGGCCTTGGCCGGCCTGAAGCCGCTGGCTCTCTATGCTTCCCCAAGGCGGTGGGCTGAACTGGCGGCAGGGAGGATCAGCTGCAGAGAGGCACGCAGTGGCCTGCAGGCGAGATGACAGGAAGGAGCCCAGCCATCCCTCCTCGAGGAGAAGGAAGGGATTTTCTGGAATCTACTCGTGCCTTATGCCACATCCCCACGTCCGTGGTGGAGACTCATTTCGTCTTGGTAATCTTGGTCTCTGAAAGCACATCGGTCCCCTGGAAGATCTGACACCAGTTTGCTACTGTCTCGGCTGCTGGTTTACCATGCAGTTTCCCGAAATAAATAAGGATATGGACAAACATGTAGAAATCTAGGAACTTCCCCAACTCCTGCTTGGAACTGCTGTTGGCTCAGTGAGTTTATGCACCTTCTGTGCTCCCAGCACCCCCGCGGCTGATTGTGCCCAGCGTCGCCAGCTTGGCTGATTGAGACCTGGGAGAGGCTTCAGAATGTAGAGCCTCCGCTGCTTGGACCCCGAGCGCGCAGGCACTCCCAGGGAACTCACACTCCCAGTACCTCAGGGGCCACACCCACATTCCCCAAGGGACGCTCTGCTGTTGCCTAAGGACTTCTTTTTTCTCCTTTCTTCTTTTTTCAAATTTCCAATTACTATTTCTGAGACAGAGTCTCACTCTCACACTCTGACCTGGAGTACCTGCTCCTCAGTCGTAATAAAACCATCTCAGTGGTCAGAGGTCACCCCGGACCAAAAGGAGGGAGGGGAGGAGGGAGAGGGAGGGAAAGGAAGGAGGGAAGAAAGGAGGAAGGGAAGAAAGGAGGAAGGGAAGGAAGGAGGGAGGGAGAAAGGGAGGGAGGGAGGAAGGGAGAAAGGGAGGGAGGGACGGAGGGAGAGAGGGAGAGAGGGAGGGAGGAAGGGAGGGAGGAAGGGAGGAAGGGAGGAAGGAAAGCTCTGTGTATGTGTGTTCATGTGCGTGCATGTGTGTGTGTGTGCGTGCACACGTGTGTGCGTGTGTAAGCAAGCTTGCAGCTTTATGCACTAGATTTGTTAACTACATTCATTACGTCCACTTAGAAGAAGCCCTTATGGAGTTCAGGTCTAACAGAGTCGACCCTGGGCCTTCTCCATCTCTAAGCAGCCTCCAACTAACCAAGGCGGAAACCTGAAGAACAGGAAACGCCGCCCCCAGCAGCCGCGCCCTACAGTGCTTTGAATGCTGCCCCCGTCAGCTCTCCCAAGGGGTCTTCCTGTGTAGAAAGCAGAGCTGGCATTCGCACAGAATCCCCAGTCTCTGTGGATTAGAGTTGTCCAGGGTTAGCTGATGTAGTTTGGAGCCTAGAATTGGTAAATTCTCATTTCATAGTGAGTCTGTGTGGACTTCATATGGAAGGAAACTATTTTTAAATGTCGGGTAATACTCTGGCAGAAAATCCTAGGTTTGTGGCGGATCCTTTATCATAACCTTACAAAAGCAGCTGGACTTTTTGCCTGAAGAGTGAGAATCAACTTCTAAAATACACATTGTACACAGCCTTGTGCCTGCTGGACACCCAAAGGTGTCTCAGGCTTTAGGGAAGGAATCTCCTGGGGCACGTCTGACCTCAGAGGGGGCTCTACAAGCCCACAGTGACTGCCTTGTGTCCAGCACGCCAGGCTCCAAGAGCCTTTGTCATGGGCTCTGGCTGTCTCCACCTCCTTCAAACACTCCGTCAGCTATCACACTGAAAGCTGCCTTCGTAGGAACAGGAGGGGGCAGGCGCATACTTACCCGGTTCAACTTTGGGTTCATTATGAACAGTCAGAATCGGGACCCCAAGCCTGCGACGGAACTGACCTCACACTGGCCAGAAGAGTCCGTGGCAGCCACTTCCCGGGTGGAGCTCACGGCACAAGAAAAGGTGACTGAGCAGCTAGAAGGAGAGACCACGCCCAGGACATGGCTGTGCTGGATATGAGACAGCACAGGTCGGAGTTACCCTCTGGTGGGCAACTTGCCTCTGTATAAACAAGTAGCTGTAAGAAAGGGGACCATAGGGGGAGGAGAGAGCATTCAGTTCATGTTTGCTTGTGTGTGTGTACGTATATGTACGTGCGGGGGGGCACACATGCATACCACAGGGTACTTGAATGTGTGGGAGGCCCAAGAGTGACCTAAAAAAATGTCCTGGATTACTCTACCAAGTCCTTATTGTTTTGCTCTGGGACTTCCACCTTCCAGGGCCAGAATTACAGATTACCTCCATATCTGCCCAGCATCTCTGCATGGGAGCTGGCTGAGCCGTGAGCCAAGTACTAGGAAGGAGAGAGGGAGAGAAGAAGGAAAGATGAAGGAAGAAAAGAAGGAAAGAGGAAAGATAGGAGGAAGGAAAGAAGGGAAGAAAGGAAGGAAAAGAAAGGAGAACTCATTCATTTGATGTATCTTAAATGAAAGAAGGAAGGAATGTAGAGAGAGATGGAAGGACAGAAAAAGAGAAGACGAGCATTCACCCGCCTAATATAAAAATGAAGAAAGAGAGAGAAAAGAAAAGAAAGGCATTTGTCCACCTGGTGTATCCTGAACTATAAGTGCTTATCCCAAGGGACTCCAAAGAAAACATTAGTCGATGGCCAGAAAACCACACTGGACACAGCATGTTCTGTCCAGCACACCAAAGCAACTTCAAAGTATTTTCAAAGGCTTTTGTAAATTCTTTGCACAAGGAGATGAGAAGCACCATGCTTGGCAAGCTCACATTTAAATGACCAGTGCTCAAGCAAGAGCTGAAAAAGGTTCAAAAGTATAATTTTTCAGATGTGCAAGTAACCCGCCAGGGGGTGATTTCATAGCCTCCTGTTCTGAGATGATCTGCAAGGGATCATCTGAAGGGTCATAGTTCAGCAGATGTCCTCCTTCCAGCATAATCCCCCATCACCTCTTCCACACCGTTGTGGTCAGATGTTCCCAACAGACATGTAGGAGCTACATTTTTCATGTTAGCCCAAGGTATGCCGATGTGCATGCACACACATGTGAAACTGCACATAACACAGGCTCACATACATGCACATGCTCATGCACATGTCTATATACATGCGCACACGCACATGACAGGTTTGCAGCAGTTTTGGGTTCTAAGGGGTGTCTTTGTGAGCACTGGGGTCCCCTCAGACACCCCAAAGCTGAAGTTGCATTTGGGGAGGGGAGAAAACCCTGCCACTATGTCACCAGAGCCGCACTGTGAACAGGCCGCAGCTGGGAAGCTCATGTGTCTCTGGTCCCTGGTCACTGTGCAATGGGCCGATCTCACGTCTCTGGTCCCTGTGCAATGGGCCGATCTCACGTCTCTGGTCCCTGTGCAGTGGGCCGATCTCACGTCTCTGGTCCCTGTGCAGTGGGCCGATCTCATCGTCCCTGGTCCCTGTGCAATGGGCCGATCTCATGGTCTCTGGTCCCTGTGCAATGGGCCGATCTTACGTCTCTGGTCACTGTGCACTGAGCCGATCTCACGTCTCTGGTCCCTGTGCAATGGCCGATCTCATCGTCCCTGGTCACTGTGCACTGGGCCGATCTCATCGTCCCTGGTCACTGTGCACTGGACCGATTTCATCATAACTCTGGCCATTTGTTTCATTTCAGGGAAAGCTCGATGCCTTGTGGGTCCTTCTAAGGAAGGGATATGACCGCGTGTCCGTGATGAGGCCGCAACCAGGAGACACGGTAGGATGCGTTAGCGGTCACACTCTCTCTTTCCCTTGGTCTTAGACAGCGGCAGATCCAGACATGCAGGACCAGTCACTGGTTCATGATATCACAGGTTAGATACTGATTTCAAGATCCACCTGTTGCAAGACTGAGGTCTGATTTGCTTTTCTGCAAAGGAATGTGATGGGAACACTCCCCCTGGGCCCTGGTCTCAATCCGCAGAGTTGGCTCGTCCTTCCCGTAGCCCGGGAGGGACGGAGGGCCCTCAGAGCTGCACCAGGGAGGAGGCGGGGCACTCGGAGCACCTGCCATCCGCCCCAGACGCCAACCCGGCTGTCCAGGACCTCACGGAGGCTCCCACGCTGGCTCTGTGCAGTGCTGTCAGGGCTTAGCTTGGAGTGACCCCAGCTCGGCGGCGTCACCCAGGTTGGGCCACGCCCCTTTGTAAATGAGGAAGACAAGTGAGTAACTTGTTCTGCAGGAGGTGATGGTTCTAGACGCAGCCCCGGCTCACAGCTGCACACCCTGCCGTCCTGCGCAAGCCCCGTTCATGCCCATGGCTGACACTCAGGCTTGCGACCAAACCCTCTCAACTGCCAGTGTCCCCACCCTCCTCAGGAATTGGCCCATTTGCCCCAATGCCACACAAACGTGTCTACTTAAGAACTCACCTGGGTTCTGAAGTCGCTCCCCCCGGCAAGTCAGCGACCATCCTCACTTCATCTGTGTAAACGATGACCAGAGCAGCTCTGCGGTGTGACTGGCAGGGACGGTAATGTCCATAGGGCCCCTTGTCCACTATCAAAAGTAGAAACTCTTTGTCTCAGACGTGTTGGTGTGGTAACCTGTGCGTGGCGATGCTGTCAGTGACTGTGTCACTCGGGTGACCTGCTGCACGCCACTCTCCGTCGATGCAGTGTCTCTGCGTGGCCTGTGTGCACTCCTGTGCATGTGGGTGCCTGGTGCAGTGTTGAGCGGCGTCCCTTTGCCCCGCCTACCATCTAGCATGGCCCCGCAGCCCTGCAGCAGAGCTGCACCCGGTGACAGGAACGCGATCTGCTGCCCAGTCTCAGGCCTTGCTTGGCATGTGCCGAGGGCGACACAAAGCCAGGTCATGTGGACTGGTCCAGCTGGCCCCTGTGGTCTGTGGTGTTTGTTCTGTCTCTGTGAATGCTGACAAGAACCAATTTTTATAGCAAATTCTAGAGCAAAAACTTACTGTTATCAGTAGGCCATGGAGTTAGTGCTTAGGAGGCGTTTGGTCCTGTAAGTTTCATGTCTGGCTTCTGGGAAAGATGAAGTTCCCATTATTCGTACGGTCCACTGTATCTGACCTGCTGTGCTGACAGCTATGAGGAGCCTCATGGGATGTGTCCGTGCCCAATAAGCACTTTCACTCGTTCAACTGTGGTTTTATTTGAAACATAGGAAAAGTAGAAGAGTAAATTTTGGGCAAAAAGAGTTGCACTGTCTCCTGCTGCTGCTTCCTGTAAACCATTTCAGTGAGGGTCATTTTAGCAGTGCCTTAACAATGCCTAACACTGCTGTGCGAGGCTGCAGACATGTGTACAGGCCGATGACATCTAGAGATGATGTTGGTGACAGGAAATTTCAAAAGAGAAAATAACATGAAGATACCCAAGGCAGGTTCATTAGAGCACAAGATGCTTTCTGTTTCAACAACCAAAGGGCATCTTACTGTGACACACTCACGCTCCATTCCCTGCCAATCAGATTGGCAAGAACTAACTCATAAAGTGGGTGTCCCTAAGAAGCAGGGGTGTGTTGGGACGCAGAAAGGCAGAAAAACTGGTGGCTTACGTTTGCCATCCAAGGCGCAAAGCTGGCCACACAAATCCTGAGCAGCGAGGTGATGCAGACAGGGGTTGGGGGGGTCCCTCGAGGGTTTCTCAGCTTCCAGCTCTGTGGCACAGCTGAGGAGATTCCGTAGGCTCTTGGGAAATGCAGCTGCACCTGGGATGTCCCCAAGAGGCTGGAGCCGCATGCATCTCTCAGTTTCCAACCCTGGCACATTTGAAGGGCACCTTTGGGAAATGCAGCTGCACCCAGAAATTTCCATTCCCAGTCTCACAAAAAGGGACACCTTTAAAGAAAACATCTAGGATTTAGGCTGCAATCAAACCTACCCTCGGCCTTTATCGGCTTAGTCTTCCTTTGAAATCCTGCTGAAATGTAAGATATGAGGGGAAAACAGAACTGTGCCCTCACAGCCATGACCGCAGCCACAACGCACGTGCAGCCCCAAGAACGCAGGGGCCGCTCAGGATGGGGGTGACGGGAAGGGCTTCCGTGCAGCCTGGTCAGCTGGCTCAGCGCTTGGTTTCACATAACCCTAGAAGACTTGCTGCAGACCTGCATGTCTTGTATGGAGATGACTGCAAGAATTCTTCTATCCTGATTTATCGGGCTGACCACATTTTCCATAAACTCAAATTAGCTTTATCCAGCCATCCCCTCGTGAACAAGAGTCACAGGTTCTGAATTTTCCCTTTAAAACAAAACAAAAACAAAACCTCCTAATTACGACTCAGCTATGCTCGAACACATGCTGAACTCAGAGAACCTGGCAGTCCCTCACCACCGTCCTGCCTGCTCCCCGGGCCTCTCCTTAGCACACCCAAAGGGCCCGGCCCCGCCCACTGCCACAGCCTCCGCCCGCTGAGGGGAGAGGCCCGAGCCTCCAGCCTTGCCACAGAGCAGGGATTCTGCCCTGTGATTGGCACCTCAGCGGCAGCCACGCCCAGGTCAAGTCTCCTGTCCCCGGCAGGGTTCACTGCCTGGTTTCCTTGGATTCCACCAGGAAGTCTCTGGGCCAATGTAATAGAGAAAGTTCCAGAAGACACTTCCGATCCTAAAATTTTAAAGTTCACAACACTTACGGAGAGCTTCGCTTAAGCATCCCCTGCTTCTAGATGTGCGCTGAAGCATGGCCTGGAAACCCCTTTCTTGCCTGCAGACTTGCAAATCTTGAGGCTGACCGAGAAGGACCTCCCTCTCCATCTCGTCTGCTCCTTGCTCACATTTCCCCAATCCCACGGGGCTCTGCGACCTCTGCTTGCCATGCCTTCCCCTGCCTCTGTTCGCTCGGCCTGGCCCGGCCTCTCGGCCCAGAGAGCCCAGGCAGACCCTCGGGCAGACCCTCGGGCAGACCCTCGCCGTGTGGCACTGAAAGAAGCACAGGAAGTTCCCTTGGACGCAGTAAGCCGGTCCCCAGCTTCCTGCACAGCGGCACCTCCCTGGGAGTTCAGGAAATCTTGCTTCCAAGGACAAGTGGACCAAAGGCTGAGCAAGTTTGGTTCGGTCTTGGAAAGAAAACGAAGGGCCCGAGAGCATCCCAAGCGGCTGCTTCTCAGTCACGTGTTGCGCTCTGTCTTGTGGCTTCTAGTCCCTTCATCATAACCAAGGGACGAGCGTCCCCCCTGGAGCACTGGGCTGTGACCGTCTGGGGAGGGCTACTGGTCTTCAGGGTGTATTTTTCCTCTGGGGAATGTTTATTTCCAAGTGGTTATTATTATCAGCAGTGTTCTCACTGCTGATTGCTGCACACATTCCTGAACGTTCCTTAAGATTCAGCCCGGCTCTCTGGGGGGTCCCTAGAATGCAGGGTGTGGCGCCGCGCGTGCCTTGCCACGTGCCTCCTAAAAGAGCGCGTGAGGCCCCTTCCCACGCACAGAAGCTCAGGGGCCCCGGAGACGCCGTCCTGGGCACATGCTTCGCAGGACAGTTTCTCAAATGTCCACTTTGTCCTCCACTAGCAGCCTCCACCTGCCCCCACGCGCTGTCGTGCTGGTATTCTAGGGCTGACTTTTCCGTGGGTGTGTAAGGGCGCACTCGGGGATAAGCCGCTGTCGCCGGGACTCTGGAAGGGCTTCCAGGAGCTCGTCAGTGACTCCCCGACCAGGGCGCCCGGCCACCCAGAAGCTCTCTGCGCAGACCACGGGCCTCAAAGCTTCAGAAGCTCGGGTGGCGCTGGAAATCAGGGTCTCCCAGGAGGCTGCGGGCAGCGCTGATGTGGCGTTGCACTTTGAGATTGGTGTCATAAGCCGGACTCGGTGACTCAAAGCACACATGCCTGAGAGCTTAGGATTTTAAACATTTTTATCTGCTTTTTACCACAAGTGGTTGTTTCCTGTGTTTACCCAGGACCTGTTGATACTGTGAGGAAATGACTTGTCAGTTTAATTGGAAAAAATAAGCTTGAGGCCTCCCAGTGACAGACAGCCTGGGCCTAGGTCACTAATTTCAAGCACATTATCAGGTAGGAAAGGTTGGGGGTCCTGAGTTCTAGTGATCTCCGTCCGAAATGTCCCAGATGAACTGTGGGCTCTCTGTGCAGTTGTGACGTGCAGCCAGGGCTGCAAACAAATTGGTCCCAGTCCCCATTTCCCACACAGCCGGTCTCTTCTCTCCCTGTTGTCCCTCATGATTTCTGAACACTCAGGCGTGTCCCGGGCACAGGAAGTGGACAGACCTCTTCTCCCGGGAAGGAACGGTTAGCGTAGACTCCAGCGGTGCTGCTGCTGTTTGAGGAAAGAGGAAAGAGAAACGCAGCTCTGCTCGCGTCCCTGTGAGTAGAATTCAATGTGTCCTCCACAGCCCACACCCTCCCAAGCACTCTTTGCCCTCACGTGCTCCTGGATAACCCGCAGGTCAGGTCTCTGTTTTGCTTGCAGCCCCTTGGTTACTCAGCTCTGGCATCGAGAGGCTGGTGCATTCCATTACTCTCCGCACACAAAACGCTCTGAGCTTGTTTACAAGGCTGGAGCTCTGTGTAATCAGAAGAGACTCCAGGACACACACACACACACACACACACGCGCATGCACGCATGCACGTACATGCATGTAAACAGAGTTTGAAGCACATCTGAACTCCAGCCTGGAGGTTGTGAAATCCTGTACGGAGCTCCAGCCCGGGCCCAGCTGTTTCCAATGAGCCAGCGGGTCAGTCGCATGGGCACTGTGCTGCGCTGCCCCGGGGACAGTGGAGGGCAGCGTGCTCCCTCTGGGGCCTCCAAAGCAGAAGAGCCTGCGTCCAGCGCTCGCTCTCCCCCCCCTTCTAGTGGCCCACATTCCACACACACGTAAGCATGGGGAAAATAGCCGTGTGTTGTGGCATGTACCCGTAACCCCAGCACTTGAGGGGGAGAGTGTAGATCCCTGAAACTTGCTGCCAGCAGCCCAGCCAACATGCAAACTTCCATGGAAGATGCTGTCTCTAAAAATAAGGAGGAGACGGGCTTGAGGGATGGTTCAGGGTTAAGCCTCTGTCTCACAAGCAGAAAGTCCTGAGTTCAGATCTCGGGTCCCATGTGAAAATGCCAGGCCGAAGTGTCAGTGGTCTGCACTCCAGTCCTGCAAGGTGAACCTGGGAAACTGCAGAAGCAAAGAGGATGTGGAACAATCCAGAATGATTCCTGAAGCTACCCTTGGGCCTCCACAGACACACGCGCACGCGCACGCGCACGCGCACGCACACACACACACACACACACAATGAAACCAGTAATAATAATGAGGAGAACATGGACCTCTTGCCTCATGCACACACACGTGAGCTTGTGTGTCTGCACACAAAAATACCACACAAAACACACATACATATACCACACATATGGCTGTGTGCCTACACATACACATACACCACACTAGACACACACGCACAAACAATACACACATTTTTAAATATAAAATTAAAAATAAAAACGAAAATGTTTTTTCTCAAAATTGTTTTCTTACATTCCAGTCGGCACTAAAGAAAAGAATCAGGTATTCTGTGTGTCCGTCAGATTTTCTTGCATGGTGGATGCTGCTTTCATTGACTGTGAGTAAAAAGATGGAAGCTCCTGGCCACTCTCTGACTGGACGCGAGGCCCCAACAGATCTAGTGAAAATCCAGTTTGCTGGCCACTGCTCGTGACCTTTTGTGAACTTTTCTAAGAAGTAGGTCGTTCCGGAGAGGGAAAGAGAAAAGCACATTTGGGGATGGTTCCTAGAGGGTGTGATTGGTTTTGGCGCTCGGCCGCCTCGGATGCTTGAGTCCCAGTGGTAACCCTTCCTTGGACGCCCTCCTCGCACTGTCCCCCTGGAAGGGGGAGATGGCTGCTTGGAATTCTTGGCTTGCTTTTCCTGCGTTTAGAAAGAACGAGATCAAAACACCCTCTTTCCCCAGGAGGAAAAAAAACTACACAATGTTAACTTTTGTCAGAGAAATTGAGTCCAAAGTTGATCCTGTGAAATGCACCATCTTGAGACTTTCCTGTATCCAGCTTCCTTCCGTAGTGGGATGACGGTCCTTGTACCCCGGGGGCGGTCTCTCCCGCCCCGTCCCTTGTCACACTACCACACTCACCCTCCTCCTCCTCCCTTGCTCTCCTTCCTTCTCTTTCTCCCTCTTCCCTCCCCCTTTTGCTCCTCCCTCCCTCCCGCTCCCCCTCCTCTCCCCTCTTCTCCTGCCTCCTTGATTTCTCTCCCCTTCGTCCTTCTCCTCCTCTTCCTTCCTTCTCCTCTTCTTTTCCTCCCCCTTCCTCCCACATGTCCTCTCCCTCTCCTCCATCCTCCTCCTCCTCCTCCTCCTCATCATCATCATCACAACGCCCCCCCCCCCGGCTCAGGACCCTCAGCTTCGGGTCTGTTAACCCCCAGCAGCAGCAGCAACGGTCAGGTCCTGGGAAGGGGCTGGGAAGAGCCAGCAGAGCAGAAGTAAATGCCGGTGCGCAGGACAAGGCCCCTGCTCCGACCCCCGCCTCTTTCTTTCCCTTCCAACGTCAAGATTGAGGGAAACGGGGTCACCATTTCTCCAAATGCTTGTGTCTGTGTGCCGGCTCCCTCTAGCCGACGCACTGCAGATCTGGTCTCGGAGCATGCTCGATGGACCCCAGCAGAGCCCGCGCTGGCAGGAACTGTGCTCTGCCTGAAAGTGGGGGGTTGAGCCGTAGGTGAGGAGACCTGAGCAGGGCTGGCCGCTGGGCCTCAGGGTCCCAGGCCCCACTGGGCGAGAAGTTGAGCACCGGAAGGTGGGGAGACACCCTACGCCCCCGTGTCATCTCACAGCCCCCTGGCACCACCACTGTTCTCTTCGCGGGCCTAAAAAAGGAGGACGCCGGACAAACCCGTGGCCGGCCAGGGCACAGAAGGTGCTAGCGGACTGACCGGTCCACACCCCCGACCCTTAGGGGACTGACCAGTCTACACCCCCGACCCTTAGGGGACTAACTGGTCCACACCCCCGACCCTTAGGGGACTGACCGGCCCACACCCCTGACCCTTAGGGGACTGACCGGCCCACACCCCCGACCCTTAGGGGACTGACCGGTCCACACCCCCGACCCTTAGTGGACTGACCGGTCCACACCCCTGACCCTTAGGGGACTGACCGGTCCACACCCCCGACCCTTAGGGGACTGACCGGTCCACACCCCCGACCCTTAGGGGACTGACCGGTCTACACCCCCGACCCTTAGTGGACTGACCGGTCCACACCCCCGACCCTTAGGGGACTGACCGGTCCACACCCCCGACCCTTAGGGGACTAACTGGCCCACACCCCCCAACCCTTAGGGGACTGACCGGTCTATACCCCCGACCCTTAGGGGACTGACCGGTCCACACCCCCGACCCTTAGTGGACTGACCGGTCCACACCCCCGACCCTTAGGGGACTAACTGGTCCACACCCCCGACCCTTAGAGGACTGACCGGCCCACACCCCCGACCCTTAGGGGACTAACTGGTCTACACCCCCGACCCTTAGGGGACTAACTGGTCTACACCCCCGACCCTTAGTGGACTGACCGCCCACACCCCCGACTCTTAGGGGACTGACCGGTCTACACCCCCGACCCTTAGGGGACTGACCGGTCTACACCCCCGACCCTTAGGGGACTGACCAGCCCACACCCCCGACCCTCGGGAACCCTCCCCCAGATCGGGCTGTGGGCCTGGCTCTGGAAGGCAGGGCAGGTCTGTGCTGTCCGCCCTTGACGCATCTTCTGCTTTTCTTCCCATTGATATTCACTTGGCTTGTGGGCACACGGCACCCGCAGGTCCCCTGGGCCCTGACGCCCCTCTTCCTCCTTTCCCTCCTGCCGCCAGCACCGCCTAGTTCTGAGCCTGCTCGCTCGTTAAACAGAGATCTTTCCCCTGGGCCCTTCATCAGCTGTGGCGTTTAGTACAAGCCAAGGACTTCAGAGGGTCTCCTGGGACCACTCCAGAGACCAGGAGGATGAGGGTCACTAAGGCACCGGCTGGTCGCTATTAAATGTCTTCAGCAGCGCAGCAAATAATGCCTTTGACTCTCAAAAGTAGGAAAACTGAGGCTTCGTTAGTCTTGCTTTAGGTACGTGGCCTGAAGAAGAATTTTTTTAATATTTTGTTTCTTTGAGAGAGACGGCGAGCAGGCACGCGTGCCCGTACAGGGCACGTCAGGGGCAGTCTCAGACGCCGCTCCCCTTCCACCGGTGGGCTCAGGACTGAGCTTGGGCTCTGGGTCTGCAGTCGGCAGCTCAACCGTCTGAGGGATCTTGTGAACTTGTGATATTACTGGTTTTCCTTTTTTCCCTTTTTGTCCCATACTATTAAGACCCGTGCTGAGAGTCAGCCTAGGGGCTGTTCTCTTTATTCCCCTGGGCTTCAGCACCTCATCCAGTCCGAGTCGCACCCTACATCTGACTGAGTAGCAGCCACCAGCCCAGGTTGCCGTCACTGGACTGTGGGCTGACTCTTGAGCAGGTTTTTCCTTGTCCTCTCCCATGCACCCAGGGGAAATAGTGAGGGAAGTGCCGGATGTCAGGGTCTGCAGTTAACCTACCAGCCAGCATCGGTGAGAGCTGCAAGCAGACACAGCGCCAAGGCCACGGGAGCCGACCCTCAGCCGTACGCGACGGAGTGTCTCCTTTCTTCTCTCCAGCAGGGAAAAGTTCTGGCTGGTGAAATCGGGGTCTTAAGTGTGATCATGGAGAGAGATGGGAAAGGCAGCACCCCATAGCTTGGGAGCCCATTGTGGGGAGTCATGCATTCTCCAGAAATAGCCAAGGCCACTTCAGAAGCCAGGCCACCTCTGTTCTTGCAGAGAATAATCCTGCCCCCCCCCCCAAACCCGCTCTCCAGAGCCTGTGGCTGCGCTGACCCTCATTGTCTGGGGGGGGGGGTCCTGAGCTTGTACCAGATCAGAACAGAACCTGTTGAGAAAACAAGACCTTGCAGGTCACGAGCCTCAAGCCGCAGCCACGTCAGCCCTTGTTGACAGTGCGGTGGCGTCCGGACGGGCTGCCCTCGTGGCCCCACTTGCTGTGTGCTCACATTTCCCAGGCACCAGTGCTGGCGCGAACGCTGAGCCTCAGCATGTCGTGGACAGAGGGCTGGGCGGCTTGTCTTTCAGAAAGGTCCAGGGAAGGTCCAAGAGCGAGCTGGTGGCTATTGAGTCAGAGGAGAACATGGAATTTGGGAGCTTTACCCTGATGATTCTTTTGCTCCAAAGCCCATTCCTTTGCAAACGCACTTTGCGCTCATTCATTCCCAAGTTTGACTGTTTCAGTGGTCACGATGAGACTGGTGAAGTTCTCGGGCTTTGTAAACCATGGCAAAAAGAGAAAAGAAAAGAAAAAAGAATCTTCCTCAGAGGGCTTCTCATCGGTTGCCCCAGTAACGTGGATGATGCAGGAGGAAGCAGGCTTGGTGCTAAGGTCTTCCTAGTTCTCTGCGATGTCCTGTTCTCGTTCCGCTGCACAGATAGGGGATCTCTTTATGAAAGATTCCGTGTCTGATCATTTATTCAGTGAACGCACTTCCTGCAGTGCTCGCCATGGGGCAAGCGGTGGGGGCAAGCGGTGTGGGGGTCCTTCCTGCAGTGCTCGCCATGGGGCAAGCAGTGTGGGGGTCCTTCCTGCAGTGCTCGCCATGGGGCAAGCAGTGTGGGGGTCCTTCCTGCAGTGCTTGCCATGGGGCAAGCGGTGGGGGGGTCCTTCCTGCAGTGCTCGCCATGGGGCAAGCAGTGTGGGGGTCCTTCCTGCAGTGCTTGCCATGGGGCAAGCGGTGTGGGGGTCCTTCCTGCAGTGCTCGCCATGGGGCAAGCGGTGTGGGGGTCCTTCCTGCAGTGCTTGCCATGGGGCAAGCGGTGTGGGGGTCCTTCCTGCAGTGCTCGCCATGGGGCAAGCGGTGGGGGCAAGCGGTGTGGGGGTCCTTCCTGCAGTGCTCACGATGGGGCAAGCGGTGTGGGGGTCCTTCCTGCAGTGCTCGCCATGGGGCAAGCGGTGTGGGGGTCCTTCCTGCAGTGCTTGCCATGGGGCAAGCGGTGTGGGGGTCCTTCCTGCAGTGCTCGCCATGGGGCAAGCGGTGGGGGCAAGCAGTGTGGGGGTCCTTCCTGCAGTGCTTGCCATGGGGCAAGCGGTGTGGGGGTCCTTCCTGCAGTGCTCGCCATGGGGCAAGCGGTGTGGGGGTCCTTCCTGCAGTGCTCGCCATGGGGCAAGCGGTGTGGGGGTCCTTCCTGCAGTGCTCGCCATGGGGCAAGCGGTGTGGGGGTCCTTCCTGCAGTGCTCGCCATGGGGCAAGCGGTGTGGGGGTTCTCCCGCAGAGGTCGTGGGCTCACAGCACCAGTACTCAGTGCCACACTGAGAACTGAGGCAGTGACGCTGGGCAGAAAGAGATGGGGTCCAGTCCCTGTCACAGAGCCCTCACTGAAGAAAGGACACTGAAGGTGAACTCTGGTGACAAGAGCGAGCTGACCACGTCAGGCTCAGGGTGGCCCAGGAGAAGCTGCACGGCTGAAAAGAAGTCAGCATGCAGGAGTGCAGGGCCCATGCAGGAAGAGCATGCAGGAGTGCAAGGCGCATGCAGGAGTGCAGGGCTGTGCAGGGAGCCGCATGCAGGAGTGCAGGGCCGTGCAGGGAGCAGCATGCAGGAGTGCAGGGCCGGGCAGGGAGCAGCATGCAGCGAGGCCATGGCCGGGCAGGCGGGGCTGGGGGGCAGGCAGGGGTCAGGGTAGGGCTGGGGTTTTACTGTAGGTCGTGGGAAAGCTTCTGGTATAGCGGGTTTAGAGATCTAACTCCAGTTCTGGCAAACCACCCGTAAGGACGGCATGACTGCAGAGGCTCCGATGGCAGCCGGGGCTGGAGAGGCAAGCGGTGCGGTGCTAAGGGCGGCACCAGAATACGCCAGCAGATATTGCCAGGCATGGATGGATTGCAGGAGTGTGTGGAGAGAGCCAAGGAGACAGGCCTCATTCCTCCTGATTTGGGGTCCCTCCAGCCTCCTCTTCCTCCTGCAGCATCTCCCTCTATGCTCTGTCCGGGAAACCCAGCCCATCCCATGATAAGCAGGATGTGATGGGCTGGTGGTCTCACCCTTTGGTTTCACTTGCTAAATCGCTGTCCTTCCAGCTGCTGGCATGTGACCAGCCTTGAGGAGGCGCCCATGGCAAACACACAGACCTCGGTTCCCAAAACCATGTTTCTCTGTGGCGATCGACACGAAGGGCTCGTGTCTCCCATTCTCCTTATGACTGGCAGGAAGTCTGTCTATTTACCTGCCCGTTCGAAAATCTGAAGTTTCGTGTCACACAGCCTGATCAACCCAGAATATACCACACCCTAAGGTGGGGCTCCTGAGCAGGGGACCAGGGCAGAAAGCTGAACTTCAGGCCGGGTGGTGGTGTATGTAAAGTGCTGTTTACTGCTGGCAGCAAAGAAGTCAGCAAGGAGGGACAGCTGAGCATGAGGGGCTGAAGAGACGCGAGCGCTGCAGAGACGCGAGGGCTGCAGAGACGCCAGGACTGCAGAGACGCGAGCGCTGCAGAGACGCGAGCGCTGCAGAGACGCGAGGGCTGCAGAGACGCGAGGGCTGCAGAGACGCGAGCGCTGCAGAGACGCGAGAGCTGCAGAGACGCGAGGGCTGCAGAGACGCGAGCGGCTGCAGAGACGCGAGGGCTGCAGAGACGCCAGGGCTGCAGAGACACGAGCGCTGCAGAGACGCGAGGGCTGCAGAGACGCCAGGGCTGCAGAGACGCCAGGGCTGCAGAGACGCGAGCGCTGCAGAGACGCGAGCGCTGCAGAGACGAGAGGGCTGCAGAGACGCGAGGGCTGCAGAGACGCGAGGGCTGCAGAGACGCGAGCAGCTGCAGAGACGCCAGGGCTGCAGAGACGTGGTTCATGCTCGCCTCGGAGGAGGTGCTCAGGCCTTAGCTAGCTGGAGGGTTGGATCACAGGGGCTGCGGTGAGGTCTGTGAGCCACATGTGCATGTGCAGCCCCCGCTCTGGCCAGTGCAAACATTTTCTTGGCTTGTGCACTGAGCTTCGATAAGACCCGTGGGCCATGAGTGTCTCAGCGCTGAGGAATGAGGCCTCGCCCTGCTGCTCTTACCAACACAGCAAGTTTCTTCCAGGAACCCAGAGGGGATCATTGCGCAGCAGGTGCGGAGTGGGGGTGGAGCACATCTGCATCCACTCCACGCCCTCCTCGCTCCGGCCTGGGGGAATCTCTTGTACATCAGTGAACTTGGTTCCCTGTGAACCCTTCACTGGCTCCCACCATCTGACCCAGAGCTCCCCGAGTGCTGGATTAGCTTGAAAAATGCATGCAATAATGTAAGCCAGGCTTCCCCCTGCACGTCTTCCATTCAGACCCTCGCAGAAGATTGATCCTGCAGCACTGCCTATCCTGTAAATCCCTCATCTATTTTCAGTGAGTGTCTCTGGAGTGCTGGGCAAAGCAGGCACCAGGGTGCACAGCACAGGCACTTGGCACTCAGTGCCAACTTCTACCCTTTCTACCTCTGCGAAAGACAAGAACAGGAAGTGGTGGTAAAGGACGAAGAGCAAGAAGCAGGTGGGAGAGGGCGGTGACAGGACGCAGGAGAGCAGAGGGACCCAAGCGCTGGCAGGGGAATTTCCAGGATCCCAGATGTGGGACTTGTGCTGAGCCCGGGAAAGCCGTGCTTGGGGAGCAGGGTCTGTGCTGAGCCCAGGAAAGCCGTGCTTGGGGAGCAGGGTCTGTGCTGAGCCCGGGAAAGCCGTGCTTGGGGAGCAGGATCCATGAAGCTCACAGAGGGCTGGGCAGAGCTGCTGTCCGGGACACAGTCGGCCCTCGTCACACTTTGCTGCAGGGCCGAGTCCATCTGCAGGGCGCCAGGTCTAGGTGGTAGAGCACTGACAGGAGCCCAGACCAATACAAAGAGTGCTTTTTAGTGAATAAATGTGTACACTTGCACAACTAAGAGAGCTGCACGTGCACAGATTTCGTCGGATGTTTTATGAGCGGTGAAGTCAGAACGCAGCAATACCAGTGTTTACATTAAGAACCTGAAAAGTAGAAAAAGGATCAGCCGCAAGTTGCTGCCACATGAATCCACAGCCCGGGCCTTTCCCAGAGCCGAGGCCCAAGGCCGGCAGAGCAGCTTGGCCCGCGCAAGCCTACGTGGCTGCTGCAGCTCGCTTCTCACAGTCGGGCAGCCCGCAGCCACCTCCGGGCCAGATGGCCAGCTGCCGGGGCTGGAGACACAAAAAGCATTCTCACATCCGCTCCATGCTGTCAACACACACAAAAATGGCTACCCCTCACCAAAGTTGATTTCCTAAAGGGACCAGACTTCTTCCATCCCCTGTCCATTAAAAAAATACATAAATAAAAACAAAATAATGCATGCTGTCAGGAAGATCTCACACACACACACACACACACACACACACACACACACACACACACAAGAGTCACTCCACTGTTGACGTGGTTCCCTTCTGCACAGCCCAGCATCTCTGCCAGCCATGTCCGCCCTGGAAAGCCTAGTGCTATGGAGTGTGAGGCTGGGTGGGTCCCGATTTTGTCTCCAGCGTTCCTTAAGCTCCCAGATGTGTTTCTTTTAAGCGTGCACAAAAATTCCATCTCGGAGTTCAGGGCTACACCTAAGGCAGCTTCACAAACGTGGTTCGTGGAAAGAGCCGCCCTTGCGTGCCAGGTCCGGGTGCCAGTCGGCATTCCTCTGGGGTTTACAAGCTGCAAGCCGATGGCCGAGGCCCAGGTTCCAACACAGAGCAGCACAGCAGGCTGGCAGGGTGTGGGGAAGGCCGGCCCAGTTTCTCGAGTCCCTCTGCTTTCTCTGAGTGGCAGCCTGGCCACGCCAGAACGGAGGCCAGAGAGGCACAGCCAGCCTCGAGAGGCCAGAGCGCCGGGCGTGGTACAGGTCGCTCGAGCACCTCTGGGGTCTGTGAGTGAGAAGTGGGAAGTCCAAGTCCCTGAGTTCTGGAGTCCAAGTCCGTCCTCAGCACCCACATCCCTCCTCCCCTCCATGTGCTGGCACGCGTGAGGACAGCACTGTAACATGACTGAAGCCCCGCGTTAGTCTATGGATTAGAAAATGCAGCTTTAGCTTCCTTCGCTTCTCGTAAGGCTTGTGCACGGCAGGTTTGCTCCTGCCGCTTTGTGCGGTGCTACCGAAGAACCGCACCGCCTCCCCGCAGGCACCGTCCGAAGTTCTCTTGCGCTCAGTTGCCAGAAAGTCCAGGATCATCAAAACCTCAAACCTGGTCGGGTATGGAATCTGCCACTGCCAGTTAGGCTGTACCCCATGTGAGGAATGGGTGTCCCTTCTCCAACCCCACCATGGTCTGTGAGCCTAGTTCTTGCTTCTTTGGGCAGCAGACGGCCAAGGGTCCTCATCAGCCACATGCCAAGGGCCACCTTGATACCAACTCGTTCCCCATTGGCTGCTCTTTGGCATCCTCTAGGCCCTCCTGCCCGCAGCCTCCTTGGCACGGGGAGACCTTCCTGCCCGCAGCCTCCTTGGCGCGGGGAGACCTTCCTGCCCGCAGCCTCCTTGGCGTGGGAGGTCTTTCTTTACCTTGCGCTTGCTGTGACCGTACCCACAGTCTCTGAAGTTCCCACCCTGCTGAATGGGCTCTCGACCAGATCTAAGACGACTCTCTTCTAGGTTTCCTCTGAACGATCCCCACCAGTCACCTGTGGCTGGCACCTCCACCCACCCAGGGCCACTGCTCAGACAGAACTCTGTCCCCATCTTCAGGGAAGACTCCTTTCCTGGCTCTCCACACCCCTCCTCTTTCTCCCCCAGGAAGCCCTCTCCTTCCCCCCACCCCCAGGAAGCCACGGAAGCCTCTCTTCTCTGGAGGGAAGACCACTGAGGTCTGTAACCTGGCAGCACCCCCAGACCCCCCACACCTGCTCTCCAGGCTTCGCCTGGCGGAGGAGGCCACGCATGGGTGGTCAGGTACCAGCTGCGTGATTGGGCATCTCACGGTGCCCCTTCCATCCTGGAACACGGTCAAAACTTCCATTCCACTCATGGCACGCTTATCTCAGGTTTTAACGATCCGCACATTTAGTCAGAGCCCAAAGGGTCTCCAGTCTGTGTAATGGATTTCACAAAATATGACAGGCACTAGCAATCTCTGGCTTGGTGAATTAACAAACTAAGGAGCTTTAGACATGGAGACCGAGGTAGGTGGGATTCGCGGTCGTCCTCAATCAATCATCGCCTTGTGCAAGAGGTGGGCTCCCGAGCTCAGAGGACAGTGGGGATCGGACATTATCCCCCTCTCCACGGAGAAGCAAGCGGGCTCTGTCCACAAAACCACGTGCTAGGTGAAAGCAAGAGCCTAAGACTCGGTGGGCTAACCTACCACAGCTCTTCACCATGTGCCCTCACCCTTGGTGCTGCAGGCCCCAGGACAAGTGACCACTGCTGTCTAGTAGCCACATGTCCAGCCCCCCCTTATTCTGTCTCTCCCTTAAAATTGAGACACCATGGAAGGATGTGATTTGACACAGACAAGCTGCATCCATGTCTATGACCCCAGTAAGACTTCAGGGTGAGGTGGGTTACGTACAACTCACTCTCACAAACCTTTGCTCTAGGGCGAACGCGGCTTCCTGTCCTGACTTGATCTGCTTGATAATCTGCGCTAGGCCCTGCCGAGACCCAGTCAGCAGTTCCCACCGAGCACGCCTCGGCCCTTCTACGCCGGCTGCTGTGTCCCTCTGGCTTCTCTCTGCTCTCTAGGTCTCGAGGATGAGCCGCTCGCCCACAGATGTTAGGGTGAGGAGTTTAGAGAGTTTAATTAAGTCCCTGCCCGAGTGCAGCGCAGCGACAGTCACAGCACAGCCCGGCGGCTCTTACGCGTGCCCCACCCCTCACCGGCGCTTTTGGCTAGTTACTCTCTGGACCTGAACCATGGAAAGAATCATGGAAAGAGGCTGTCTGTCAGCTTCCTGGGCTGCCAGTCTGCTCTCCTGGCCACACAAGCCCTGAGGACCCTCTCCAGACAGTCCTTGGATGGAGTCTCCTCTCTAGGTTCCTGGAGGCAGCTCGTGCAGGGACCTCCTTGTATATGTTCATACGCGTACATGTGCATGTGTGTATATATGTGCCTGAGCTTTGTATGTACATGTGTATATCTATGTATGTCTATATGTATATCTATATATATGTGTGTGTGCATGTGTACCTTTGTGTATGTATCTGCACATATGTGACTATGTATATGTGTATGCATGATTATATGTATGCGACTGCACCTGTGTGTATCTTTACGTATGTGTGTGTACACATGTGTGGTGATTTCCCCCATAGGTATTATTTTAATTGGGTTTTCGACAATTGAAAAACAAAACCAGACACTAGAAGAAAATTTTTGCTAGAAAAGAACCGTCTCAAAGTGTAGACACTTTGTGTTTGCATTTTAACCCTGTAGTTAACGCCCACCGTGATTCAAACAGGACCCAACTAATGAGAGGTATTTCAGTTCATGTTTACGTCTGGGGGATCTGCCCGTTGACAAGGCAGGCTTGTTTGACAGACAGACAGGGAGCCCCAGCGCTGTCATGGTCACGGGAACCTTGGGCCCCAACTCTCCTCTTCATGGCTCAGTGTTCCCCATCCACACATGAGGGTCCTGACTCCAGCCCCCTCCAAAGCACACCGCTGCAGGAGGGGCTGAGGGGTGCGATTGTGTGGACTTGGAAGTTCCTGGGAAAGCAGTTCTGTTGTCGTCTCTGAAAGGTTTTCTCGTCTGCCCAACACCCCTCAGCGCCTGGAGGAAACGCTTCCAGAGCAGGCAGGCATAGCAGGAGGCGCCTCCCGCGTCGGCCGTTACAAGTTTGGAACCTCTGGCTAGGGAACAAATAACGGCTCACGTGCAGAGCATGAAAGGCCTCTTTATAGTGTACACTAATTAGAAATTACCAGCGTTGATCCTACAGCAGTCATGTCTGCTTTATTCTTTAAAATGATTTTTTAAAGCATGTGTTCCAGGCTCAGCTTGTCAAATGTGGGTCTTAGGATGAGCTCATGTGACCGTTTGCTCTTCTCGTGGGCCGCCGTACAGAGCCCGGTGAATTCTTCCTGAGCGGGGGCTATGAGGGGCTGGTCAGAGCCAACCGTGAAACTAAGGGACAGGGCAGTCGCCCCCGGGGTCCTTAGGCTCCAAGGTTCCTCTCCTTCCGTACAGCAGATGTGGCGGTGACCTTGCCTGACCAGAGCCAGGCGTTGTGTTTAAGGACCGTGGGTGACCGTGTGTGAGAGGAAGCCTATCAGTAAACACCACCTAGCGAATAAAAACGAGGGTGGAGACATGACTCAGTCAGTAAAGTAAGGACCTGAGCTCCGTCCCCCAGAATCCCTTGAGAAGCCAGGCACGGTGACCATGCTTGGGTCCCAGCACTAGGGAGGTGCAGACAGTAGATCCCTGGGTGCTGTGGGCAGTCCAGCCAGTCCAGCCTAATCCAGCCAGTCCAGCCAGTCCAGCCAGTCCAGCCTAATCCAGCCAGTCCAGCCTAATCCAGCCAGTCCAGCCTAATCCAGCCAGTCCAGCCAGTCCAGCCAGTCCAGCCTAATCCAGCCAGTCCAGCCTAATCCAGCTAGTCCAGCCTAATCCAGCCAGTCCAGCCAGTCCAGCCAGTCCAGGCAGTCCAGGCAGTCCAGCCTAATCCAGCTAGTCCAGCCAGTCCAGCCAGTCCAGCCTAATCCAGCCAGTCCAGCCTAATCCAGCCAGTCCAGCCTAATCCAGCTAGTCCAGCCTAATCCAGCCAGTCCAGCCAGTCCAGGCAGTCCAGGCAGTCCAGGCAGTCCAGCCTAATCCAGCCAGTCCAGCCAGTCCAGCCAGTCCAGCCTAATCCAGCCAGTCCAGCCTAATCCAGCCAGTCCAGCCTAATCCAGCCAGTCCAGCCTAATCCAGCCAGTCCAGCCTAATCCAGCTAGTCCAGCCTAATCCAGCCAGTCCAGCCAGTCCAGCCAGTCCAGGCTAATCCAGCCAGTCCAGCCTAATCCAGCCAGTCCAGCCAGTCCAGGCAGTCCAGGCAGTCCAGGCAGTCCAGCCTAATCCAGCCAGTCCAGCCAGTCCAGCCAGTCCAGGCAGTCCAGGCAGTCCAGCCTAATCCAGCTAGTCCAGCCAGTCCAGCCAGTCCAGCCTAATCCAGCCAGTCCAGCCTAATCCAGCCAGTCCAGCCTAATCCAGCTAGTCAGCCTAATCCAGCCAGTCCAGCCAGTCCAGGCAAGTCCAGGCAGTCCAGGCAGTCCAGCCTAATCCAGCCAGTCCAGCCAGTCCAGCCAGTCCAGCCTAATCCAGCCAGTCCAGCCTAATCCAGCCAGTCCAGCCTAATCCAGCCAGTCCAGCCTAATCCAGCCAGTCCAGCCTAATCCAGCTAGTCCAGCCTAATCCAGCCAGTCCAGCCAGTCCAGCCAGTCCAGGCTAATCCAGCCAGTCCAGCCTAATCCAGCCAGTCCAGCCAGTCCAGCCAGTCCAGGCAGTCCAGGCAGTCCAGGCAGTCCAGGCAGTCCAGGCAGTCCAGGCAGTCCCGCCAAATCAGCAGGGTCTAGTTCAATGAGCTACAGGGACACCGCACACCAGATACACAGCGTCTGAGTTAGACCCCGGCTGGTGGAGAATTGTTCCTATCGGATCCACACCCCAGTGATGGGCTCCAGAGCCTCGAGACAGTGGGTCGTGGGGCCCTCTGCAATGACCACTTCTGCTTGTCACATCCACAAGGGTCTGCTTACGCCGGTTCCTGGGGGTTCTTTCTTGCCCCGACCACTTCTGCTTCGGCCTTTGCAGTCGGGTCTCTGGGGACAGTCACAAGCTTTCAGAGGCGAAAACCCTCCTCTGGTCTCTGGCCATCCTCCTTGCCAAGTGACCTCCCAAGACTGGAGGGCTCAGAGGTTTGGTATGAAGCTAGTCTTATTTTGGTTTGCGATTGTGTTCTTTCCCCACCGACAGTATCATGAGGTAATGCTTTTTGGCAGACTGAGCTGAGATTCAGCTCTTTAAAAGTGAACAATGTTGCAAACTTAAAAAGCCTAGTATTTGGTGCTCCTTCGGTGGTCTTGAATGGACAGTGGTGTTTTCCTGGATGTTAATTCCAGAGAGACAAGACCCCCTCCATCTTCTGTCCCCGCTGGGGTCTGAGAGCTCATTCTTTGAGGCGCTGCCAATAGCTCCAGCTCCAGCCCGACAACGCGCTTTCCCCAGAGACTTCAGGAGCCGCAGCAGGGCCCAGCGCAAGGCCAGTCTGGCTCTGTGAAAGGCGGAGCAAGAGCCCTGGGAGGAGGGGAGAGGAACGGAGCAGACGCCCCAAGAAGGCCTGCACCAAGGAGGGGCCTCTTCACAAGGAAGGACTGCTCCGGAGCAGTGGATGCTGACGCCTGTCAACTGTGAACTTTCTGCATGGTCTAGAACCTCCACGGAGCAGCATTTTGTTTGCGTAACTTACAACCTCACAGTTTGTAATCTTTCCACATGAGTGTGCATGTGTGGTGTGTATGCATGTGTGTGTGCACATGTGTGCCTGTGCTGTGGAGGCCCACAGCTGACATCCGTGTCTCCTTCAGTTCACTTTTGTTATTAAGCAGGGTCTCCTAGTCGATCCAGAGCTCACCTGACGGGCTCGTCCAGCTAGCTCGCCTAGGGGACCCCCATCTCGGCCTCCCGAGTGCGGGGTCGCGTTGGTCACCAGCTCTGCCAGCTTGCAGTGGCCTTTGTGACTCGCGTCCTGGTCCACAGGGCGCTCAGTCAGTGCTTGTCCACTCAGCCACCTCCCCAGCCCGAGAACCACTACTTTGCAATTGACTCTTTCGTGCTCATACTCAGATAAGAGGGAGATGGAAGCTGTGTATGTTTTTCAAGAAACTTTGGGGATTTGCTCGGCGTGCATGGAAAGGTAAGAAAATCGAGCATCGTCTTGATCAGGAAGCAAGGGAAAGAGTATTCTTTGTGGTCAGAGAGAACATTCTCCTCTGTGTAGTGTCTGTCTCTCACTGTCCTGTAAGAATGAAGCTAGCATGCCTGGTGACACACTTTCCCTCCCTTCCTCCCCACAACCTGGAGAAGCCCAGTTTTCGTGTGGAGAAGCAAGGCGGGAACGCTCTAGGCACTGGGGATGCAGCTCGCCGGCCGAATGCTGCTTTAGGGGAGCGTGTTGCCTGTCTGGGGAATGGCCCAACCCACCGTGGCCTGGCTCTTCCTTTCCACGGCACTTGGTCTCGCAGGCTTGCTCAGGCCTTGCCCTAAGTACTAATTCTTCACAGAGACACCAAGGACCCCGCCAGCCTTCCCTTGTCACGCAGGGACGGCACCTGGCCAGGGGCCAAGAAATCCTGAGCACTGCGCCACAGTGCGGCTCTGTAGCTCCTTTAGGCTGCTTGCCTTGAACACATAGGAAGTATCTTGTACTATTCTAGAAGCTTCTTTGAGAACCCATGCCATGGCAGAGTTCCTAGCTCCAGAGGCTAGCAAGTACAAGGGGACAGGTGGGCTAGGCAGCCAGAAGACACGGAGGGACCCCTGCTCTGTGAGCTGTTGGTGATTTTACTGCTTCTCCACTGAACCCCAAGAACCCGCAAGTGTTTCCCATGCTGCCCGACAACCGCCTTCTCTGCGTCTGCGCCCAGCCACATCTGAAGCCCCAAGAGTCCTCTTGACCAGTCAGCTGGAAGATGGTGGCGACCACGGCCTCAGAAGGGGGAGTGGACAAACCACTCATCCGTAGCCCTGCTCGCGGGGGTCTCCCAAGGCTGAGCAACCTTGGTCTTACTAAGCATGAGGTCACCGTCTCTCTCCTAAGAGTCTCAAGGGGATTCGGGTTCTCTGGCGGTTCACTCCAGGGCTAATCTCCGAGAGGACCTGGAGGCCAGCTGGATCTCTGTCCCCACTAGCTCGGGGCCTGGTGAAAGTCCAGCAGGACTGCGCGGGGCAAGGCTGGGAGGTGCAGGGCTGGGAGGTGCAGGGCTGCGTGATGCAGGGCTGCATGGGGCAGGGCTGTGTGGGGCAGGGCTGCACGATGCAGGGCTGCGTGGGGCAGGACTGCGCGGGGCAAGGCTGCGAGATGCAGGGCTGTGAGGTGCAGGGCTGCATGGGGCAGGGGTGCATGGGGAAGGGCTTTGTGAGGTTGCAGGGGCTGTGAGAGTGCAGGGGTGCATGGGGCAGGGGTGTGTGAGGATGCAGGGCTGTTAGGTGCAGGCGTGTGGGCAATGCTCATGGACAGGGCTGGGAGCTACAAAGCTGGGAGCTGCATGGGGCAGAGCTGTGAGGTGCAGGGGTGTGAGTGCAGGGCTGCGTGGGGCAGGGGTGTGAGGTGCAGGGCTGCGTGGGGCAGGGGTGTGAGATGCAGGGCTGCGTGGGGCAGGGCTGTGAGGTGCAGGGCTGCATGGGGCAGGGTGCATGGGGCAGGGCTGTGAGGTGCAGGGGTGTGAGATGCAGGGCTGCATGGGGCAGGGGTGTGAGATGCAGGGGTGCGTGGGGCAGGGGTGTGAGGTGCAGGGGTGCGTGGGGCAGAGCTGTGAGGTGCAGGGGTGTGAGGTGCAGGGCTGCATGGGGCAGGGCTGTGAGGTACAGGGCTGCATGGGGCAGGGGTGTGAGATGCAGGGCTGCGTGGGGCAGGGCTGCAAGGGGCAGGGCTGCGAGAGGCAGGGCTGAAAGCTGCAGGGCCCACCTGCCTCTCATATGAGCTCCAAAGGTCTCACCTATCCACAGAGACAGAGAGTGTGGGAATCAGAACTGGTGGGGTCTGTGCTCAGGCCCAGGCGCTACAGGGATAGCGTTATGTGGTCTGGTGAGGAGAAACGCCAGTCCCACTGGAGGTCTGAGAACAGTTTTGAGGATTGTACTGTTACTCTTGTCTATTGCCGAGAGAGAACACCCAAAGTCAAGCAGTTTAAGGGAGAAAGGAGATTTATTCAGTTTATGGTTCCAGAGGGGAGACACAGTCCTTTATGGCAGAGTGACACGGCTGGCTGGCAGGAGCTGAAGGAGGCTAAATCACTGCAGACGTCTTGGAGGCGGAGAGCTGCTAGACTCGGTGCTGCAAAAGCAGTTCTCCTGAGAGTAGGTGTGACTAACCACTTCAAGACCCACCCCTTGTGACTGCCTTCCTCCAGCAAAGCTCCACCTTCAAAGGTGCCAAGACCCTCCCAAGCACATGAGACTGGGGGGGCACATTTCAGACCATGACGAGGATCATACAATTCAATGCTCCTAAGTGCATTCCAGATTCTGAATGTAAATCTTCCATTTCTCTGACCGTCCTGTCGTCTACATCAGCTGTGATCCTCCAGCCGTAACGACTCTCTTCTTTTGGATTCTGTCACGGTAGGTCTCACCTGAGACACAACAGATGAGGGCACAGGCAAAGCCCACATGGGGCCATCTGAGCAACCAACCCAGACCAAAATTAAGAAGCACACCAACGCCCCACGTGACCCCAGAATGTCCCATGAGAGCCTGTCACAGTTCCCAGAATGCCGTGGACTGCAAGGTTTGGCCGCACACAGCTGTGGCAGCCTCTGCCCATCCTGGCAGGGCTTTCTCCCGGGCCGTGAACTCTTCTGCCTCTTCCATGTTTGCTCTCCAGCACCTCTGCTCATCAGGGAACCAATCCAGTCCTGGGGGCCACGCTCATGGTCTTCTCTAACCTGAATTACCTCCCAAAGACCCCATCCCCAAAGGCCATCTTGCCCTTGAGGATTTGCCTTCCATTGTGTGAGTCTGAGGGGCACAAACATTTGATCCTGTCAACATCGCTCTCAGGCAGCAATGTGGAAATCGCAGATGCAAAGTTGCTGTTTTTGAGTTAGGATTATGCCTACTTTGGGAAAGCACTTTGAATAGCTAGTAGCTGTTGAGTGGTTGGTAGCACGAAGAGTTCGTCCCGAAGACGGCATTCTGTACATCGTACAAAGCAAGAAGCACCCCTCATCTGTGGAGCCCCTGTGTGGAGCCAAGTGCCAGATGGTTTCATACTTCTGCAGTTTTGCATCCAAGCTAAACAATGCTCTTGGCCAAGCTGTCTACCCAGTTTATCTCTGGCACCAGCTTCTTAAGGCAAATACCTCAACAGAAATAAAGTACTAAATAGAAATACTACGCTAATGACGGGTCTGAGTAGTTAGAGCCACTGACCTGGAACCACGCAGGAAGAGCCACCAGACACTCGGGGGGAGGGGCAGGCGGGGAGGGGAGACAGACCAGGTCATCCCGGGTCAGACTTTCACTCCCTCAGCAGGACTACGCCACAGTGTTTTCTTAAATGCAGAAAAGTGCTTTAAAGCAATAGGATCTCTGAGACTCATCCAAAATGTCAATTAAAACCAGGTTCTCTGGCAAAGTACTTGCTGCGCTGCTTGGCAGGACCCTCAGGGCGCACCGAGCCCCGCGCCTCCAGAGAGGAGATGTGTCAGTGCAGCAGCTGGGCTTCGGGACAGCCAGGCCATGCCGGGTTCAGGATGTGCCATGCCGAACCACATTCGGCACCAGCTCCTTCCTAGTGAACCACCATCTAGCGCCACGGCACCGCCCCGATCTTCCTGCCCTGAAAGCTCTGAATTCTAGTCTGGGCACCTCTCCCAATCTCCTCCTCCTCCTCCTCCTCCTCCTCCTCCTCCTCCTCCTCCTCCTCCTCCTCCTCTTCCTCCACCACCTCCTCCTCCTCCTCCTCTCTTCCTCCCTCCCTGTTTCCTTTCCCTCTCCCTCCCTCTCCCTCTCTTCCTCCCTCCCTCAATGCAAGAATGACATGTCACTTATCCCTTTGGGACGCAGACTTACTTCCTCTGCCAAAGTACTTGACTGGTTATGTGCTCTGGCTACTGCTGCATCTTCTGGTGATGAGAATTGGTTATATCCTCTTGGGGTTGGTTGTAGCCTCTGCTTACCTTCGCGGTTAGCTGTACGTTCTGGTTACTGTTCAGGTCTCATCTTCTGGTTACCATTGAAGCTGGTTATATCTTATGACTACCCTCAAGATTGCCTCTTCTGGAGCTGCTGGGGTTGGTCATGTCCTCTGGTTACTGTTGGGATGGTTGTAACCACTGGGGTTGGTCGTGTCCTCTGGTTACTGTTGAGGTGGTTGTAACCATTGGGGTTGGTCGTATCCTCTGGTTACTATTGAGGTGGTTGTAACCATTGGGGTTGGTCATATCCTCTGGCTACTGTTTGAGGTAGTTGTAATAGTTGGTGTTGGTTTACCCTCTACTTACCATTAGGGTTGCCTGTATCTTCTGTTTACAGTTGGGGTCCCACCTTCTGTTGTCATAAGTGTTAGTTACATCTTCTTATTACCCTCAAGGTTGCCTCTTCTGTTGGGATTGGTGTGTCTTCTGATTAACGTTGAGGTTGAATCTGTCTGTCACTCGGTGATAAACCTTTCTCCCAGGGATCCTTGGATTCCAGGAATGCAAAGTCCTAGACAACCAGCCGTGAGCAGCAGTTTGCTGGGAAGGGGTCAAGTTAAGCCGCCAAAAGAAAAAGCAAGCGAACAACACCTCTGATCCTCAGCTTCTCCAGGCCACAACTGAGCCTTGCTAGACAAAGATGAGTTTATTACGCTCTGTAACAAACCGCTGCAAGGCAGTGACTGGAAGTACAGCTTGCAGGTTGTTTCTCCAAGTTCCAGGGCTCGAGTCATTAGATGGCTGTCGGCTGAGGTCTCCCAGGAAGCCGTGCTCAGTCAGGCAGAGGCGGGCTGAGGTCTCTCATGAGCCACCATCGTTGCAGCTGGGCTGAAGTCACTGACTTCTGTCAGGGGTGCACCTTCTGTAACTTGGGATCCCTTGTTCCCTAGACCGGGCATCCGAGAGGGCTCTTCGCTCGCCTGTCTGTGCCAGTGCCCTCCGCATGCTCTCCAGAGGAGAGGATCCCAGGGTTGGCACCCAGGGCACCAGGATGAGGACTCCCAGGCCTCAGGGGCCGGACTCCAAGCTGGCATGGTGTCCCTGTCATCGTCCGTCATTCAGACCACCTCAAGGCAGCGAAGACTTGAGCAGAAGCACAGAGCTGTCCTGCCAGGCGGGGGGCGGGAGAGGGAAGCCATCTTGGAGGCAGGCTACCGCCACAGACGGAAACAAGAGGGTTTCAGAATGGAAGGGCTTCTCTCTGCCTAGTTGGCTCAGGGATCGGCCCTCCCTGAGACTCCTGGGTGGTCCGGTGATTGGAACTACAAACTGGAATTTGAACTAATGTAACTGAAAAACATCGGGGCGGAGGTGCTATACCTATGCCACTCCTGGGCCTCAAAGGTCACATGACATAAGAATAAAGACTCAGCGGCTGTGATGACAGATACCCCCTGAAGGCCCTCCAAACAGAAAGCATTTCTTAAATTTGTAAGACTCGACTTGTAGCATAAGCCACAAAGAGAACCTGGAAAAAGGAGAAAGTGCAATTTTTATAAGCCACATTTTCCTGCCCCACCACACAGAAAGGCTGAAGGTCACCAATGTAGATTAGTTCTTTAAAAAAGAAAAACAGCTGGAGGTTTCAAAAACACTCGCATAGATTTCTAAGAGGAGATCAGCGCTGCAATTTATTTGGACTCTAGAAAATAATAACAGATGAAACACCACAACACAAAACGTGTTGGTTTCTTTCAAAATTTTCTAGTAAAAATGAGAGCAAATGAGGTATTCATCTGTTAAAACCTATAAAAGAACACGAGTCAAATCCACAGGAAGCCAAGATTATGGCAAAATACGAATAAATTAGCAAAAACAAAGATATGAGCTTTTAAGCTTCTTTAGACATGTTAGTATCGTGGGTGAACTTTCCGGAACACACACAGGTGGGCACGTGTAACTGCATATGATAGAGTAAGAGGCTCAAGCACAGCCATGACAGAAATGACGATTTTTGCCTGTGAGCATCTTCTGTGTACAAAATAATGTTGGCCAAATGCTTTTGGAAACACAATGGAAGGAGTAGCTCTCGAAAGAACAAAGTCCACGGCTGGACTGGAAATGGTGCAGGCCTGACTAGGTCAAGTTCTGTGATAAATATATATATGTGTGTGTATATATACACATATATATAAAGCTCCAAAGAACCGTACTGTGGAGACTCGGAGGCCCAGGAGATGTTTGAAGGTAATCTCTCAAACTTAATGAATGGTTAGGTCTTAACCTACCTCCAAAACTCAGAACCTGTTAAGAGGAGAAAGTTTTCCTAGCTTGTTTGTAAAGTTGGCGGTAATGACAAATACCTGCTACAGAGGGAAAATGGAAGGCAGAAGTCTAAGCGCTTGAACACCAGAGAAACAACCAACATGTACACAACTCAATTCTGCCTGACAGTGAAGTTAGGAAAACGTTTACATATGAAGCTAGAATGTATAAGGAAATGGAAATTGTTGTAAACGAGATTTCCTGTTCCTTTTTCTAGAAGAAAATTTGACAACTAGAAACGGTTCAGATGGAGATCAACTTTCATTCACCAGCTCTACCTGAGTGGATCATCCAAAAACATTATTAATAGGGCAGAATAGTACTCGTGTGTAGCTTAGAATGAAAACATTATTAGTGGGGCGGAGTAGTGCTCACGTGTAGCTTAGAAAAGAGACCAGGTTCTTGCTGTCCCACAAACAAGAGTTCAATGACAATATCTGATGCATGTGTGACTGAAAATTATGTAACAATTAAAAAGGGCACGAAGGAAACGGGCTGTGGACGTAGTTCAGTGAAATCGCCTAGAATTCATGAGGCCTGATGGGGCGGAGCGTGGAACAGGAGATTCCCATACCAAGTTAGAGTTTCTGTGTGATGGCCGTCGTAAGCGTAAGCACCGCCGAACGTGTCTTTGAGGGGTTGTTATGAAGAGAAACACACAGAAATAACACCGGTCCTGATGCTTCTGGTCTTCCTCCCTCCTCCTCTTCCTTTGTATGTCCACATCTCCAGGGCATGCAGAATTTTGTAATCAGTTGGAAAGGGGGATTTTATAATTGAATAAGTCACGTCTCAGTAATTCTGGACAGATCTTTAGCATGTCTGCCATGTTCGTTTCTGCCCTTCCTCTCCCTCCACCTACCCCTGCCCTTCCCCGTTTCCAGCTGTCCTTCTACACTCTTCCTTCTGGTTTCCATCTTGCCCTTCGTTTTGGCATCAAAAGATATTACTATGGACAGTGTGCCAGCTTGTGTGTCAGCCGAATGAGCCAAATAACCACATGTGGACCCGAATCCTGTGCCTGGACAGCACAGGAAAGGCGGGCGGGGCAGGCGCATCACTGCAGGAGGAGGTCCCCATGCAGGAGGAGGTCCCCATGCAGGAGGAGGTTCTTGTTGCAGGAGGAGGTCCCCATGCAGGAGGAGGTCCCCGTGCAGGAGGAGGTCCCGGTGCAGGAGGAGGTTCTTGTTACAGGAGGAGGTCCCCGTGCAGGAGGAGGTCCCATGCAGGAGGAGGTCCCCATGCAGGAGGAGGTCCCCGTGCAGGAGGAGGTCCCGTGCAGGAGGAGGTCCCGTGCAGGAGGAGGTCCCGTGCAGGAGGAAGTTCTTGTTGCAGGAGGAGGTTCTTGTTCCAGGAGGAGGCCCCGTGCAGGAGGAGGCCCCGTGCAGGAGGAGGTCCTGGTGCAGTAGAAGGTCCCCGTGCAGTTCCGACACACTCCCCTCAGCTCCTGCTCTGGGTACGAAGGGAGAGGAAGGAATGTCCATGCGCGCAGGAAAGCCAAAGCGTGGTGTGTACATTTCAAATGATCGAGCAATGCATAAGTGTATGGTTGAAGACAGAGAGAGAAGGGGGGCGGCTGAGAGAAATGCAGGGGACCCGGCTGTTCTCCTGCTGAGGAGCTGGGATACAGTGAAGGCTTCAGCAGGAAGGACTGAGTGTGTGTGAGTGCACATACTAAGTGCACACTTTATAGCACCTCTATATGTGCAGACATATGTCTGCACATATATGTTTATGTATATACACATACTGATAAAGTATGATGCATACACATACACATGTGCATGCATGCATATGCATACATGTTTTAATTATGGAAATTTTGAGGGAATATGGGAATTTTATGTGGAAATCGGTGTAAAAGGAAAAGGCCCCGCGCAGGGAGATCTGCCCACTTAGTGACCCTCATGTTAGAAAATGAGCAATGTGAGTTGAGAGAGAGTGAGTGGGTGTGAGGGTCTTTTGGAAGAATGCTTTCTGGCATCAGACACATGCAAGCATATACATACATACAGACACTCACACACTTACGTACACATGCATACACAAACTCACATGCACATGCATACACCCACATACAAACATTTGACACATACATCACATACACATATACACACAGAGAAACACACTCTCATACACATGCACACACGAATATACACACATATCACACACATACGTGACACACATCACATACTCGTGCACATACAAAGACACACACTCATGCACACACTTGACACACACAGACACATTCACATACACATGCACACACCCACATACGAACATACATATATGACATATACACACATATTACACACATACATGTGATACACATACATCACATACTCATGTACATACAGAGACACACACTCACACATGCACACACATTGACACACACAAAAACACATACACATGCACACACCCACTTACGAATATACATATATAACATATGCATACATGCACATGCCTGTGACACACACCACATGTTCACACATCTCACACATACAGATACACGTACATTACATGAACACACACACAGCCTTCCCAGCTCCCACTTCCTCACAGAGTGTTCTGACAGCCCGTTGCTCTCAGCACATCGCTCCGAGGCCATCTGACTGCCTGGCCCAGGTCGGATGCTTGTGTCTGATTCAGTCACCTGAGGCAAGACACAGGTCGCAGGCAGGTCTGTCTGTGGAGTTGCTTGACTGCTGTCATCTTGGCCGCTCGTGACAGCAAGACCTTGACGCTTCCTCGATGCCTCCTGCGGCCCTCAGGAGGTGTGCAGGTGGCATTCAGAGCCACTTGTAAGAAGCATACATGCCCAGGGACTTCCAAAATACCAGGAAGAACCACAGAGAGGCACTATGGTGTTATCATGTGCCTCATTCTTCACTAGAATACCTCTCTGACATCATCATCAGTCGCGTATCTCATGGATCACTAGAGCACTTTGCGATGTCATCGATTTTGTGTCTCGTTACTTAGAGCATCGCTATGATGTCATCACTGACTGTGGTCATCATGGCAGCACCACGTGATATCATCAATCATGAGGCTCACTCTTCACTAGTGTACCACTGTGACGTCATCAGCGATCATGAGTCTTATCACTAGAGCAGTGTGACGTCATCAGCAATCATGAGTCTTTCACTGGAGCGGTGTGATGTCATAGTCGATCACAGGTCTTATCACTAGAGCAGTGTGATGTCATAGTCGATCACAGGTCTTATCACTAGAGCAGTGTGATGTCATAGTCGATCACAGGTCTTATCACTAGAGCGGTGTGATGTCATAGTCAATCACAGGTCTTATCACTAGAGCACCACTATGATGTCATAGTCGATCACAGGTCTTATCACTAGAGCACCACTATGATGTCGCCATCGAGCACGTGTCTCATGCATCATCAGGCAACAGCTTCGTCAGCCGCGTCTGCTGCCGTTGGTGGGCCAGTGGTATTTGTCGAGAACCAGCCACTCTTGCAAGAGTAGTTTACGTTGAAAACCACACCCCTGATTCCAGAAAGCCAGCTCTAAACAAACTTTGGGAGCCTGATCCTTCAAGAGATAGCGACAGCCCTCTGAACAAGGCCAGCCCCAAAGAGAACTGAGCCAGAGGAAAAGGCACTCGCTGGAGGGAACCCAGTCTGATTATTTTCCTGTCCCCTTTGAGACCCTCAGATGACCTCCGTTCCTAGGAAACTATTCTGTTTCATCAGCGGGAACGGGGCACATTTTTAACCTGCTCCGTCTCCACGGGGTATGCCTGATGCCCAAACACCCAGCAAGCATGAGCTCACCTCTGGCAGGTCCTTTGCACACGATCAACCCACAGCTGTTTTCACATCTCCCGCCCCATGGTCCCAAAGGCCAGACCCGGAACTCACAGGACACCCTGAGTCCTCCCCGCAGTAACACAAAGTATAAGAGGTGGAGCCTATGACTCCAAATCACTAACTCGCTATTACAGAACTCTAATGAGCAGCTGGAAGAATTGGCCAGACTGTAATATAAACAGAGGCGCCCTGGCTGGGCGGAGGCGACCATGATGGAGATGGGCCCTGGACACGCCCAAGCCAGGGCCTCAGCTCTGCCCAGCAGAAGTGGGGGCATTAGAGATGGCTACTCCCCAGTGTCTGCTGTCAGGGGAAGCAAAGTAAGAAATCCTAGCAAGCCACAACCCATACATCTGATGCTGTGAATTCCTGGGACTGTGGGTGTCTGCAGGTCAAACCTGGGGGAAGCCACCACCCTGCATCCCGACCCCACGCCGTTGCTTCAGAGTGCGTCTCCAGTCTAGGCAAAGGGTTTGTGGAGGGACCATGTCCTTCCATAAGTCATCAAAGTATCTAGAATGGCATTTTAAAGGTAACGGATTAACCCTTGAAATGTAGAGGCCAAAGAGAGGAAGCACGTAGCCTCCTTTCCCCCAAGAACAGAGAACCAGCCTGAGAGCCCATGACAAGCTAATTTAAACCTACAAGGACTGCGCGTGAGAGCTTTCTAAGGGTATCTCACCTGCTCGGAGAGCTCAGGTACATTAGGGTCAGCAAAAGGCCCTCGCCAGCCAAGGGTGTGTATGGAGGCAGGAGTGGGGGTCACAGGGCCACACCAGCCCTGGAGGGCGTGGAAGTCGTGGAGGCCACTGAAGAACCCTGAGCTTGGCAGCAATGAGCACACAGACACGCATTCTGAGACCTTCTCCGTGTGTCAGGAGCTGGCAGGTTACGGCCAGTGCTGTTTCTGGGGCCCAGCGGCGGGTCCAGGGTAGGAAGAAAAGAGGGGGAGTCCTGAAGCAAGCAGACCCCACTTGGTTCTCCACCCTTTCCCTCTCTGCAGCGAAGGCAATGGTTCTTCACTCGTAGGTTTGGCTAATGATGATGCGCGTGGGCGTTTCTGACGACCCCCTCAGAGGTATCATTGCATTGTGTCGTTTTGGAATTCTGTCAGAAGTCGTCGCTGCTGGTGCGTGAAAATGATTGACATTCCTACTTCATAACTGTGGGAGGTAAAGTGAGGTCAAGGCCAGTGCTGGATGCGGATCAAACCTCCCAGCAGCAGCACTGCTAAGAATTAAACTGATTGCGAGGGCCAGTGTTATGAAGTGAGGATCCGGTTGCCATAGCAACCCCTCAACCAAACACTGGAGATTTGCTGGCGTGTACAACTCTCAGAACATCTGGCATTTCTATTATCCTCTCGCAAGCAAAAATATATATATATACAAACCATGTCCTGCAAACCAATCTTTAGGCCAATTATATGGTGAAGTGTTAGGGTGTTTGCGTTGGAGCCTCTGGCTCAGGTTTTAAGAACTTAATCTCGGGACACACCCCTCTCTTGAGACCAAGTCTTACTGAGTCCCCGCAGGGTGCATTTGTGCTGTGCCTGCACCTCTCTCAGCAAGATGTGCAGTCGCTATGGCTCCAAGCACTGTGGGAACTCCGGGGGGAAGGAGGGGGCGGCGCCTGGGCCGCTTCCCTGCATCCCCTCCCCGGGCCGGCCGCTTCCCCGCGTCCCCCGGGCCGGCCGCTTCCCCGCGTCCCCCGGGCCGGCCGCTTCCCCGCGTCCCCCGGGCCGGCCGCTTCCCCGCGTCCCCCGGGCCGGCCGCTTCCCCGCGTCCCCGGCCTCCGGCCTATTTGCCGGTTTTCGTAGAGAAGCCAAGTAGGGAGCGTCCACAGGTTGGTGTGCGGCTCACTCAGCAAGAACGAGCGCTGGGTCAGACCGCTGTGGTTGCCCAACTGTCTGCCACAGACAAGCTTATCGCCTTTCTCAGCACCTCCTGGTCAGCAGAGAGGCCACTTAGATTCACCTGCGTGTACCAGCTGCCAGACACCAGGCGCTGCGCCAGACCCTTCCCAGCAGCCATTGGAGGGACCCTTGCACCGTGGTAAGGGGGAGGGGTGTGAAGATCCTCACCCCACGTCACATGTGGGGTGTTCTAGCGGGAGCCAGGCAGAGGCCGGAACTTGCCTCTCTGCTCCCGTGCACTGGTCAGTCCAAAGACACCCTTGGCGCTCAGGCGCTGACTGCACAAAGGGATCCTTGCTTCACCCAGCATCGCTGCCCTCCGTTGGCTTCCGCTTACCCATCTGGCGGCTCGTCTGCCCCCTGGGGTGCCTTCCCGGCTAGGGACAGCGCTCAGAGCCTAAGCGGGTCAGGAATGGCGGCCGCTGGAGGCTGGGCGCTCCTGTCTATGGACAGAACCACCGCTGGTAAAAGCAGCGGGACCACCACCTCCACTGAGGGGCCTGTGGACTCCACCACCCCCTCGCCCACTCCAGCCCTGTAGATCTGCAGCCAACAGGGACGCACCCCAGCTCCGACAGCTCCAGGCCCACACTCGTCTCCCTTGTCTTACGGGGCCTGAAACTCGTGAGTCTGTGACACGCGCCATGTAGCACAGTAACTTCCTGCTGACAAAGACTCTGCCTTGTCTTTGGGGGAACTTACCAAGATGGGAACCATCGGCCTTCCCATCTCCAAGGAAGGCACCTTGTCCAGTGTCACAAGTTAACAGTAACTAAGGCTGCGACTGACAGGGCCGTGGAGAGGCTCCTTCACCAGCCAGGAATTCACACTACTAAGCTACCAAGGCCCTGAGCGGCCGGGGAACCGAGCGGAGCGGGAGCTCTGGGCGACAGATGACTGATTTCTGCAGCAGGTGGGGCCCAACCAGGGCCCAGCGTGTCGCGTGGCATGCGCACCAGCAGGACCTGGGGGTGGCATCTGCTCCCCGCCCCACTGCTGTCCACTTCCTGGCCCAGCCATCGTGGTGAGCGAGATAGACTTGAGTATACACGTGTCCAAGCCCCGGCTTTTCCCAGGTGGACCAAACCACTCAGTTCCCTTTATGCAAAGCAGCATAGAGGAGAAAGTGCAAGAAAGGCCACTGCCTTCTAGAAATTTCTCCTCTAGCCTAGGAGGCAAGGCGCCCACAGAAGGGACAACTGTGATGGCAGGTCACAGTGTGCATGTGGGCGGTGACTAGAGAAATGCCCGTGGAAGCAGTGAGTGACACCGGGGTCTCAGGACCCGCGCAGACGGGGTGGACTTAGGTGTGCGCACGCGCTGGCGTTTGGAAGTTGTGTGGAGGACGGCAGATCACAGGCTCAGGCCCTAAGGCTTGGTAGCCTGATCCTGCTTCCTGTTGCCTCCTGGGGATTATGGTGACCTGAACCGGCCTCTCGTTTCTGCCTCTAGCCACGCCTTCCGCCATGCGAGTCCCACCACGAGGGGCTGTCTCCCCCTGGAACTATAAGCCAAATAAGCACCCCTCTCTTCTCTTTCCGGTTGTGTCAAAGTCTCACAGCAAAAAGAAACGCAACTGTGCCAGGCTCGGTGTTTGACTTAAGGATGGCGCACAGCTGAGGGGGCTTAGCCTTGCCCCTGTGCCCGCGGCCAGTGTTCCCAGCCAAGTCTCAGCTCTCACTGCCTCGCGTTCCTTCAGTTCTTACTGTGTTCCTACTCAGGACGTGGTGGAGATAACCTGCCTGGCATCCTTTGAGGGGCAGGGAAGGTGTGTGTGATACATGAAGCCAAGGGCAGTCAGGACCACAGGGGGTGTGCCCCGTACGCGGTGTCAGGGGGAAGGGGGCAGGAGCAGGTCTCATGGGGAACATTTTAGTTTCGTGGCTCATTGCTGAACACATACCTGACCTACACAGCTTAAGAGAGAGAGGGACTTTGTTCTCCTCATAATTCCAGATCACAGCCGATCGTGGCAGGAGAATAGGAGCAACAGGTGCCAAGGACTGATCACATCCCCACAGTCCCCAGCAGCGCACGGTTGCATTGTGGACACAGCAGATGCACGTCACCTCACAGCCATGACAGGTTCACAATTGCATCAAAAACAACTCATGATCGGTCACGTCGCATCCACAGGAAGCGCATGGTCGCATCGAAAACACAGCAGGCGCACGTTGCATTGTACGCGGTTGCATTGTACACAGCAGGCGCAGCGGCCAGGACCAGGGCCGCTTACTTACGTCCTTGCCAGATTTTCAATGTTCCTAGGTCTCCCCTTCTTATCCACCTGCCCATCAGTGGCTCTGCCCACCACGGGCTGGGCCTTTCCACGCTGATTATGCAGCCAAAACAATCTCGCCCAGCCTCACCCCGATGCCGCCTCAAGTACATAACTCCTCACAGGTGCGCCCGAAGCCCCCTCCCCGGTGTCCCGTGGACACTGGGCCTGAAGCCCCCTCCTGGGTGTCCCGTGGACACTGGGCCTGAAGCCCCCTCCTGGGTGTCCCGTGGACACGGGGCCTGAAGCCCCCTCCTGGGTGTCCCGTGGACACTGGGCCTGAAGCCCCCTCCTGGGTGTCCCGTGGACACTCCTGAAGCCCCCTCCTGGGTTCCCGTGGACACTGCCTGAAGCCCCCTCCTGGTCTCGTGCAGCAGGCCTGGGCCAGGGCAGGTCACAGGCTGCCTCTAACCCTGGTGCTTGGTGTCATTATCCTGCTGCTGGGGAAGAATGGAGAAGTGAGGGTTCCATTTATAAGATTCGGGAGCCCCGAAGCAGGGTCGTGCGCAGGACGGAGCATGGCTCTGCAGTGTGTCGGGCCTTGGTGGCGCCCAGGAAGGGACCGGATGTTTCCAGCTTCCTCATCTGCAACACGAGTTCTAGATAGAAGTGCCCAGTGCAAGACGAGGTGAGATGCGGTGCTGCCCACAGGCCCTGGTCAGCATCTAAGCCCTGGTCAGCATCTAAGCCTGGTCTAAGCCCTGGTCAACTAAGTCCTGGTCAGCGTCTAAGTCCTGGTCTAAGCCCTGGTCAGCGTCTAAGTCGTGGTCTAAGTCCTGGTCAGCGTCTAAGTCCTGGTCAGCGTCTAAGTCCTGGTCAGCGTCTAAGCCCTGGTCAGCGTCTAAGTCCTGGTCTAAGTCCTGGTCAGCATCTAAGTCCCATTCAGCGTCTAAGTCCCATTCAGCATCTAAGTCCCATTCAGCATCTAAGTCCCGGTCAGGGTCTGTGCCTTCGCCTCCTCCCCATGCAGAGAGCGAGACTCGAGAAAAGATGGGGTGTCTCCGCGTAGCGGGTCAGCGAGCATCTCCCACGTGCTGCCCCGCCAGCCTGTCGCTCACACAGCCTCTCATTGTCTTCCAGGGCCGCTGTATCAACTTCACCAGAGTCAAGAACGCTCAGTCAGCCAAGTACCCCCCCAACAACTCCTACCACCCCGGCTCGCCACCCCCCGCCCCCATCTACACCCCCCCAGCCCCCACTCCCCATTGTCCTCCCCCGCCCCCCAGTGTTCCGACCCCACCCATCCCCTCCCCTCCACCCACCCTCCCGCCTCCTCCTCAGGCCCCGCCCCCGAGCAGGGCGCCACCCCCCTCCCGACCTCCTCCCAGGCCTTCTGTCTAGAGCCCAGAGTGCTCGGCTGCTCCAGGATGTCGGAGGCGGTTCCTGGGGCAGAGCAGGTCTTTCCCGCTCAGGGGCAAGTGCTCGCTGACGTTCACATGCTTAAGCTGGTGGCCAGTGCCAGCGTGCTGACCGTCAGTGCTGACGGGCAGAGAAACTGGCATCTCGAACTGTCTGAAAAACAGATGATTATCGTCACATTTACAGTCGGCAGTTGTCTAGTCTAGAAGGTTCCAGAGAGCACAGAACTGCAACACACTCCAGGGGTCGCATCTCACGGAAACTCATGGTCGAGTCATTTCCAAGGAAGGACGTGCTGGGGCTCTGAACACAGCCTTCCTCCACGACTTGACCCTTGACCCCTAGGAGCCTCACCCGGGGACACCACCCGGCAGCCGTGGGAAAACATGGAGTCCCAGGTGCCAAGGAACTCGGCGAGGCGTCCAAGAGTATGTTCTGGATCTGCAGACGTGCAAAAGCATGAACCTTCTTTCACATTCCCCAGCGTGCAGGGAGGGAAGAGCCCGTGTCGGCTGATGGAAAGGAAGGTGTGTTGTGTGTTAGCGTGTAAGTGCCATGGGTCATGGGCGTTGCCAGGAAAGCACCGGTGGCCGCACGGTGGAGGACAGACGTCGCCATGGTTCATCGCACACCAAGCCTGGCTTCTGATGGCATCACTTTACAGCGCTGGATCCTGTCCCCAGAGACAAACGTGAGCCCACCCTGCTCCGCAGCCTCATCACCACCTGCAGTGGAGCCCCAAGACCTCCCTCGGGAAAGCTGTACCCCAGAGGTTTGTAAGCCTATCTGACAGGGAGCTGAGGGAAAAGGGCCCTGTGTGTAGACGCGCTGCCCCTCAGCTTTCCACACGCTCGTAGCTGCGCCAATGGTTGCACGTGGGCGGGCCGAGCCCGCCGTGTAACCAGAAAGTCCTGCCCGAGCTTCCCGTCCCTGCTCCAAGTCGCTGAGTGCCGGAGCAGCAGCCCTGTGAGCACGTGACACGAGCCTGAAACAGAGGTCAAAGGTCTACAAGTGCTCCTCACGCCCCACTCTCCACAAGCCCCTACATTCCTGTCTCGGCCCCTCAGACTCAAATCATTCCTTTGACAAAGAATATAAAACAAATATCAAAGTCAGTGCTCGGGGCCGTGGTCCACTAAGAACCAGCAGTTGCTGCTCTCTCCCCTTGCTCCGAGCAGACGGAGGGTGGGGCACACGTGCAGTAGCCCCCTCATCAGCCACAGCACCATCACCCATTAGCGCCAGTGGTTGCTTTTCCACAAACCTCAAAGCACAACTCCAAAAACCTGCCAGTTACCAGTCAGAACTGATAAGTCAATTTGCAGTCCCCACCTGGAAAGCAGAAAGGAGCAGGGATTGTGTGGGGGAATGGAAAGCCAGCTGCACGGAGAGATCTGGCAAGAGACATCTAGGACATTAGAGAATGCCTCCGGGGACCAGGGCCACAGAAAGCCATTGCCTCTCCAGAGACCCTACTTCCTGCCCTCTGGCCTAGGAAGGCACCCCCTCCCCAGCCCCTCACTTGACTCTGAGCAAGGCTTCTGTCATCCTCATGTAGCCGGACGCCACGTGGCTGGACCCCGAACCATTCCCAGAAGAATGGGGTACCCAGCACGCAGACCCAGAGCCCAGGCAACTGTTTTGACTGCTGGCGGTACAAAACAGTTCATCCCGCAGTACGGCCGCATGACCCTTGCGGCCATCAGGAAGTTCCAGACGAGAAGGGGGCTTGGGCCGCTGTGCCCAGGCAAGCAGGCATCGGGACAAAGCAGCACGCCAACCCCGTGCCCTGCACAGCTTCCAAGAGGTGGTGAAATGTCCAAGGAAAAAAGAAACGGCCAATATATGACAATTTGAAAGGGATTGGCAGGTCCTTAAGAAGGGCTCTCGTCATGGAAGTGCAGAAAGGAAGTTTCTAGAAGCTGCTGCCACAGGCAGGAGAACGTGAGGCAGGAGGCAGGGGCCGTCATGAGGGAACTGCCCAAGATGATTTGTACGACACCATGGTATTGTCCTTAGGAAGATGTTATCAAAGCCAAGTTTTCGCTGTATATATTCCTACTCCACGTGACAGATGGAAGCACGTCTAGTCAAAGGACAGCTGTAAGTTATTAAAGCCGCGAGCCGCGTGGCAGGGTTACCACCAAGCTGTGCTTGTTTTTCCCATGGCCGCATTGCTTTTATAAACATACATAGTTATCGAACCGACGACACCCTCGTCACAGCATTGGCGACGACCTCGCAGAGTCTCGGTCCCTGCGCTGGCCCCGGGGAGCCCCCCGGCCTGCCTGGAGCGCCATGCGCCATGCGGTTGGCCTCTCGGTGAGACGCGTCTGTGTCTCAGCCAGACCAAGAACCAAGGTAACTCGCTGTAAAACCTTGAAGGCGCAGAGATGATGTTGAGCTCCGCCTGCACTTTGACGAGGGGAATCCCTCGGAGCCAGACAAGATGCCGAGCCGTGGGGGCGACGGTGGGTCCCTGCTGTGCGAAATGGGTTGAATGCGTGTCAGGCTCTGCAAGATGCTGCAGGAGAAGCCTGTGGCTGCCCGCGGCCTCGTAGCTGTCTGAGGTCTGCTATGCTATCATACTTGGGTAGCCGACGTAAAAGAATTAGGATACGGTTTCTAAATACACGTAATGTTAACTCTTCTCTGTTCTGTGATACTTCAGGGTGAATCTTGGGTGTCCCGAGTCACTGCTGGGAAACACAGTTATCGCTGTCTGGTGCTGCAGGAGCTGGTCTGACCCGTGCAGCGACCAGCCTGCAAGTTGCTTTTTTTAAAAAAAAAAAATAATAAACTCTTAAAATCAGTTCCCTGACCTGTGCTCTTCTTATGGAAATAAAGGGTAGATTGTTCAGTACTTACCATGGAATCATAAGAAAATAGCTGTATTTTCATATGCAGAAATATATTTCCTAGGTATTTTCTATCCCCAAAGGCCTTTCTTCTTTTGCTCTCTGCCTTTCAAAACAGTCTTTGTTGCCACTAACAATTTTTTGGGGGGTGAGAAGGCACCTGAGGTGTGTGCCTATGGGAGCCCAAGGTAACACGAAGATTCACTCCAAGTTTCTCTACCTCCCTGTTGCTTTGCCTTGGAGTTTCCCGGGCTCTGCCTTCCACGGCCAGAACTACAGGCAACTCCCATATCTGCCCAGTATTTTTACGTGGGACCTGGCGGTCTGAACTCAGGTCCTTTAGCTTGAGGTAAAAGCTTTCACCCAGAGCCATCTGCCCAGCCCCCGCTCACAATTTTTAAATTAAATGAATTCTTGATAAATGAAAACTAGAAAGTCAAGACAGAGAAGCAGAGGAAACGTGCCGAAACACGGATGGGGGCTGCGCGGGGAACTGGCCGTGTCTGCCCCACGCAGCATCCGAGTTGGAAATGTGAGCACAGGCTCCTGCGTGCCAACGCCCAGTCACCGGGCGGTGCGCGTCTCGGACGGCCTTGCACCTTTAGGAGCCGTGGGGGTGGAGAGTTACATGGGGGTTCCCTACCCTGCTTCCTGGGACAGTGACCATGTCCCTCCCATCACTCCTGCTAGGCACTGTCAGGAGACGGCAGTCAGCTCAGGGTGTCCGCGCTCAGCCAGGACCGCTGGCCAGAGGACGCTGAAATGAATTCTGGGTACGCAGCGGAACGTGGTCGCGCCCTCTCCCGATGCTAGCTCTGCCATCTCCTCCACCTGCCCACGAAGAGTGGGCCCACCCCCAGGGCCTGGGTCTCCCCACGCCAATCAGATGACCTCCCACACTCCTGCCTTAACTGCTGGTTCTTCAAAGATGTGCCCAAAGACTCAATCTCCAGGTGTCGGTTGGCAGCCTGCCCCCGTCTAGAAGAGCCACCCTCGCGTGCCAGCACTCTCCCATGGGCACCGTGCTGGGCAGAGAGCATCGAGGTCACACGTCACCGTAAACAGCAGCGAGAGCAAAACAGAAAGGTGCAAAGTGGACCAAGGAGGGAACGGCCAGAGCGGCGAGTGAAGCCGCGAGTGTGGACGGGATCATGCTTGGGTCCAGGGGCAAGACGGTGACACCCCTCCTCCGGGGACAAGATGGCGTCACGGGGGGCCAAGTGTGATCGACCGTGGCCCGGGAAGCGGGTTCTGCTGCCCCAAATACCGTGGAGGCTGGGGTCTGTCGGACACAGGAGGGTGGCGGAGGCTGGGGTCTGTCGGACACAGGAGGGTGGCGGAGGCTGGGGTCTGTCCAGTCACAGGAGGGTGGCGGAGGCTGGGGTCTGTCGGACACAGGAGGGTGGCGGAGGCTGGGGTCTGTCGGACACAGGACGGTGACGGAGGCTGGGGTCTGTCCGGACTTCCACAGGGACTTTCCTGACAGTGGCAGGATGTTCCCAGGTGCTGCTGAAAAGCAAATATGAAAGGGACTAAAGCAGCCCAAAAAGCTTGCAGTGAGGCTGCGCACCTGCCAACACCCCCACCTTCCCACGTCACCGAGGTTCAGGGTGGGCCCCGAAGGGGCTCCGTCTGTGCAGGACTTTTGCTCACAAAGTCTAAAAAGCGATGTGAACCAGATAGTGCTCTTGCCTAGCTGCAAAAATTAGAGAAATGTCGAGTAACCTCAGAAGTATTAAAATAACAAACAGCTTTGATATCAAAGTACCCAGGAAGGATAAAATTTAATCTTATCTTCCACTTGGCAAAGAAAAAAGAAACAACAGGAATGTGGATGATTTCACACATCTAAGCAGAAGGCAAGAGGGGCCTGACCAGCCTCCAGCTGTCGGTGGGTTGCTTTTTTAAAAATGGAAAAATAGATTACATTAGGAAAAGTGAAATGGCGCGTTTCCCCCGTGGAACAGACATAATTCTCAGTAGCTGGGAAGTACCGTGTCTCCCAAACCATCTATCACAGACCCAGGCCTTTTGGAATATTGCCACTTACGGACACTGCAATATTTACAGCCTCGCGTTGGCTTGGAATTTAAATCAGTGGGGTCGCGCGCAGGGGGCCCTGCGCATGCCTGGCGCCCTCTGTTTACAATCACAGGGGCAGTAGAGCTCACTACTGCAATTTCAGCTCTTCGCGCTGAATAACTGCAGCGTCTCTCCCCCATTTGAACATTTAGGTTCTTCCAATTGGCACAAGACAACGTTCCACAGTCGTTAGCTTTCTCCAATGTGGCCACGTGAAAATCTGCAGCAGCAGTGTCTAAAACAAGGTGGTCCACTCACGGGGGCCACAAACATAGCTTAAATTGCACGCATTATAAAAACTAACAGTAAAGAGACAAAATTAATATTAAATTTTAATTAAACTAATATATCCAAAATGTTAATTTTCAACATGGAATCGGTGTTTTAAAGCAAATTTAAGTGAGACGCACACACAACGCACTGGCGCTCTTTGCTTCCGCATTCCACAGGGCTGCTGCCCTGACTCATTTCCAGACTCAGGAACCACATGTGGCTGGTGGCAACCCGGCCCCCGCCGAGACAGTGGGGTGTATTCCAAGAAGCAGAATTGCGAGTCATAAGATGTGCATGTTGTCAACATCAATCCATAGTCAAATGACTATATTTTTCCAGATATTGCACCAATTTGTATTTTGACCAGAAGCTGTCACGCGTTCCGGTTATTCCATGTTAGCCAAAACATGGCTTCATTCACAACCTTTGAGCCCAGGGAAAAACGCCAGAAGATTCTGTGAAGCAACTGGAGGAGCCCAAAGAAAGCCACGGCCACATCTGCATCTTACCCTAACTATGAAAGCTGCTTCCACGACTTCCATCTGCCAGAGTCAGACAGAGAGGCCCGGAGCGGCTGGATTTGGAGGGTCAGGACCACAGGAGCCAGGAGCTGGGGAGCAGACCAAGTGCCGGGGAGCAGACCAAGTGCCGGGGAGCAGACCAAGTGGGCAGAGACGGAGGCCGCGGGGATGCTGGAGTCAGACAGCAGCCGCAGCAGGCAGGCAGCCGCAGCAGGCAGGCAGACAGCCGCAGCAGGCAGGCAGCCGCCCGCAGCAGGCAGGCAGCCGCAGCAGGCAGACAGACAGCCGCAGCAGGCAGGCAGACAGCCGCAGCAGGCAGGCAGACAGCCGCAGCAGGCAGGCAGACAGCCGCAGCAGGCAGGCAGACAGCCGCAGCAGGCAGGCAGGCAGGCAGCCGCAGCACACCCCCTAACAGCCATGTGCGGCCTCCTCTGCATGTGACCTAACATCCTGGGGACCACTAGGGAAGGCCTCCTGAAGTGTCTGAGCAGACTTCCTAGCTTGCACCAGCCCAGAAGCGGAGCATGCCATCAGGTAGCGTGTAAGGCCTGTAGCGGGGTCTCTCCATTCCACTGTAATCTCCCGCCTGATGTTTCGGGAGAGGCTCAGGTGAAGCCTCTGTCTCACAAGCAGAAGCACTGCGTTCAGATTCCAGATCTCACACAAACAACACCAGGCAAAAACCGCAGCAGACTCGGGGAGGCAGAGCCGGGGAAACTCCAAAGCAAAAGCAAAAAGGAGGTAGAGTAATCCAAGATGACTCCCAAAGTCACCCTTAAGCTCCACAGGCACACAAATACACACAAACACACATGTTAAAAAAAAAAAAGACCCCACTAGCCTGTTGGCTTTTCTGCTCAGGACCCCCGGCAGACTCCCTGCTCCTCAGGTATGGACCCCTAGACCACACTGCAGGCCCCAGGTCATCTGCGCGCCCCATTAGTCAGTCTGCCTTTCAGCTCTGGACCCTGGAGGACCCCCTGCTTCTCAGAGTCAGCAGAGTCCAGAGAAAACCCAAGCAAAGGGCCAGGGGACCAACACCATTCATCTGAGACGTCTAAAATCATCCCATCAGATGGGAGAGAAACTTCACATCCAACTCTAAGATAAGTAGACCCTTTTTACCATCCTGTTATTATTCGTCAAGGAAACAGTGAAAGAGAGAGTTTGGAGCAATACTTCAAGTAATTAATGAGCACAAACGTCAACTCAGGCTGATACACCCATCAAAAATATCAGTCATGATCAAGGGTGAAAGAAAAATTTCCCACCATCAAGGCAAGTTGAAGGCTGACATGACCACTAAACCAGGTCTTCAAAAAATGCTAGAAATGATACTCAAGTTTGAAGAAAAGAACAAGCTTATCCAGGAGAGCAGAAGTATAATACCATCACAACCTTCAAGCTAAAGAGTACACTTATGAAAGCCACTAAACACGAAAAATGTCAGGAATTAAAAGTAATTTCTCCATTATAACCCTAAATGTCAATGGAATTAACTCACCAATCAAAAGGCATGGATTACAAACAGGATTAGAAATCAAAACCCATTCATCTGGTGCCTTCGGGAAACACATCTCACCACAAAAGATAGGCACATTCTTAAAGTAAAAGACTGGTCAGAAATTCTTCAAGCAAATGGAACAAGGAAAAAAGCAGGGGTAGCAATTATGGTATCTGACAAAGTGGACTTCAAACCAAAGAAAATCATAAGAGATACAGAAGGATACTATATTTTAGTCACAGGAACAATTCACCAAGAAGACTTCACAATTCTGAACATACACACACCTAATATGGGCTCCTCCACATTCGTTAAGCAAACATTACAATGTCTAAAACAAGAAATCAATCTCAAAATGATAATAGTTGGGGATTTTAATACCTTCCTCTCAACATGGGATAGATCAACAAGCCAAAAACTCAATAAAGACATGTTGGAACTAAATCAAACCCTTACTGAAACTGACCTAACAGAGTCTATCAAACATCCAAGCACCGAGGAATACACATTCTTCTCAGCAGCCCACAGAATTTTCTCCAAAATAGACCACATATTAGGCCACAAAATGAATCTCCACATATACAGGGAAGTTGAAATTATAGCCTGTATCCTACCAGACCACCATGGACTAAAGCTTGACATCCACAGCATAACAAATAGCAGAAAATACACTAATTCTTGGAAATTAAACGCTATGATGCTGAATGAGAAGTAGGTTCAGAAAGAAATCAAAATGAAAATTCAAGATTTCCTAGAAGCAAATGATAATGAAAATACAACATATCAAAATCTCTGGGACACAATGAAAGCTGTCCTAAAAGGTAAGTTTATAGCTCTTAATGCCTTATCAAAAAAATGGAAATGTCACAAGTAAATAACTTAGCAATGCAGCTTAAAGCTTTAAAGCTGGTTCTTTTAAGATTGGTACACCCCTAGCTAAATTAACCAAAATCAAGAGAGAGAAAACTCAAATTAACAAAATTAGAAATGAAAATGGAGTTATCACTACTGATACCCAAGAAAATTAGAATTATAAGGTCATATTTCAAAACTTATACTCCATGAAATTTGATAACCCGAAAGAAATGGATGAATTTCTGAGCAAACACAATTTACCTAAGTTGAATCAGGAACTTTTGAATTATTTAAATAGTCCTATAACAAATGAGGATATTGGTAAAGTAATTTCGAATCTTCCCACCAAATGGAATTCATTTGACCAGACAGATTCAGCACAGAATTCTACCAGATATTTAAAGAACAACTAACATCACTACTCCTTAAACTATTCTATAAAATAGTGAAGGAACACTTCCAAATTTTTTCTATAAAGCTAATATCAGTACTAATCCCAAAACCTAATAAAGATACATTTAAAAAAGAAAACGAGGGGCTGGAGAGGTGGCTCAGGGGTTAAGCCTCCGCCTTGCAGGCGGAAGGTCCTGAGTTTGAATCCCAGATCCCACGTATAGACGCCAGGCGGAAGCGGGGGCGGCCTGCGCTTCTGGTCCTGGTGGGGCGGAGCCTGTGAATCCCGGGGCAGAAGGAGGTGGAGGCGGTGGTTTGCGAATTCGTCCGTGGTTCTACACATACACAGACACACACGCCACATACACACACACACACACACACACACACACACACACACACACGCGGGCACATACACATGTACATGCGCACAGTTGAATAAATAATAATAAAAAAAAAGAAAACGATAGGCCACTCTCTTTGATGAACACAGATGCAAAGATTCTCAACAAAATTTTAGCAAATCGGATTAAAAAACATTTCAAAAAGATTATTCACTGTGATCAAGTAGGTTTTATCCCGCACACACATGATTGGCTCAACATATGCAAATCAATAAATGTAATCCATCATATAAGCTAATCCAAAGTCCAAGACCACATGATTCTCTCAATAGATGCAGAAAAAGCTTTTGACAAGATCCAACATCCTTGTATGATCAAAACCCTAGAGATAGTTAGAATGGAGGGAACATATATCAACATAATAAGAGCTTTATACAACAAGCCCACAGCAAGGATTATACCACTGGGGAAAAACTTGAAGCATTCCTGCTTCGATCAGGAACTAGACAAGGCTGTACATTTTCACCACTTCTATTCAATATTGTACTTGAAGTCTTAGGTAGAGCCATAAGACAAGAAAGGGAGATAATAGGGATTCAAATAGGCAAGGAAGAAGTCAAGATATCTCTATTTGAAGATGACATGCTTGTATACCTGAGTGCTCCTAAAAACTCCACCAGGAAACTCTTGGAACTAATACATAAGTTCAGCAGAGTGGCAGGTTACAAAATAAATTTGCAAAATTCAGTGGCCTTCCTATATACCAAGGATGAAAAAAGTGAAAAAATCCTAAGAGAAACAATCCCATTTCCTATAGTCCCTAAAAAAAATGAAATACCTTGGTATAAATCTAACCAAAGAACTGAAGACCTTTATAATGAAAACTTTAAAACCCTAAAAGAAAGAAATTACAGAAGACACCAGAAGGTGGAAAGACCTCTCATGTTTCTAGATTGGCAGAATCAACATATTAAAAATGACTATCCTACACCAATCAAAATCCCAAAGCAATTCTTTAAAGAAATTGACCAATCTCAAAATTCATATGAAAGCACAAAAGGCCCAGGATAGCAAAAACAATCCTGAGTAACAAAACACTGCTGGAGGTATCACCATACAAAACCTTAATCTATACTACAAATCCACAGTAATAAAAGCAGCCTGGTACTGGCTCCAAAATAGACAGGTAGATCAATGTATAAAGGTTGAAGACCCAGATATAAGCCCAAACAATTACAGCCATTTGACCTTTGACAAAGGGGCCCAAAAAATCCAATGGAAAAAGAACAGCATCTTCAACAAATAGTGCTGGCAAAACTGGATTATCCACATGCAGAACATTAAAGTCAGATCACCATGCACAAAAAAATCCCAAATGGATCAAGGACCTTAATGTTAGACCAGAGACTATAAAAACCCTAGTTGAAAGGATAGGGAACTCCCTCGAGCTGATTGGGTTAGGCCAGTAGTTCCTAAACAGAAACCCAATAGCATAGGCACTAAAACTAACACTCAACAAATGGGATCTTATGAAATTAAAGAGCTTGTGTTCAGCTAAAGCGATGGTAAACCGAGCAAAAAGGTGTGAGAGTTAAGCCTGGGTGTCAACTTGACACACCTGGTATTAGCTGAGACCACACCTGGAAGGATCAACTGAGACTACCTGAAAGGAGTATACCTGTCCTAGATCCTATCAGAACCTCCAAAGATCTCACAGGATCCTCCCAGTACTGGACCCTATAAAAAGAAGCCACCAAAGAGAAGAGATGCTTATTGCAGTTGTGCTAGGAATCGCTCTTCCTTCCAGCCACCTGGTTTCTTCGACCCTCTAGCCTTCCAACCCTCCAAGGCATGGGCTAGACTAAAGACTCTAGGAATTCTCCAGCCTTCAGTCATCACCCACTTGACTGAACTGAGAGCTGCTGGCAGCCATTGTTGGACTCCCTGGGCCATCTCTGTAAGCCAACTCAATACATTCCATATATACCTACAGACTGGGAGAAAAATTTTCACTAACCACATATCCGACAGAACTCTATTATCTAGAGTGCACAAAGAGCTTAAAAAACTAAACACCAAGAAGATAAATAGCCCAATTAGAAAATGGGCATCAGAATTCAAAAGAAACTTTTCCAGGGATGAAATCAAAATGTCTAACAAATATCTTTAAAAACGCTCCACATCCCTAGCCATCAGGGAAATGCAAATCAAAACTTACCTGAGTTATCATCTCACCCTGGTCAGGATGGCAAAAATCCACAATACGAACAACACTGAATGCTGGAGAGGATGTGGAGAGAAGGGAACTCTCATACGTTGCTGGTGGGAATGCAGGCTTAAACAACCACTCTGGCAATCAGTCTGGCGATTTTTAAAAAGTTAAAGATTGAAATGCCACATGACCCTGCCACTGAAATGCCATGTTACCACTCCTGGGAATAATTCCCCAGAGTGCAGCAATGCACTACAGTGACACGAGCACAACCATGTTCATTGCAGCACTGTTTCCAATAGCAAAGTCATGGAATCAACCCAAATGCCCAAGAGTTGACGCATGGAGAACGAAATTTGCAGGGAAATGGATGGAATTAAAAAAAAATTATATTGAGTGAAGTATCTCAGACATAGAAAGTTAGACGCCGAATGTACTCTCTAATAAGTGAATCCTAGTTCCAAACCCACTTAATGACATATTCAAAGGTAAATCTCTGTTACACACATTGTAATAGCAAAGGATTATAAACAGGAGGGAAGGACAACGAAAACCTCAAAAGAAAGGAGATAGGGAAACACACTTCAGTAAAGAAAATAGGCCGTGGTCACGTGTTGAATGTAAGTAGCGAGACATCCGGTGCAGCTCACTCTCCCTTCCCTGCCTGGCCACTTGCGACTGAACAGGTGTGATCCCACCAATCGTGAGGGTACAGGGACTGGCAGATAGATGGTAACCATCCTGCAAATGGGACACTGACGGACCCCCCCCCACAATGCTGTGTCCTATTCCTATTTTTCCATTAAGATCTTCGTTTAAACAGTCTTTTATCTTCGGTTAGGAGATGACCTCCAATACCAATCGGGATGCAGCCAAGGGCAGTGCAGGAAAAGCAAAACTGAAAACAACAAACCATAATTCAGAACACCAAAGACCCTACACTATTCACCTGGAACCAGACCAGCCAAATCTCTCCCCATCCTTAAGTTCAGGGGACCTTGCAGAAGAGGGGGCGGCAAGATTATAAGAACCTAAAGATGGGGAGGACCAACGATATGCAAGGTACTCCACGCAGATTAGGGCTGCAGCAGCCACGCTGGACATTGCCTGACCTGCACAATGGCCGGCATGCCAATGACCCCCCAGAGTCTAGCATGGATCACAGGGGAGAAGGCTCCAGGCAGTAGGATCCTTAGAGACACAGGATTAAATAGTCATAATAGAGTTCCAATGCTAATGGGGAGCCCAAGAAGGGGCTCCAGGTTATGCCACTGAGTCCTGAACCCTCATTAGGGTGGAGGACTCAGAGGGAGGTTCCGTGCCCATATAAACAGATGCTCCAGGGGATGGGAGGGAGGAAGAGGGAGGCACTGGGAGAGGGTGAAAGAAAAGGGGGAGGGGGAAGAGTGCAACGGATGGTGATGGGAGGGAGGGTAGGGAGAGGATGGGGCTACTGAGCTTGTATGATTAGGAAAAAATGAAGCGTGGGAGGAAAAAAGAAGAAAAAGAAAAGTGTCTTGTCTTCGTTCTGTGATTATAAAACCTCGGGAATTTCGTGGCAGAACACATGAAATGTGGGGCAACCTGAATCCATCTTCCTGGGCCATGCTCGCTCATATGGGCTCCAGAATAAACCTCTCAGACCCACTTAGGAGGGTGACTACCTCCTGTCCGTGGCTGTAACCCCCAGAGCCGTCACACCTGTGAGCTCCTGCTGGCATCCCTGGGCAGCTGTGAGTTCAAATTCCGCAGGCAACAGACCTGCTTCCCACCGGTGACTCATTTTCCTGTTTCCTCCCATGTTAATGAAGCTCTGTCTCTATCTGTCCACCTCATGCCTGGAAGGTAAGGACAGAGCTCAGCCAGAGGTGAGAGGTCCTCTCACAGACCTGAAACCACCAGGCAGGTTGGTATGCGTCCTTCAAACCACCGCTGTCCCTACAGTGACCACCGGCCCAGGGTGGCGATTCTCATTTAAATTGTGTAAAATCTCAGATCACGGGCTGGAGAGATGGCTCAGGGGTTAAGACCCCCTTACAAGCAGAAGGTCCTGAGTTTAGATTCCAGGTCCCACGTTAAAACTCCAGGCAGAAACAGCAGCGGCCTGCACTTCTGGCTCTGGTGGGCAGAGCCTGGAAAATTCCAGAGCAAAACAAGGAGGAGGTAGAAGCCATCCAGGATGATTCCCGAAGTCACCCTTGGTCCTCCACAGGGACACACAGGGCCCTCTGACACACACACACACACACACACACACACCACGCACGCTCGCATGCACGCAATGAAGAAAGTTTAAAAAAGATTCCGCTCAGTCCCTCACACATTAGCTGGACACATGGGTCACTGCTGACAACCTGCCCATGCCACAGACGGGAAATGCCAACCTTAGCAGGAAATTCTGGACGTCGGGGTCTTGAAACCAAAGAGCTCGGGGCTGACAAAGACAGCTGTGGGTTTGTATTTTAGGGTCTTGGTGGAAAAGATCGGGCAGAGCATGAGAAACAACCGTCAAGAAAACCCAAACATCCACTTCCTGCCTTGTCCAATACCAGAAAGTTCTCTGTGCCAAATGACAGCGACTTCTCACAGAAGACACGAGAGCAGAAAGCAGCTTTGGAGCACGGCGAACTGAGGAGAAAGCCCAGGCTTCTCGAATCCTGCCAACTCTATCCCCTCCTCCCCAGCCCCGCACGGTGGAAGACCTGCTTCTCCCTCCCCTCCTGCTTCTCCATCCTCCCGCTTCTCCTCCCGCTTCTCCTCCCGCTTCTCCTCCCCTCCCGCTTCTCCATCCCTCCCGCTTCTCCATCCCTCCCGCTTCTCCATCCCTCCTGCTTCTCCTCCCCTCCCGCTTCTCCTCCCTCCTCCTTCTCCATCCCTCCCGCTTCTCCATCCTTCCTCCTTCTCCATCCTTCCTCCTTCTCCATCCCTCCTCCTTCTCCATCCCTCCTCCTTCTCCATCCCTCCCGCTTCTCCATCCCTCCCGCTTCTCCATCCCTCCCGCTTCTCCATCCCTCCTGCTTCTCCATCCCTCCTGCTTCTCCATCCCTCCTGCTTCTCCATCCCTCCTCCTTCTCCTCCCCTCCCGCTTCTCCTCCCTCCTCCTTCTCCATCCCTCCCGCTTCTCCATCCTTCCTCCTTCTCCATCCTTCCTCCTTCTCCATCCCTCCTCCTTCTCCATCCCTCCTCCTTCTCCATCCCTCCCGCTTCTCCATCCCTCCCGCTTCTCCATCCCTCCTCCTTCTCCATCCCTCCTCCTTCTCCATCCCTCCCGCTTCTCCATCCCTCCTGCTTCTCCATCCCTCCTGCTTCTCCATCCCTCCTGCTTCTCCATCCCTCCTGCTTCTCCATCCCTCCTCCTTCTCCTCCCCTCCCGCTTCTCCTCCCTCCTCCTTCTCCATCCCTCCCGCTTCTCCATCCTTCCTCCTTCTCCATCCTTCCTCCTTCTCCATCCCTCCTCCTTCTCCATCCCTCCTCCTTCTCCATCCCTCCTGCTTCTCCATCCCTCCTGCTTCTCCATCCCTCCTGCTTCTCCATCCCTCCTCCTTCTCCTCCCCTCCCGCTTCTCCTCCCTCCTCCTTCTCCATCCCTCCCGCTTCTCCATCCTTCCTCCTTCTCCATCCTTCCTCCTTCTCCATCCCTCCTCCTTCTCCATCCCTCCTCCTTCTCCATCCCTCCCGCTTCTCCATCCCTCCCGCTTCTCCATCCCTCCCGCTTCTCCATCCCTCCTCCTTCTCCATCCCTCCTCCTTCTCCATCCCTCCTCCTTCTCCATCCCTCCTCCTTCTCCATCCCTCCCGCTTCTCCATCACTCCTCCTTCTCCTCCCCTCCTCCTTCTCCATCCCTCCCGCTTCTCCATCCCTCCCGCTTCTCCTCCCCTCCCGCTTCTCCTCCCCTCCCGCTTCTCCATCCCCTCCTGCTTCTCCATCCCCTTCCGCTTCTCCATCCCTCCTGCTTCTCCATCCCCCTCCTCCCCAGCTGTGGAAAATATTACTAATGGGCCACTCATTAAACAGCATGGTTTGGCAAGAATGATTCTTGACTAAGACGAGCTTCCAATAATAAATCCCGTAACATTCTCCACAGAAGTGAGGAAACCGACCTGAACATCCACATCTGGAACTAAGAACAGAAGTGTTGAGTCACCTGGCCTGGAGGGAGCGTGGTTCCCAAACCTCCAAAGCCAGAGTCACTTCCTGTCACGCTGGCAACAGAGACTTCTCGAGCTGAAGTGAGAACCATCTCTTCACAGATGGGCCGACGCATTTCCTCTGGGGGCCCAGCTTGCTGCCATCTTGGAGTCGCCCCCAATCTAACCTAAAGAGGACGTCCTGCGCAATTTGAGTTCCGTCGTGGAGGAGGGGTCAAAAAGTGAGGTGTGGGGAAGCTCCTGAAAGTCACATGATGTGGAGGGCCTCCTCTCAAGGTAAAGAAAGCCGGGAACCCCGCGGGGGAGGAGACGCCCCTCGACCAGGCACCCTGGAGGAGACTCTGGGCAGCTGTGGCCGGCGCAGGCCGGGCGAGAGAAGCTTCCTGGAGGCTCACTCAGCTGGGGCAGGCTTTCCGCAGCTGGCGCTGCCTCTGAGTCGTCCTGCCCTATCAGGCGCCCTCACCCCTACTCCTCTAAGTAACCCCAATAAACTCCTTGGCTTGGCGAGGAAGAACTTGGTGGAACTGTACATTGGTGTGGCTGAATCCATCTGGGGTGATCAGACACTGTGTGATTCTCCCCAGGAAGATGTCGGCACAGGCAGCAGGACCTCGCAGAACCAAGATGCCATGGGAAGAGTACGAAGGGTCCAGGCTGTGGGCTAAAGTGTCTGCGGGGGTCCCGGGTGACCATGTGTGCTGGGTGGCAGCGTGTCTTCTGGTGCGGTGGAGTTTGCCCGGCCCTTACTGTGGGTAGCGAGATGTGTAACTCCAGCCGAGCCGGGAGCAGGGAAATGAGTGCCCCCTCCCCCCGTGTGAGCAGAGCCCCCCCAGAACAGTGATGTCTACAGCGAGTACTGCGGTCCCGCAGGGCGCTGCAGGGGCAGCGGGCGCATGCAGAGGTTGCCTGGCCCTGCCGCGTGCCCGAGACATGCATCTGAGGCTGAGAGCTGCGGCTGCCTCAGGGCCCTTGTCTGTGCGAAGAGGGAGCAGGGCGGGGTCCGCCCCTTGGCCTCTGACTTGCTGTGTAGATTGATGAGAGAGACTGGCATGGAGGTGCCCGGTGCTACTGTTATTCCGGGGGCCAAAACAGAAAATAGGGGCAAGTTAGATCCCCAGGAGAAGAATCTCAGAGCGAGAAACAAGGTAGAAGGTCCGAGAACTCTCCAGTCCTTGGACACGGGCGCGTGCGCAGCGTGCAGTCAGGGCCTTCGCACGCTTCCTCAAGAAACGGGGGTCGTCAGCGCTCGGGGGGCATTTAAACGACAGTGAGAGCCTGTCGCAGCCGGCTCCTGAGGACACTGGGGGGGCTGGAGTGATTCCCTACTTCAGATGACATGACCAATACTTAAAAGGGGTCAAAGATCCAGCAGAAAACGGATGCGGAAAACAACTTCAGCAAAGGATTGGGTTCCAATATCGTACGTTAAAACCAGCTTCCCTGTGCACCAATGATGAACGTGCTCAACAAGGCATCAGGAAACATCCTGTTTGTAACAACTCTAAAGCTGAACGCGGAGATGAAAGGCTCTACAGCGAAATTTTAAACAGGGAAGAGAGGAATCAGAGATAATCCCAGCGCACAGGGAAGAGAGGAATCAGAGATAATCCTAGCACACAGGGAAGAGAGGAATCAGAGATAATCCTAGCACACAGGGAAGAGAGGAATCAGAGATAATCCCAGCGCACAGGGAAGAGAGGAATCAGAGATGATCCCAGCGCACAGGGAAGAGAGGAATCAGAGATGATCCTAGCGCACAGGGAAGAGAGGAATCAGAGATGATCCTAGCACACAAGGAGGCCTCTCGTGCTTGCGGATTGGCAGAATTAACATGGCAAAAATGGCTGCGATCTGTGCTCTGCAGACTTGACGCACTGAGGAAGCACAAAACCCCAAAGGCCAAGGGCCCCGTAAGCAGGCGGTGGCATCACAGCACCTGACGACATCCAGCTACACTGCAGAATTGTGTCAGGACAGCGCAGCACTGGCCAGAGGACAGATGCTGGACTGGATAGGACAGAACACACAGGTGGGCCCATGGCGCAGAGCATGACCACGGACCCCCAGCAGAACACGCAGGTGGGCTGTGGGACAGACCAGATACCTGGACCCATGACAGGCCAGACGCGGGGACCCATGACACAGGCCAGACGCGTGGACCCATGACAGACCAGACGCGTGGACCCATGACACAGACCAGACGCGTGGACCCATGACAGGCCAGACGCGTGGACCCATGACACAGACCAGACGCGTGGACCCATGACAGACCAGACGCGTGGCCTCGGCATAAACAGGATTCATAGCGTCCCGTACAGCTACAGCTGCCTGATTTCCTTCCTAGTTTTCACGTGCGTGTGCGGGTGCACGCACGCGTACATGCATAGTCACATGTGTAGTGCTCACATGTGAACAGGTGTGTGTGTGTGTGTGCATCCGTGTGTGTACATGTATGTGTGTACATGTGTGGAGCCGTGTGTTGGGTCTGTGTGTGGGCATGAGTGGACATGCATGTGTGCATGCATGCGTGGGTATACAGGTACAGGTGTGTGCATACGTGTGTACAAGACACTGCACTGGTCACGTGACTTCTGCTTCAGCCCTCTCTGTGGTTCTACTTGTCATTTGTCAGCTCTGTCCCCAGGTCCTTGGAAGGGAAAAACGGAAAATGCGAGATCACTCGGCCTGGCAAACCACACTGAGAACAAAGAAGGAAAGGAGAGACCCTAATTTCCCAGTTTGATGACGTTTACAGCCAGACCACACCCCAGGGCCCCGTAGTCCTGTCTCAAGGGCTCCCCTTGAGTCCCCTTCAGGGGGACTGAAGAAGTGTCAGGTGGGGACCCCTGAGGGACACTGATGAAGACATGGGTCTAGATGGGATCTTGAGCAGACCTTGACCGTTGAAGCCCAGACTGCTCTTAGCTGCTGTGAGCAGAATCTCACTGCCGCTTGGGCCTTCGGGTCAGCCACTGGAGCCCGGGGATGCAGGACGCCCACCCCGTGAAGAGCAGCTCTGTCCTGAGCCTGGACGAGCATGGAACACAGAAGCGGCAAGTTCTGGAGCTGGGGGTGTGTGGGCAGACCAGTCAGCGAGGGCCTGACGGGCAGGCATGAAGGCCTGAGTTCAGATCCTACATCCACCAAACAGAAAACAAGCTGGGCCAGCAGTACATGCCTGTAATGTCAGCTTGAGGGCAGGGAGAAAAGGGGGGTCCCTGGGGCTCACTAGTCAGCCAGCTCCACATCCACTGAGTGGCCCTGTCCCAAAGCAGAAGGCAATTGAGAAGGACACCTGCTGTCGGACCTCCCTCTAGGAGTGCATGAGCACACACACATGCACACACGTGCACAGGAGTGCATGAGCACACACACGTGCACAGGAGCATGAGCACACACACGTGCACAGGAGCATGAGCACACACACGTGCACAGGAGTGCATGAGCACACACACGTGCACAGGAGCATGAGCACACACACGTGCACAGGAGTGCATGAGCACACACACGTGCACAGGAGTGCATGAGCACACACACGTGCACACACGTGCACAGGAGCATGAGCACACGTGCACAGGAGCATGAGCACACACACGTGCACAGGAGCATGAGCACACACACGTGCACAGGAGCATGAGCACACACACGTGCACACACGTGCACAGGAGCATGAGCACACGTGCACAGGAGCATGCGCACACACACGTGCACAGGAGCATGAGCACACACACGTGCACAGGAGCATGAGCACACACACGTGCACAGGAGCATGAGCACACGTGCACAGGAGCATGAGCACACACACGTGCACAGGAGCATGAGCACACACACGTGCACAGGAGCATGAGCACACACACGTGCACAGGAGCATGAGCACACACACGTGCACAGGAGCATGAGCACACACACGTGCACAGGAGTGCATGAGCACACACGTGCACAGGAGCATGAGTGCACACACACGTGCACAGGAGCATGAGCACACACACGTGCACAGGAGCATGAGCACACGTGCACAGGAGCATGAGCACACACACGTGCACAGGAGCATGAGCACACACACGTGCACACACGTGCACAGGAGCATGAGCACACGTGCACAGGAGCATGAGCACACGTGCACAGGAGCATGAGCACACACACGTGCACAGGAGCATGCGCACACACACGTGCACAGGAGCATGAGCACACACACGTGCACAGGAACATGAGCACACACGTGCACAGGAGCATGCGCACACACATGTGCACAGGAACATGCGCACACACACACACACACACACACACACACACACACACAGTTTCCATCAGAGGCGAGGCCAACACAACAGCCCTACGAGGAGGGTGGCCCTCATAAGGAGATGGGGGCTTCCGTTCTAGCAAAGAGGTGGCAGAAGAACGGGGACGTCACATCTTGGCGAGTAGGTGTGGTGAGTGAGACAGGAAAGGACTAACCGTGCGGCGGGCTTGGCTTCCCTCCCTTGCTCCGCTGGCCGACAGCCATGCCGTGTGAAACAGGAAAACTACACAGCGCACCACACAGCCGAAGCCCAGCAGATCCTCCCGGCCCCTGACCGCCGCGAGACCCGTGAGTATCCCTCTCCTCCCCCAGGCAGTGAACTGACCGCAACTGCTCAGGTGGCCTGTGTATCAGTTCCGGCATCTCCTCTGTCGCCGAGATGATACGGGACCACAGGACTCAGGGGAGCTGGGGGTCCGCATGGCAGGAAGAGGGGGTCCGCATGGCAGGAAGAGGGGGTCCGCATGGCAGGAAGGGTCAGCATGGAGGAGAATTCACGCCCACAGGAAGAACTCAGATGGGGGCATACGAGTCTGCCAGATACTGCGCCAGCTCTCTCCAGCTGCCCACCTGCCCAAGAAGTGGCCCCACCCACTGGGCCTCCCTTATCCATTAGATAATGTCCACAGACTTGTCAGGACCTTGGTTAACTACCAGCTCTTCACAGGTGTGTCCAAAGGCTCAGGACCACTGCCAAGTTTGTTAGAGTCAGGTGGCAAAGAAATAACATAAATGATTGAAGTATCTCAGCAAGACGTGTTTTCTGTTGATCAGAAGGCTGGCAGGCAGGCACACTGTAAACAAGTCTGAGGCTTTTTATCCCTGATGTGGGAGTTGAGGGGGCACCATTCCCTGGTGGCTGAGGTGTAGTCTTACAATCTAATTCTAATGTTTCAGATCAAAGAAGACAAGAGAAAGAAGGGAGAGTGGGGGGGCTTAGTGCCCCTGCCTGGAACACAGGTTTAGTTAGTACTTTTTATTGCTCTGAAATCCTTGCAGGCCTAAGTGAGTGAGTTGATATTTACTTATCTGTAGAAATTAGTCCTGGCTATACCTAGTGCCCATTTTTTATTACTTCCTGTCAGAGAGGACTACATCTTACCTCTCAAGGTCAGAAGATGAAGAATTCTCTTAGCTAGAGAAGACAATTCTAATTAGGCAGGAATAGTTAACCTTTAGCATTGCTAACAAGTTAACACCCGTATCTAACTAGCACAGGTGTGAGCTGGTGGGATTCGGGAGTCTGACCTAGGAGCCCCTGGGTTTCACTTTTCAAGGTCTAGATTTGGGAATTTTAAAAAAATCTGTATGTTTTGGGGGACTAAGGAGGTCTTGTTGGGTCGCTGGTTTCAAAAGCTAAGCTCATTCTCATTTACATTCGTCTTCCTTTTTAAACTTTTAAAGCATACTGACTGCTGAATGTTAACTCTTGCTGTGAGAAGGGGAACTACTTTCTCTAGTGGTATGTCCACTGGTGACGTGCCACCACTGCCCACTGTGGTATACTGCCCACTGCGGGCATATTGCACATTGGCAGTGTATCACGTACTGGTAGCGCACCATCCACTGATGGCGTATCACCCACTTGCAGAGTGGCGTGTGTACACTGGCGGTGTATCACACACTGGTATGCCATCCACACATCACAGGGGCTCAGGCACTCGCCAGTGTGGGCAATCTGAGGAAACTCGATGGGCCACACACAAGGAAAGACTGGAAGCAGGAGGGAGCTGATGTGGAAAGAGGCTGTCATAGGGAGGAGGGGGTGGCTTCGGGTAGTTCAGGGTGAAAGTGACTGAAATCCATTATATTCATCTATGAAACTGGCAAATAATAAAAATAAATTTTAGAAGGTCTCCCCTCCCCAGCCCCAAAGGAAAATAGGGCTGGTTGGCCCGAGAGGGAAATGGGGCCGACTGAACGCTTTTGTACACATGTGGAGCTGTTATGGTGAAATCCACTGTGATGCATGATCGATGCATGTTAATGAGGTGCGTGTGTGTGTGTGTGTGTGTGTGTGTGTGTGTGTGTGTGTGTCACGCACAAGGACCACAGCACACCTGTGGAGGTCGGAGGACAACTCTTAGGAGCTGGTTCTCCTACCTGGGGGTTCCGGGATGGCATGCAGGCTGCCAGGCTTCGTGGCCACACAACACCTGGGAGCCCTGCCAGCCTCCTGCTGGCCCACGTCTTCCATCATTTGATCTCTGCAGGGGTCCCCCAGCTGCGGCGACGGTCCCCCAGCTGTGGTTTCCAGCGCACCTTGGAGTCACTGATTTTCTGACGGTGCATCTGTGGACGCCGTCCACACTGCATCTTCCCACTCACCTCCTGAAACGTCGGGCTGGAAACTTACCAACTTACCGAAGGAAAAGGAAACACACCTGGCAGGCCAGAACGGTAATAACGAAGGAAAAGAAAACACACCTGGCTGACGAAGAAAAAGAAGACACACCTGGCTAACGAAGGAAAACACACCTGTCCATCACCCCAGGGACCCCTCCCCTCACCACACCTGTCTATCACCCCAGGGACCCTCACCCACGCCTCGCACTTGCAACTAGGCTCTAGGTCCCTCACTGTGGCTCTGGTCTCAGGTGGTCTCCAGTTGGCCCATGGTTCCCTGCATGTGGTGGGCGTTTTCCCGCCTAGAGCTTCTCTCCTGGGCCCCTGGCCGGGTGAATTCTGTTCTTGTGCTGAACGGAACCAGATGGCCCTTCGCCTGCCAAATCAGATGAGATCACCTTACACGGCCTTCAGATAGCCAAAGACATGCACGTGGACGAAAGCCGGGAAGGACCCCACAGGCGCGCCTCTTCCTGCGAAGCCCCCTTAGGAATCCCCAGCTGCTGCGGCTGCGCACAGGACAGGGCAGGGCAGGGTCCGCAGGCCCAGGGGACAGAGCCATGGGAGAGGAAGGAAGACAGGCCCTGACCAACACCCAGGCGCGGGGTCTCCAACAGACAGGATCCCAAGACCAAGGACCCCGCCTGAGTCCTTGGGGAGCAACTGATCCCGAGGATTCTGGGTGTACAGTGGCTCCCAGGAAGCCGTAGCCCAGGAAGCCATAGCCCAGGAAGCTGTAGCCCAGGATGGCCATAGCCCAGGAAGCCATAGCCCAGGATGGCCATAGCCCAGGAAGCCGTAGCCCAGGATGGCCGTAGCCCAGGATGGTGTAGCCCAGGAAGCCGTAACCCAGGATGGCCATAGCCCAGGATGGCCATAGCCCAGGCTGGCGTAGCCCAGGCTGGCCTCCAGCTGTGCAGCTGAGGATGACCTGACCTGAGCTCCCCCAGGCTCACCTCTGGGGCTGCCATTGCAGGCCTGGCCCCACCATATCCAGTTCCCGCAAGTGCCGGCTGGGTCCAGGCTTCCAGTGCTGGACAAGCACCTCACCAGCCTTACAAGTCCCCACGGCCCTCTTCAGAGCACTTCAGTGCCCTCCCAGAGTCGGAGAGTGATCCCAGCTAACGTCCGGGTGGTCCCTCATCTACACCTCATTATTAATTCAATCCAGCTGTCCATCGAGAGAAACTGTCTGTCCGACATTATAATCTCGGAGTTGCATTTGTCTGAAATGTTATGGCTCAGGGTAAGAATCCAACCAGACCTTCCAATCCAATCCCCGAGTGCTTTCTTCGGGAGGGATGGGCGCCTCCCCTTGGCCAGCGAAGGCCCAGGACCTCACACGTCCTCTGCCCTTGGGGGGCCTCTGGGTTCACACCTCCACCCACCTGCAGTCGACCCTCCAGAGTCTGAAGAAATTTGGAATCATGGGAGCCCTGGGCTCTTTCAGGGGCTCGCATTCCGGTGGTCTCTGGGGTCTAAATCCCTGTCTTGCTAAGGGCTTTTGGCTGTCCTGAGAACTCACAAAGGCATTTTCCTAACATCTCATTCATCTCGGCGTCACAAACTCTTCCCAGGATCTTAATAGCACCGAGTGCCTCGCCTGTGAAGTCATCGGAACACTGTCCGTAATCTCTGCCTGGGGACCCACATTCTCAATAAACGGCCCACCCAGGCCAGGCCGAGGGACCCCGGAGCGAGACCTGGCCCAAGAGAGGCCCAGAGGAGTCAGGCCTGTAATTCCGTAACAGGCCAGAGGTGCCGCTGACCGCCAAACGCAAGATGCAGACACGGGGCCCTCGACCCGGAGACAGGAGCCTCAGCCCCAGCTGGGAGAGAGAGGGCACAGCTGGGGGGAATGGAGGCGGGAGGAGGTGAGGCCTTGAAGGAAGGGCGGTCGAGTGGCAAAGGACAGGGGCCTTGCGCATGCCCTCTGGTCCCTGCAGCTGCTGTGGCACTGCCTTACAGGGAACCCTACAGGGTTCCTGGATAGAGGCAGCGTGTGGGAGGGGCGCGGGCCCCACATGCTCGAGAGTCAAACCTATCCAGGAGCCAAACTGCACAGTGCAGACCCTACGCAGAGATAAAGAAAAGGGAAAGCCAAGAAGAGGGACCTGGAAGGTCATAGGGTACCAATAATGTCACGGTGGTGTAGACAGAAAACACTCTCTCTGCAGTGTAGACAGAGACACACCCTCCCTAAAGACAGGGCTTCCTGCAGTGTAGACAGAGACACACCCTCCCTAAAGACAGGGCTTCCTGCAGTGCAGACAGAGACAACCTCCCTAAGACAAGGCTTCCTGCAGTGTAGACAAAGACAACCTCCCTAAAGACAAGGCTTCCACACATCATGAAGATTGCGCTTCATCTTGACAGGTTAGACATTTGCTTAGAAATGAGCCAAACTAGGCATCACGTAACTTCAGACACGGTCAAGCAAAGTCCCTAAAGACACTGCAGAGTAAGGCCCAGTCATCGGACCACGGAGAAGAAAGCCAGACGCCATCTTCCCCCAAAGTCGATAGAGGAGCGAATATGAAGTCAGATAGCAGCGGGTACAGCTGTTAGTGACCAGAGCAAAAAGATAAGAATGAGCCAGAGGGTGCGGGGGGGGGGATCCCAAATCCACCCGAGAATGTAGCTCACTGTGACGTGCCCGCCTTCACGTGTGGAACCCTGACTTCAGTCCTCAGCACGCACACAGGCCTGTGAGCTCTCTGAAGCCACCGGGTGGAGGAGGCTGGAGGATTATCCTGATCACCCCCCCACCCCCAACCCACCCCCACCGCCTGCCACCACCCAACGCAGCCAACCCAGCAGAAGGCAGGGAGGAGGAGCTGGTTAGAAGACTGGAAGACCAGGACAAGCCAACCTGAACCTGGGAAGGCTTTGCAGAGGAAGTAAAGCCTCGGTCCACAGACCATAAGCCGAAGCAGTGCTCCCCAAACGAGGACTGGGGGGGGGGGGGGACACGTGAAAATCATGGGGAGACCCAGCAGGAGGCAGAAGAACCCCGGAGCAGGAGGCGGGAGGACCCGGAGCGGGAGGCGGAGGACTGGGGCAGGAGGCTGAAAGACAGTTGAAGGTTCCGACAGGAATAAACACCCGAGGCCAAGTAATGCCAAATGGAAAGTCGATTCTATTCACTGGCCCGTGGGCATGTATGGGGAGAAACCCGGAGATGCATCCACGAGCCACTTCTCAAATGGGTTTATACACGCGGCAAAGTCCTCTCAGGTCTCAGCCAAGTAGAACGTCACAGAGGGCTGAGGACAATTCTGGGAAGAGTCATCATACCAAAAATGTTTAGATAAGCTCCTGCCTCTTCTCACAGACGAGCAGGTTGACATTTTCCATCTAGGTCTCACAGCGTGAGCATAGTTTACAAGATGGATTCCCGGAGTTCATCGCCTCGCGACAGAGCCAAGAATAGGAGGCCCAAGCTTTTTCGGCTAGTTTTTAAATTAAAATATTTAGGTGTGAGAAGCCAGACTTTTCAAGCCTGAGAGCAGCCATCGTCTGTGCTTTACTGTTTTTAATGTTTTACTTCATTACTGAAAGGGGACACACGCGCACACGCATGCCCTGATGTGTTGGTGGGAGTCAGAGAACAACTGCCAGAGATCAGTTCTCTCTGTCCGCCACGGGACTTCTGGGGATTGAACTCAGGTCTCCAGGTTTGCAAGCAGACGCCTTACCTGTTGAGTCATCTTGCTGGCCCCTCCATGTTTTAAAACACTGAAGCTGGATTGAGACACCGCAGACATCCTCTTGAACAAAGAAGCCAGATGTGGGGTACCAAGCCTTCTTTGGTGCGACAGAGGGAGGGAGAGGCTGGGAGGCCCCATTCTCGTCTGAGTCAGCAGTGATGGGGAAGCAGGAGGCTTGAGGAGCAAGACCCCCTAGAACAGCAGAGCTGTGAGCCCGGAGAACTGTCAGACATCTGCACACCAAAGCTGTCCGCAGTTTGGTCTATCGAGAGTTCATCCTTAAATCCACCTGAGTCAGAACTGCCTTTTCCTGAGAAAACCTGAAGCAAAGGGCCCCATGGTTTCCAGGCAGACCCTGCGATACTGTTTGTGGGTTTATGTCCAGGTTCTTGTGTTCTGGAGTCGAAAACTGAGACCAGAACATGCACAGATAAGGCAGAGTTTATCAAGGAGAGAAGAATGGAGCTCACAGAGGAGTCGTGAGGGCAAGGGAGCCAGGGACAGGGGTGTTTGTGGGGTTAGGCTCCCGGAAAAAAAAAAGATGGCTTTTCCTTTTGGTTAGCTCCAACTTCTGCAAACCTGATTGGAGCCTTTGGCCCCCTACATCTCTGTTAATAGCGGGGCTCAATCCAGTGCAGTGTACCTCATAGTGCAGCTGTTTCTTTTGAAGCACTTATCCGCAATGGAGACTCATCTCCACGCCCTTTCTGGATTGGTTGGGGAAGTTGGCAGGTCTTTGTGAGGGACTAGGATCGTTCCTGCAGGCTGGCTCGTGTGTTCCTTCGGGATAATCCCAGCGATGACCTTCAACGACCTTCCCACAGGGTTGCTGTGCTCTGAAGCGGCCCAAGGACCACAGGGACTCTGAAGGTGCAGGGCCAGGCGCACGGCCACATCCTGACCCTCTGAGACCCCAGGCGGCCACGACCACCACAGGAGGGGAGACCAGCTGGCCCTTCTCTCAGTCACTCTGTTCATGGAAAAGCGAGTGCTCAAGTGGACCCAGATGGGCGAAGCTGCCTCAACCAAGGAATTCAGGACCGTGCGGAATTATCGGATCCTTTCTTTCTTTCTTTTTCTTTCTTTCTTTTTTTCTGTTTTTTTTTTTTTTTTTTTTTTTTTTTTTTTTTTGAGTCAGTGTCTCTAGCCCAGCCTGGGTTCAAACTCTCTGACCAAGGATGCCCTTGAACTTCTGATCCTCTTGCTCCCACCTCGGATGACAGGCAGATGTCACCACTCTCGGTCTTATGAGGTGCTGAGGACCAAACCCTCCTACCCCCCGTCATGCACGCTAGGAGAGCGCCCCACCAGCCGAGCAACACCCCAGGCGGCAGGATAACGCTGCGACACAAGCCACCCCACCGCTCCCCCTCTCTGCCTCCCCGCTCCCCGCCTCGGGGCAGACAGCAGGCAGCGAGCTCAGCCTGCAGAGCCAACATTCTTTGCTGGCCCCTTAATGAGCTGTGGACCCAGAACTATCCCAGCCTCGCTGACCTCAGATGTGTCTCTAGTGCCAAGAGGCATCAGAGCCAAAAAGAAAAGCCGGCGAACGAGCGCGCAGAGGGCTGTGGGCGGCCGCTGCCTTGGGAAGGGGCGATCCGCGTGCAGATCCAGGCGCGTGGAGACGCCCCCTTCCCGAGGCTCTGGGTTCCCCCCTCTCTCAGGCTTCAGAGAACAGAGCAGGGCTGGGGAGCATGGGGACCTGCGCCCCTCTCCGGTTCCTCCCCCCCGAGAATGACGCCTCCTGCCTCCTGCAGAAAGAAACGCGCCACATTCACTGGGCGGGAAGAGAAACGAGCCGCGGGGTGCAGCCCCCGCCTGCTCCGGGAGAGCTGGGCTCTCAGGAGAAGGAAAGTTCGCCTTCCCGCCCGCGGCCCCACGCGCGTCGGTCGGTTAGCACACGGTTGCCCGCGGCCACGGCCGCGTCTGCATCGTCGCCCGACCCCCTCCTCCATCTCTCGGGTCCTCCCGGCCCCCTTTCCGCGTCCCCCACTTCCCCGCGCGCGTTTGCAGGGACTAGGTGGGCTCCGCGGTGCGCGGGAGCGGCCGCAGAGACGCCCCCTGAGTGCGGCCGGCTGCGCTCGCAGGCGGGTCTCACTCCGCCCGCTTCCCGCGAACGCGCGGCTTCCCCGGCCGCGGCTGACGTCACTGCGCCACGGCCCCGTCGGCCGGGCCTCGCGCGCCCCTGGCGGCCAGCAGCCCGCGCGGGCAGGGTCCGGGGCCCCGGGGGGCGGGCGGAGGGTCCCGCGCGGGCAAGGTCCGGGGTCCCGCGCGGGCAGGCGGAGGGGTCCCGCGCGGGCAGGTCCGGGGTCCCGCGCGGGCAGGGTCCGGGGTCCCGCGCGGGGAGGGTCCGGGGTCCCGCGCGGGCAGGGTCCGGGGTCCCGCGCGGGCAGGGTCCGGGGTCCCGCACAGGCGGAGGCGGCCTGCGATCCGCGCTCCCCCCGGCCCCGCCGCCACCCCCGCTGGTCCGGACCGCAGGCTCCGGAGCGCCCCGCAGCACCAGGGGCGCCGCTCGCCGGCCGTGGGAGGCGCAGGCCGAGGACGCGCTGCCCTCTGCCGGCTGCAGCCGGAACGGAACGACGCCAGGCTGCCTCTGTGCCGCCCGCCACGCCCCAGGCTGGGTGCCAGAGGCTGGGAAACAGCCTTGGACTGGTTCCCCCACTTGAGTGAGGCAGGCTCAGGCCCCTCGCGCTTTCCGGCCAGTGGCCTCAATTCTGGGCAGTCTCGTAGAGATGCAGGGGGGACCCTCTCCGCCCCTGCTGCCCTCCTCTTAGGGAGAGCCAGGTCCGAGTGAGCGACGACCCGGTGCCCTGGGCTCGAGCAGATGAGCCCGCAGACTAACGCCCTGCTGCGTGTCCGGGTTTCCATCTGTTTGCTTTGCTGACGGCCGTTACTGGCAGCTGAGAGGAAGGCAGCCCAGGAAGACCGCGGACCCCCCAGGTCTTTCCCACCAGCTCCGCAAAATGCCCGAGAGGCCCGTGTTGGGCTAGGGCCCCAGAGGGCAGAGAGCAGGACGGACGGCCGAGGGGACCAGAGAGGGCCTCGATCCGGGGGAAGGTGGGAGACACCTGGGCATGCTAGTCACTCTGTCCTCGGAGGAGGGTGCCGAGGGCGCTTCCTTCAGAATCGGCAGCTCCGCCAGGCTGGGTGTGCAGCGCAGGGCAGAGCACCTGCAGCACGCAAGAGCCCCCATCCCACGAACAAACCAACCCTTCCTACTGAGCCCGGAGCCAGGAGAGGGGCCAATGCCACCGTGGTGGGACGGGGGTCTTCTTGATGCCTGGCACCTAAGAGACGCCCGAACCTTCCTCTGCCTTTCCAGCTGCCTGCCTGAGGTTCCCTAGTGGCTCAGACTTCACAAATAACCAGACAGGACGGGCAGAGGCGGGGCCCAACCACCCAGCAGAGGATCAGGGCCCGGCTGGACGAGGTGGACGGCCCAGCAGGGTTTCCAGCATGGGAACAGGATGAAAGTGGAAATCTGTGTTTCCACATGCTGGTGCAGACCAACCCTCGGACTCTGCATCCCCCCAAGGCAGGTGCGTTGCCCACCTCCACACAAGCCTCTCACTGAAGAGACCCGTGCTTAGCGCTTCATTGAGAAGTGTCGCTCTGTGGGAAAGCAACTGTACTCGTGGAGTTGCTCCCAGGTCCACTTGGCAACACGCGAAGAGAACAGGCCCTGTGGATTTGAGGTTATTAAATATGAAGTATGCTTGTCAGAAAAAGGAGAAAAAACGCTATTTATGTAAACAGCAGAAGTGTCACCATGGTAACCTGCTTGGTTTGCTCTGCAGCCCATAGAGGCCCGGAGCCAAATTAAGCCTCCTTTCTCACTGCTTGCCTACATTTCTAGAAACATCTCCAGCCAAAATTCCATGATCTGCCTGCCTGCTTTCCAAGCCCAGGAAACATTATTTAAAAAGTACTGGGGGCCAGCAGAAATGACTGCCAAAGCTCCTTAATGAAAGTCATTTGTCATACACACAGACACGCTCTGTCCGCCAAGCGACAGTACTTTTCTTTCTGAGGCGACCTATTTCCCTGGACCCCACAGACTCAGGGACCAACAAAACGGGGCGTGTGATCTGCAGAGAGGCCTGTGCCCCCGACTCCTGCCTGCTCCCAGAGACTGCAACCCCCAGCAAACATTCCAGAGAGCCTTGGCCACAGCGGTGAAGGGTGTTGGGGTGCAGCCTGGGCAAAATCAGGAGCGGCGGGGCCGGCAGCGAGGCCCTCTGCCCCCCCCAGGACGCCAGAGCATCTCAGTCTCTGCTCCTCGCCCCACAAGCACCTCAGTCTCTGCTCCTCACCCCACAAGCACCTCAGTCTCTGCTCCTCACCCCACAAGCTTGTATCCCAGGCTGCTGTGCCCACTGCTGGCCTTTCCAGTGGTCTGGACTCAACCCCCAAGGCAGAGAACCAGGGCCCACCCTCAGTGGCCCGTCCACCCTCACAGGGACCCGTCCACCCTCACAGGGACCCGTCCACCCTCACAGGGACCCGTCCACCCTCAGTGGCCCGTCCACCCTCACAGGGACCCGTCCACCCTCACAGGGATCCGTCCACCCTCAGTGGCCCGTCCACCCTCACAGGGACCCGTCCAGCCTCAGTGACCCATCCACCCTCACTGACCCGTCCACCCCTCGCCCTCACTGACCCGTCCACCCCTCGCCCTCACTGACTCATCCACCCCTCACTGACCCGTCCACCCCTCGGTGACCCGTCCACCCCCACGGTGACCCGCCCACCCCCACGGTGACCCGCCCACCCTCTCGGTGACCCGCCCACCCTCAGTGACCCGTCCACCCTCAGTGACCCGTCCACCCTCACAGGGACCCGTCCACCCTCACAGTGACCCGTCCACCCTCTCAGTGACCCGTCCACCCTGTGAGCCTGCCCATGTCTAGCCCAAGGCCATTCAGACCCCAGGAATCTTACAGGTGTCCCAACTGCCCCAATCAGATATGTCCAAACCTGTCTGTCCCCAAGGAGCGACCCTCGTCCACAGAGCAAGAGAGAATGGGGAGGTGGCCCTGAGCCTGGGACCACCTCTCTGCCTTGGTTCCGCAGCCCGCGCTCAGCAAGCCAACTAGAAAGAGGTCAAACCAACACTGAGAAGCTGAAACGGAGGGGTATAAACACGGCCACTTTGGGGAAACGGCCAGCCAGCGACCAAAGTCTCTACTCTGCCGACGTGAGGTTCAGGCGAGACGGAGAGTCAAACTGGTGTGTGTGGGCTGTGCCCACCATGGTTGACAGGTGCATCTCTTCCGGGGAAGCAAGGCGCTTCCCTGTTGGTGCCTCGCGCAGCAGACTTCTGGAAAACCCCAGCTCCTTTGGGTCCGTTGCTTCAGCCGTCTGGTACCAACGGGCACCAACATGCCTTGGACGGTACAGTCTATCGGCACCACGTGGTTACAAGAGCGGCAGCGTCCTCCGAGGCCACGGGGCAGCTGAGAAGAGTTGGTGTCCAGCAGAGAAAGGGAAAGGATCGCCCCGCGCAGAGAACTTTCCTCCTTGAGCATTTCCCACGCCCGTGTTTGCTGCATAGAGCTCCACGCCCCAACTTTTTCAAAGACAGAGGCGCCCACCAGAGAAAGCTAAGTGAGCTGGACTGCAGCACTCACCGTCTGCACGGGTGTAGGTGAGATTCGCAGCCACGGGCAGTGTGACCCAGGGACCCACGTGGAGACTCTGACCTTCGGGGACCTCAGACAGGTCTGTGGTCATTTAGAAAGGGGGTCAGATTTGGGCTCCCTGCTTTTCCTATGTGGTTTGCTGTCTTTTGTTTTCTTAAGTTTTTAAGGTTCATAATTCAATAGAGGAACTTTCTCTGTCAAACACCTGCTTCCCATCCACGTTTCTGAGTAGCTACCTCCACGGGACTCCAAGCGGTAACTGTAAAGAGTCCACACTTGGGACTGCAGCTTTCCAAACAGGAAGGGGACGAGGAAGGGCACTTGAGAGAGCAATCCATCCCCCTTGGAGCGAGTGAGTCTGCCGTGCACCCGTGGGGGCTGAGACCCGATGCTGGCAGGAAGGCCCCAAGACAGCTGTGCAGAGGGGAAGGAAGACGTGTGCCCTCCACAGCCGTCACCAAGCAATCCCAGAGGACGCGAGACAGAGGAAACGGGAACTTAGGAAAACCCCAGCGAACAACTGCTCAAAGTAACTTTGAGCTGTTAAAATGATTTGTATGTTAATGATGGGCATTAGGAGGTGAGGGAGGCAGCCCCGGGCCCTCCATGCCAGAGCTCAACACAGGAGGACTCGACCTTCTGCTTTCTGTTTGGATGGCATCACTGCTAACGAAGGCTACAGGAAGAACAGCAAGTAAAGGGAAATGAGATGTGTGTGATGTGTGTGTGCCCGCAAGGTGCACGGCCTCCCGCGGGCCGGGGCTCCCTGTGCCCACAGTGGGGATGGGCTCCCTAGGACCGGGGCTCTGAGTGCCCGCAAGGTGCACGGCCTCCCGCGGGCCGGGGCTCCCTGTGCCCACAATGTGGATGGCCTCCTGTGGGCCAGGGCTTGGGGGATGGCCTCTCATGGACCAGGGCTCCCTGTGCTCACACCATGAACTTAGTCTCACAGAAGATGGACAAAACTGCTCTTCCTCAGCTTTATCATGTATTTATCTTAACCATGTGGAACTAGGAGCTCAATCATAACTATCTACATCCTTGATGTATTTTCTTTTATTGCTTACATGTTATTTTATATTGTTCAATTTAAAAAATTAGGACATAAAGGCAGGAGGTGGACATGCTAGGGACATGTCCAGGGGAAGTGGGAGGGAGATAGGGGTAGCTATGATCAAATGCATTGTCTGCATGAATATGAAATTGTACAAGAGTGAAAATAAAAAAGGGGGGATGAGATGATAAAAAGCACTCAGTCCGACAAGAGGAAAGTCACAGGGAGTAAAAGCTTCAGGCTTCCCAGATCGAGCAGCACAAAATGTCACAGAAGTAGATCACTCTTTGGGGGGTGGGTCTTTTTTTTACTTAGTTATATTCTTTTAGGGCTTTACAGATGTCTTCGTATTACTTCGTCCCTTACTAATCCCACCCCAGTCTCGGTTTTTCCCCACTAGAGCTTCTTCCCCGCCTACTTCCCTTCTGTGTGCTTGCGCTCATCTGGCCCCACTCGAGTTCTTATTAATGACCCCTGTTCAGGATTTGCCGGAGTGACAATGCACCATTGGAGGGGGGTTCCCATCGCCAAGAGGTGCAGTGTTTCTCCAGCTCTTCACTCCCTCATGAGCTAAAGCACATAGGCCAAATCTTGTGGTCTCCTGGCAGATTATTCTTAAAGAACTTAAGGTATTATACTTAAGAATTTAAAATATAATTTCAAATTCACTTTAGTCAAGTAACACAATAGTTTACACCTATAAAGATTCAAAAGGCTGAAAATAGGAGATTAAAACTATGTGTTCCCTATACAGCGTCCTGCAGGCCCTGCGCCGGGAGGAAGAGGCAGGTCCTGCTGTCTCCAGAGCCCGTCTGCGCTGCCCGACAGCTTCCAAGCCAGGCAAGATGACACGGTGAGAGCAAATAATAAAAATATTCAATCGTACACAAACCTCAACTAGAAAGAAGTTGGCAGATGATGTTCCTAACAAAGTTTTCTGTGAAAATTATGGCTAATGAAATAAAAGGATCATTTCATAGGAAAAAAATTCGAGTTCATGAATAATTTTGTGTATATAGCTAAACAATATCAAAATATATGGAGTAGAAGAAAGTTCATAAAAGCAGTGTGAATGGAAACGGGAGGGTTGGCAGTCGTGCTCAGCAGCTGCGAGACAGGAAGGACCAAGTGGCACTCAACCAGCCATCTGCAAATTGCACAGAAGACCGGGCACAAAGGGCTGTCTGCAGAGACTGAAGACAGCCCAGGCCCGTGCTGAGAGTCCGAAGGTTAGTGTGGCCTGAGCAAGCTGCTCTACGGAAGTCGCAACCATGAACTGAAACAACGTGGCTGGTCCTGGAGACGGCTCCAAAGAGCTAATACAACTCAAAATTCAAAGGGAAAACTTGCAGCGCCAAAATGACCAGATTGACCTCATGTTCGGAAGACGATGTAACCCAGCTCATTAAAAGACCAAAGCATCCTGGAGACGTGGTTAGTTGGTAGAGCTCGTCCTTGCATCTAGAACCTCGTTCAGTCCCCAGCACAGCGGGCGCTGGTGTGGAGACGTACAGTGATCCAGCACTCAGGAGGTGCAGGAGGTTCAGAAGTGCAGCAGCCAGCGCACAGCACGGTGGTCGCTGCGGAACCTGCCTCTCTCCCAGCACAGGGAGGAGGTGATCAGACTGCAGAACCTGCCTCTCTCCCAGCACAGGGAGGAGGTGATCAGACTGCAGAACCTGCCTCTCTCCCAGCACAGGGAGGAGGTGATCAGACGGCAGAACCTGCCTCTCTCCCAGCACAGGGAGGAGGTGATCAGACGGCAGAACCTGCCTCTCTCCCAGCACAGGGAGGAGGTGATCAGACTGCGAACCTGCCTCTCTCCCAGCACAGGGAGGAGAGCTTTTGTAAGACAGCCGTGGATCAAGGCATCAAGCCTACTGATAGGCTGAGTCAGTTACCTGGAAACCACATGGTGGAAAGAAATAACACTCCTACAAGTTGTCCTCTTCCCCTCTACACACATGCTATAGCATGCACGCAGGTATAAACGCACACACAAAATACTAAGAATTAAAGAGGAGGGAAAAAGACAAGAAAAAAGGGAAAGAGAGGGAAGAGAGAAAAGGAAAAGGAAGGAGAAAGGAAGAGAGGGAGGGAGGGAGAGAGGAAGGAAGGAAAGAAGGAAGGAAGGAAGGAAGGAAGGAAGGAAGGAAGGAAGGAAGGAAGGAAGGAAGGAAGGAAGGAAGGAAGGAGGAAGGAAGGAAACTCGACTAGACTGAATACTCGACATGGGCTGGAGACGGTGGCTCAGGGGTTAAGCCCTCTGCCCTTGCAGGTGGAAGTTCCCTGAGTTCGGATCCTAGACCCCCACGTATAGACGTCTGGCCGGCTGGCTGCCTGCGATTCCGGTCCTGGTAGGGCGGAGCCTGTGAATCCCGGTGGCAGAGTAAACAGGGATGGTGGAGGCCGTCCAGGGGGGTTCCCCGAATTCGTCCTGTGGTTCTACGACACACACACACCACACACACACACACACACACCACCACACAAACACACAGGAGCACACATGCACATACACACACACACATACATGCACAATTGAATAAATAATAATTAAAAAAAAGAATGAATACTCGACAGGAGAAGATTAAACCTCCCCTGGAAGTGCGCGGCAGCTGGGCGGTGACTGTGCTTAGTTACTAGAGTCTCAATTGCAGCAAAAGCAAAGAGAATCTCGTCCGTAACAGTCGGTCGGTCCTGGGAGACAAAGACGCCCCCATGGAGCGACTCCAAGGCCCTGGAGGCCCCCGCGGCTTGGGCTACAGGATGGTTGAGAAACCAGCAGTGACATCTCGGCCTCACAGACAAGAATGTGCAAGTCAGTTCCCTTCATTTCTCCGTCGAAAGCTCCACAAGAACGCTATCGTGGCTTTGGAACGCCGGGCACTTTTCCTTCTAGATTTCACTATACGTACCTCTATTCATAGCGACGCAAACGTTTGCTACTATAGGTTCTTACAAGGTACGCAGTGATGCAGTGTGTTCACAAACGTGGTGTCAGAGTGTAGCCTCTGCTACATCTACCAGCCTTTCTAAAGCTCCTTCAAAGTTCGGGTAGAGGTGGACAATTGCCTAATGGTTGCCTCTAAAATAGAAAACGAGCTTTTAGCACCAGAAATATTTACTAAACTAACAACTAAAGTAAAACATTGGCTACATTCTCAATACAGTACCAGTATTTAAAAAAACTATATGCATATACATTACTTCAAATATTGGCAAATTCCTCATAATGAAACCATCAGGGCAGAAGCTGTAGTTCAGTGGTCGAGCACTTGTCTAGGGTGTGTGAAACCTCAACTCTACCCCAGCCTTCCCAATACAAAAGAAATGAGGGGCTGGAGAGGTGGCTCAGGGGTTAAGACTCTGCCTTGCAGGCGGAAGGTCCTGAGTTCGGATCCCAGATCCCGCGTATAGACGCCAGGCGGAAGTGGGGGCGGCCTGCTGTTTCTGGTCCTGGTAGGGCGGAGCCTGTGAATCCCGGGGCAGAAGGAGGTGGAGGCGTCCATGGTGGTTCCCGAATTCGTCCGTGGTTCTACACACACACTTACATACATATACACACGCGCACACAGGCATACATGTACAATTGAATAAATTAAAAAAATCCATTAAAAAAAAAAGAAATGAAATGCTCGTTAAGTTTTTGGTAATTTATTCACAGTTCGGTTTAGTCACTGGAGTTAACAGGACATGAGGTTGAAATGACCAAGTGACTCAGAAGACTAAACATTCATTTCAAAGGACACAATACGGAACAGAGATGAGGATTCTGGCCCCCACGACCCCACGACTGTAAGTTAAACCAAGAGCCATCCCTGGAGCCCCCCACGTGCCAACACCGAGCGGCCACAGACCTCCACAAGCACATGGTAAAGCCAAGGTCCTGCTCTGCCGCGGGACGGGGCTGAAAACGGTTTCACGATTTATCACTGCCCAAGCTATGAAGATCTGAAATATTAACATTCAAGTGGGAGAGACGGATTTTAGGTTAAATCGTTTAAACTTGAGACTGGAACACAAAAGCAAAGTTGCCTGCAATCTGTCCCCACAGTGAGAAGCCGACTGGTGTTTCTAACACAATTCCTAAGTGGACGTCCTGAAACCAGGTGCTTTCTGCTCCTCCTCGGCTTCTTCGGCCTTCCCAAGCTCAATGTGACTGATGATTCTTTTTCAATACTTTCCATTGCACTGTGCTTTTTTTTTTTTTTTTTAGAAAAAATTACTTCCGTTGTACCTATAATAAATAGGTAACGATCTATTTTATTGCTACAGATATACAGAATATCCTTTTATTGCAGAGAGAAAACTGGCCCTACAACTTAGAATATGTCTGTTACAGTAAACACGTGGGCTGACGCCTTCTCTGCAGAGCTGGGGGTGAAATGCACACGACCACACGGGGCTAGGAACAGGTCCTGCGTCTGCTCAACTCACGACAGAGACTGGGGTACAGCGTGAGACCAGATCACCCACAAGCTGGCTCGGAACCAACCGCTCTAGGGACCCCTGGCACGTCGCCAGCCGCTGTTCCCACAGTGCACAGAGCTGCGTGCCAGGAGACGGGACGGGCGCTCACGTCAAGCACTGCGCTTCGAATGAACGTTTGTCCCGAGACGTGGCGCGCGGCTCACCTAACACGCACGGCACGTGCAGCCGCGGCCCGGCCCCGCGTGTCCTGCTGACGCCCACAGTGACCTGCTCACGGCAGGGGGTTGAGTCACCACACTCTAGCTTTGACTCCCAGAGCACACAAGCCGCCTCAGGTAAGGGCATTCATGGGCCTCTGCCCAGCAAGGCTCACAGCCAAGGGCATACGCGTGAGCCTAAGCTTCGACAACTATAAGAACCAATTTTTTATAGAAAGACTTCTTTTACAGAATATCACCTGGGAACACTTCAATTTGTGGCCTGTACTGAGGTGGTTTTAACTGGACATGTTCCTCAGATACTTGACCCAATAAATATTTTTCTTAGGAATTATTAATAAAAGAACTCAAAACCACTGTATTACTCAGGATGGAGTGTGATTGGAGAGGACGCGGATCACAGAAGACCGAAGAGGAAAGTTCTGGCATCCCCTACACTGAGAGCGCTCAGTCAGCAAAAATGATCCGAACAAACTCAAAATAGCTACAAGAGAACTGAGTTAGTCACTCATTGCCTGAGGCAAAGGAAGAGCTAAATATCCCATGGTATCGAGTTCAGTCCATGACACCTTGCACCCCAGAACCTATGAGAAACACTCAAATCCCTAGCAGACCCAACACAGGGGAAACTGAGCCCACAGACCGTGAGGACACACACAGCCGAAGCAGCTGCCGTGTGACGTCTTCTGCCTCCTGTAAGTCCTTACAACTGCTCTCAAAGACCAAACTTCCGGGCTGGAGAGAGGGCTGCAGGTACGCAAGGAAGGACAAGAAGACCTGGAGAGGGCTGCAGGTACAGGGAAGGAAGGACAAGCAGACCTGGAGAGGGCTGCAGGTACAGGGAAGGACAAGCAGACCTGGGTCAGGACCCAGATCTCACATAAAACTCAGGGCAGAAAAGGCTTCAGTCCTAACTTCCATCCTGCAAGTCAGAGTCTGGAAATTCCAGAGTGACTTGAGAAGGTGGTGACAATCCAGGTGACTCCCAAGACACCTTTGGGCCTCCACAGGCACACGCAGTGCCCTCTGATACTGATGCACACACATACACGAGCATGAGGAAGGAAGGAAGGAGGGAGGGAGGGAGGGAGGGAGGGAGGGAGGGAGGGAGGGAGGGAGGGAGGAAGGCAGGAAGGCAGGAAGGAGAGAGGGGAGGGGGAAAGGAGGGGAGGGAGAAAGGAAGGAAGGAAGGAGGGAGGGAGAGAAAAAGAAGGAGGGAGGGAGGGAGAGAGGGAGGGAGGGAGGGAGGGAGGGAGGGAGGGAGGAAGGAGGGAGGGAGGGAGGAAGGAGGGAGAGAGGGAGGGAGGGAGGGAGGGAGGGAGGAAGGAGGGAGGGAGGAAGGAAGGAAGGAAGGCTTTCTCAAGCTGCAGGAGAAGCCCAGGTTTATCCTGTGGTGATAACTACTTAGCATCAGGTTCAAACACAGAAAGAAAGAAAAGTGTTAGCTAATAACTGTATCTTATCTTTACAGTTCCCAAGGGAAAGCTTTGCAGAGCAAAGGACCAAAGCATACACAAGCCCACGACCACCAGCCCGACGCGCGAGCTCCGCCTACTGATCACAGTCTGACCTGCAAAGCCCATCGACCTGGGAAAGCTGGGAGAAGAAATTACTCAGCACAATTTTGGGGTGTCAAACTAATATTCTATTTAAAATAATATATCCAAACGGTCAAGTTCCATTTCTGACATGAGCTAGCTGAAGGCATGCAGAACAGCCTTATTTACACCGCCTTCATTCCCAAGTAAACAGAGCACAGAAAACAGAGCACACTCCCCAGGAAGCACGACACGTGGTGTTCTGAGCCTGACCCTCCTCCAGACCAAGGAGCGTCTGCGCACAAGGACAGGAAAAGACCGTGGGGACCGCGTCCTGGATGAAGACAGCACCCAGCGTACCAACACTAAGTAGAGACCTTGACAGCAACTTTGTGCTGGGATTTCAAAGACAGGAAAACGTGCCATTCAAGCTATCAAAAAGTACTACAGGTGCAAGGAAATGGAAATGACCGAGATGAGAAGACATGACACCTAGCATCCACTTTCCAACGCTCGTCACGGTCGGCGTCCACGCCGGGCGGGCGCGCCAAGGGCGGGCGGGACCCTCTGCTTCCTCAGCCGCCTGCAGGAGCGGCCGCCACGGGACCCCGCATCAGAGTCAGCTACTCAACCCCCAGTCTCTCGGTGCGCGGCTTGATCTAGGAAGCCCCAGCGCTTCTCTCCACGCAGAACATGGTGTCCGAGCTCAGCTCCCGCTGCCTCTGGCGTTAACATCCGTGGCATGTGCTGCTGCTCCGTGGGTCTGACTGGATGGAACACGGTGAAGCCTTGTGGCGATCGTCTTAAAAGCCAGCAGGCCTCCAGGTGAGCTGGAGGACCTGGAAATTCATTGCCCAGCTCTCTCAAGACAACAACAGTTAAAATCTGATTTTAGGGTTAGAATTAGATTAATCAAACTCCCCCACTTACTATTGGAAAAATATAAGAAGCAACTGCACAAAATCACAAATTGAGTGGGATAATCATAACTAATATATAAATAAGGATTTACTAAAAAAGGCTTTCAATCAAAGTTTAAATACAAGGTGTCTGGTATGGCTTGCTCGTCCACTTTCAGATGCCCTCATTCCACCGTGACAGATTTGGCAAGATTCCGTGGGAAATCCACCTGCAAGAGAAAGGAAGCGGGGAGGGAGGAAAGGTGAAATTAGAAAACAGTCACATAAGGTTTCCTGAGACCACCAGAGAAGAGGTGCCGCGCACAGGCCTCCCGGCCCCCTGTGGAGGGGCTGGAAGCCCTCACAGGGGCTCAAGAAGGATGTTTGGGCTTCTATAAAGACAAGGACCAAGGACCACCACAAGCCCTGCAGGACGCACTGTGGGAAAGTTCCAAACAACACAGAACCGCCTTTCAAAATGCCAATCACTGTCTCTTAAATAAACTTAGACTAAGCCTGGTCCTAAACTTTGCAGTGACCTCGCAGATTCCTTCAACTGCTATAAATAGTTAGAAAACATAACGGCTATAATAATAAGAAATGTATTAAAAAAAATAACGGCTGATGCACGTGCGATACAGTCATCAAATGCTACATAAACGCTTAGGAGGGACAGTGCCGGGCCATGGCCAGGTCACAGCCACTCCAGATCTCTACTCACGTCATAGCCCCTCAGCACAGCCAGATGGAAGGCCAGTAACTGCAGGGGGATCACACTCAGAATGCCCTGCAGGCAGTCCACCGAGTGGGGCACCTTGATCGTCCTCTTAGTGTTCTTAATGGTCTCCGTGTCCTCCTTGTCACAGATCACCACGGGGCGCCCCTGGGAAGAAACCCACGTGCAGAACCATCAGTGCAGAGCCCACAAAAGCGCACACGGGCACATTCTACCCGGCACAGCCAGAGGAGCTAAGCGCTCGTTCACACAGTGCCAGGAGAGCTCGGCGAGCCTCAGCAGACTTGACATTTGCACAAGAAACTCCAGCTTGAAGCAGGGTCTGCTCTGAAGTCACTGCCGACACACTGCCCAGGGAGGAGTGTCTTCTGAGAGTCTCGTATAAAGCCAACTGACCTGTGATCGAACAATAATTCTACAAAGCACAGTATTGACGATATTAACGTAGAATTTAAATAAGGATACTAAATTATGAACTGGGGAGATGGCCCAGCTGTTAAATGCTTGCTGCACGAGCAGGATCAGATTTTGGATCCCTAAAGCCCATATAATGCAAGCTGGCTGACCCATCAAGCCCTACAGCAGAGGTGAGTGTGAATAGAGCAGAGAGTGAGAAGATGCCGGATGTTAACTTCAGGCCTCCATGCATGTGTGTATACCTGCATAGATATGCACCCACACATCCAATCGCCCAAATGCACATGTGTGTTCACACCACATACTCATAAGTATATAAAAAAAAAAAAAAAAAAGCAAAGCAACAGCTTATGTTCATGGAGAGAAGACAGATTATGGAGTCCAGAAACTATTTGGTTTGGCTCTACGGAAGCATGAGCCAGGTCCTGCCACATGAGCGTCTTATATGACATGCAAAGGACATGCAACAAGCCCGCCAACAGTCTGTCTGGCAACCATCTCCCGGCACAGGCCCGCTGTTCTGCACGTAAACCCCACTGAGGGTCAGTGGCTGACAACCATCTTCCCGGCACAGCTGTTCTGCACGTAAACCCCACTGAGCATCAGTGGCTGACAACCATCTTCCCGGCACAGCTGTTCTGCACGTAAACCCCACTGAGCGTCAGTGGCTGCCTGCCCATCCCCAGGGAGTCTTGACAGCCTCCACTTACCTGCCGGGCTACCACCTGCTGCAGCGCGTTCTGACACTTGGCATAGGTGTGGTCGCGCATGATGATCATGATGACCGGCATCAACTTGTCCACCAAGGCCAGGGGGCCGTGCTTCAGCTCCCCCGCGAGGATGCCTTCCGAGTGCATGTACGTAATCTCCTTGATTTTCTAGTCCAAGAGACCAGGTCAACTTCAGTCCATTTTTCCCAGCTCCATTGTAAGGCATCACACACGCCCTGCCTGCAGGAACCGCCAAGGACCCCTCAGCACAGCCGCCGCGTCCTTGCCTCGTGCTTAATTCAGCTTCTCACTAGCAAGCTTAACCCTCAGCCACGCCGTGACGGCGCATGAACTCCTGTTGGATTTCACCTTCGGACTAAGCTCCCAGGCACTTTGTAAGGTAAACAAAGCACATGCAATATAGGAGGCCTTGAAGACGTTCTTCCTGAGGTCTGCAAGGTAGCTCAGCAGGTAAAGGTACTGTGAGCAAACCTAGAGACCTGAAGTGGGTACCAGGGGCCATAGGATGGAGAGGAAACAATTCCAGAGGGTTCCTCTGACCTCTTCTACAGATCATGACATCGCGGCACTCACATCACGGCACATATTGCGTAAGCATCTCCCTCTCCTCTCCTCCTCTCCTCTTCTCTCTCTCTCTCTCTCTCCATTTATTCAGGGCAATCCCTTGCTGCAGTGGCTACTTAGCAGGCCCAAGGTCCTGCGTTATATTCCAAACTCAGCCAAATAAGTAAAAGTCTCACCATGGCCGTGATCTGAACATTCAAAGTAGGATTAACCGAGAAAACGTACCAGGGCACCTTCCAGACAGGTGGCGTAATGATAGCCACGCCCCATGATCAGGACGGACTTCTGGTGGTGAAGCTCTGTGGCCAGCTTCTGGATTTCATCATCCATGCTCAGCACTTCCTTAATCAAACCTGTAAGAGGTGACGCGAGGGACAGTAAGGGTCACAGCCAGACGCCATGTTGGGAGCAAACGACAGAAGACCAGGACTTCCTCTCTGTGGGAGCAGCTCAGCTGAGAAGCTTTGCCAAGCAAGCATGGCGAGCGGCTGTCATCAGGGCTTATGAGGCAAAGGGAGGAGGACTGGGAGTTTGAGGTCATCCTTGGCTACACAGCGAGTCCAAGGCCCACCTAGGCTACATGAATCATCTCAAAAAAGCAAAAAAATGAAATCTATTCTTTTGTAAACTGAAAAGATGAGTTTCTCCACACCTGGCAGCCGTTTCAATCCCAGCATGATCTCCTTGCGTCGCTCCTGCATGGAGATCCTGTCGTCACACATCATGAGGGCAAACATCACAAGGGACACGAACTGGCTGGTGTAGGCCTGGAACGGACCCGAAACGAGAATTGCACGCAGCCACTCTGGAGGCCCAAACGATGAAAAGTGACCTCCCTCTTGTTCTACAGGACACGGTGACATCTTCTAAAAGCAACCCTGGGGCAGTGACGCATTTGCCACACGAGCAAAGACTGGAGTTTGGACCCCCAACCCCCACAGAAGATACTAGGTATGACAACTGCCACGTGTATAAACACATCATAAAGTCCAGCCTTAGACGGTGGAGCCGGGGAATTCCAGAGCAAGCTGGCTGCCAGACTAGCCTTACGGGTGAGTTCCTAGGTTTGCCCTGAGATCCTGAGGGGAGGGGGACAGGGAGGGCGGGGCCTGGCTCCTGCCTGGGGCAGCTGCCTTCTCATGAACTGCCTGCCACATTCACCTTTGTTACTCTCTGTCCCCAGCTCATCTCTTTTTTGGGGGCGGGGGAGCAGGCCTCACTCAGTAGTCCAGGCTGGCCTGGACCTCGCGGTGTAGCCCAGGCTGACTCACATCCACTCGGCCCTGTAGGACACGAGCTGCCCACTGTGCCACGCTCCGTCCGCACTCTGCAACCTCTTTAAACAAATGGCCAGTGCTCTGATGTCCCCTAGAAGCTGGTCGCAGACTTGAGGCTCCAGTACTCCCCCAGCGCAGCACCACTAGGTGCGGGGCCACAGCTGCAAGCGGCCACACAGACCGAGTTCAGGGCCGTTCACTGCTTTCTCGACAGTCTTGTGTTTCCTCACCACCTTACAAGGGACGGGGGGCTTTTACGCATTTACTGCAGTTTTGTGTTGCTCTGCGCCAGGGCTGGCTGCAAACTGTCATCCTGTCTCTGCCTGCGGGGCACTGGGGTGCAGGCTGCAGCGCCTCGCCTGGCTCTAGAAGGTTCCTGTGGGCCATGCTAGGCTCTCCCGGTGCTCAGAAGCCTGGCACTGACGGCTGTGGCTTTGCAGTCGGCCTCTGCTGCAGCTTGGTTTGTCCTTCCCACTAACAGACAGGTTTCACGGGGCCAGGGCCGACCCCAGCAGCTATGGAAATACGCTGAGATGGGAAAGCTGCCTGCTTTGCTGGTGCATCAGTGCTCTATGCAAGTCCTAAGAAGGTTCCAGAAGAGCAGCCGAGACGACTAGATGACGACCCTGAAATCCTTGCCAGTTTCTAGTCCCCTTCCTGTTTTACTGGTTCTGTTTTTTAACTTTGAGTTAAATATTTAGCTCGCTTTCTCTTGGTAGTATTTTAAATCACCTCCATCTTTCTGGCCACACTTCGGCCCCTTCTGCCCGTATTTGCCCGAGCACATCTTTCTTGGTGTTGTTTCCTTTAACCCACTTCACTCAGAAGAATGTTTTCGTATCTTGTGCCTTTGAGGACGTCACTGCTTATTGCTACGATCCTGTGCTGGCGGAATTCCTCCTCAGGGGACACTGACTTCCGCGCCCACTGCCAGTGCACCCCTCAATCTCCTTGCTACTGACTGCACCTGTCACATCAAAAGGCAGGCGGATGTCTTCGGTCCAACGGGGACCCACCCCCACAGCACCTGTGCCTCCATGTCCCCCTGCAGTGGACGCAGAGCCCCAACTAGGCCTCATAAGATCTCGTCCCCGTGATCGCTGCGCAGTAAACAAAGAGTGACTGACGGGGAGAAAGGAGAACCCCAGGGAGACACCCCTGGGACATGAAACTGATCACTCTAGATCCTCGGGCTCATCACTAAAATGCTATCCTACAAACTCCTGTTTACTTAGGCACAAAACATCTCAACATTGAGTTTTTAAAATACAACACAAATATTAAACAACTTTAACTCTGTTTCTCACTCTACTGATGTTACATCTCTAGCTTCGTTTATATTTATAAATACATAAAATCCATTTATTTTATTATTGTGTGTGTGTGTGTGTGTGTGTGTGTGTGTGTCAGAGGCTACTGTGTGTCCCTGTGCAGGACCAAGGGTGACTTCGGGAATCATCCTGGATTGCTTGTACCTTCTTGCTTCACCCTGGGATTTCCCAGGCTCTGCTACTGTTTCCACCTAGCACTTTTACATGGGACCTGGGATCTGAACTCAAGACCTTCTGTTTGTGAGACAGAATCTTAACCTCTCAGCCATCTCTCCAGCCCACATCTCTAGTTTTTAATTCAATGCCAAATCTATATTCCTTTTTTTCAGCATTGAGGCCTTCCACCTGCTGGGCAAGTGCTCCTTTGCCGGGCACCCTCCTGGCTGCAGCACTAACACCCTCCTGGCTCCAGCACTAACACCCTCCTGGCTGCAGCACTAACACCCTCCTGGCTGCAGCACTAACACCCTCCTGGCTCCAGCGCTAACACCCTCCTGGCTGCAGCGCTAACACCCTCCTGGCTGCAGCGCTAACACCCTCCTGGCTGCAGCGCTAACACCCTCCTGGCTGCAGCGCTAACACCCTCCTGGCTGCAGCGCTAACACCCTCCTGGCTGTAGCGCTAACACCCTCCTGGCTGCAACACTAACACACTCAGGTGCCTATGGACAATGAGCAAGACCAGCTGCCCCACATCAGCCTCTACTGAGGTCACACAGAGTCTACAGGAAAAGGCTGACTCTAAACTTTCAAGCTTGCTTTTCTTTTCATTCAGCCACAAATAAAGTTACGTGGGCATATTTTTTAAAAAAAATCAACCCAAGTCAGCACTGTGGTAAAATTTTAAGCACCTGCAATAACATAAAAACTGTTAAGCCTGCACATTCATAGCCATCAATCCCTAAAGAAATTTAAATTATCTCTGGTCTGATATAATGAGAAAGCTAGTCACACAGCTCTAATCTGAACCACTGCTCGGCAAAGGTAGAAGCTTTGAGCAGGTCAAACTTCAGTTAGATGCTGACAGCAACGATTCACTTACATATTTAGTCACTGTGTGGAAACTCAGAAATGAATGTAGTGAATTATCCTAAAACTGCCCACGTAATGCCAAGCCCAGACTGACTAAGACAACTGAGGAAAACAAAACCACTCTGAAGTTACACTAAACTGCCACACTTAGCTGAGCCTCCTGGCAGCATTTTTTAAAATTATATTCATTTCCTGTGTGTGATGTGAGTGCACACACTTGCCCCAATGCAGAGTTAGTTCTCTCTCTTCCCCATGTGGACCCCTGAGATAGAACTCAGGAGCCTGAGTTTGCAAGGCGAGCTCCTCACCTGCCCTTTAATAGTCAAATCTCTCAAAGAAATCATGCATTATAAAAAACTTCCAGGGCTAGAGAAGTGGCTCAGGGGTTAAGCCTCTGCCTTGCAGGTGGAAGGTCCTGAGTTCGGATCCTAGACCCCACGTACAGATGCCGGGTGGAAGCGGGGGCGGCCTGTGTTTCTGGTCCTGGTAGGGCGGAGTCTGTGAATCCCGGGGCAGAGTAAGCGAGGTGGAGGCGTCCATGGTGGTTCCCGAATTCGCCCGTGGTTCTACACACATGCACACACACACACATACATGCGCACACACGCACAACTGAATACATACATACACACGCGCACACATGCACAACTGAATAAAAAAAACAAAAACAAAAAAAACTTCCATTTTCAAGGTAGAAGTTCTATGGAAAGATGGGTAAAGCGTAATACACATATGGGTCTTTTCTGTACTTTTCTCCAGCTCTGGCTGGAGTTCTGAGTATTCATGAAAACCTACTAACGTTTGGTCCCAGGGTGGCATCACTAGGAAGTGTGAGCCCTCCTCTGTTGGCACAGCTCGTCGCTGCAGGCATGTCCTCCAAGGGGCCCATGGGACCTCTGAGCTCCTGACTGCCTCGGCTTCCTGGCCCAGGTGCGGGCACGCTTCCTTCACGAGGCCTCGCGCTGAGCGCAAAGCAAGGGGCTCACGTCAGCCTGGAGCCACCTCACTGTGAGCCAAAAGCAATCTTTTTCCCTCACAAAATAACTATCTACCTACTTGCCTCACGATTAAAAGGACCTGAATTCAGATTCCCACATCCCACGTAAAAATGCCAGGAAAATATGGCCATGGCAAGTAATTCCAGCCCTGGGAAGTGGAGCCTGGGAAACCCCGGAGTAGAGCAATCAGGAAGAGCAATCCAGGGTGATTCCTGAAGTCACCCTTGCCCTCCACAGGGACACCCGGATGTAGGCCAGCTACAGAGCAGCCCACCTGCCCACTATGGCTAGGCATCCTCGAGAGAAACCAAGTACTTACCTTCGTGCTGGCCACGCCAACTTCAGGACCAGCATTAATGTGAACCCCACAGTCCGTCTCCCGGGAAATAGAGCTGCCGACTGTATTTGTGATGCCCACCGTTAAGGCGCCTCGCTCCTTACAGTAGCGAAGAGCCATGAGGGTGTCTGCTGTCTCTCCTGCGTGCACAGAGCAAAGTCACTCGCAGAGGTTTCGAGCAGGTTGTTTCTCCGTTGTGAAAACAACTGTCCGCACTTTCAACAGTTCCACTTGTTTTAAGTAAAACATGCCCCTAATAAACTTATAGGCTTTCTAGAATCTGGTTTGGCTCCCTCCCTGAAGATTCAGTCCCTCAGGTTTTAGGAGGTGTCCATTTTCTCTACTTCGGAAAGACCGTTAGAAAAGTACATCTGCACTCATAAAGCCATCTGGACGCCGGCTCGTCTTTAAACAAGACGCACTGCATCAGAACTGCCCCGCGATGCCTTTTCCTCCCTGCGTGTCTGCACAAACCCACCTGACTGGCTGATGAAGAAGCAAACGTCGTCTCGGAAGACGGGCGTGTTTCTGTCCAGGAAGTCGCTGGCCAGCTCCACCATCACGGGCAGCTCGGTCAGCTCCTCCAGCACCTGGCGCGTCTGCAGAGAAGCAGCTCTGCTCAGACGGGAAGGTGCACTGCCCTGCAACTGCAAGAGCAGCGCAGAGCCGGAGCAGCAGCTCCGCGTGAGCACGCGCCTGGCGTGGACGGTCCTGGCGCCAGCCCTAGCCCTGCCCAAAACACAGAGAAGCCAAGGAAGGAGGGAGCGATGGGAGGAGGGTGAACGGAGAAATGGCACGTTCCGTGTGCTGTCACTAAGGCATTCTGGCACGCACGCTTCCATCATCTTATGTCAGAGACAGCGCAAGTAGAGAGCGCTCACGTGGCAGTCTGAGCCCAAGGAGGCGCCCAGCACGGGATGGACTGAAGTGGGCTCTGAAGAGACTCAGACAGCAGTGACCTCCAACAGCACCGAGGTCACCTACACCTCTACTCTTCTTGGGTGTCTGCACCGATTCTCCCCAGCCTCACGTGGTCACCTTCTGAGACCTCTGCCCTTCCACACTTTCTTTAGAGGACAAAAAGTATTGGGGTATGAGAGGGTTTTACGGAGCAAAGCCTGGCGGTCAGTGTCACACACTCGAGAAATGATTGGGCTCCCACAGGTAAGAGGTAAGTCTCTGTGACACATACTGGGCCGCAAGCTTTGGGAATCTGCCACACACAGGTCAGACTTATCAAGAGGCCATCGCCTCCATGGCTTCTACACTGGAAACTGATGCAAGACTCTAGTACAGATCTCGGCTTCTAAATACCAAGTCTGACAGCAAGGAAACATCCTTTCTTTACAGAACTGCGCCATGAGGCAAGCCCCGCTGAGACGCACGCACGGCCCTGGCCGCCAGCCTTAGGCCAGCGGGTGAGTCTAAGCAAACCTAACAACCGTCCCGGGAAGCTGCGGCACCGAGCTTAAGGCCAGCTCCATCAGCGAGGCTGCTGGTCAGGGCTGCATGGAAGCGGCCCTGCAGGCTGTGTGTTGGCTCATGCTCGGGAAGGCTGCGGCTCAGGCAGGAGGTGGAGCCTTGGAAGGCATGTCAGAGTCTGGCCTTGACGTTTGGGGACCAAGCCCTGTCTCCTGGCAGTTTGAATTTGCTCACTCTGCCTCTAGACGGCAGCTGTGACCTGAGCCTCCTCCAGCTTCCGCCTCCAAGCCATGGCTTCTGCTGTGAGATTCCTGCTATAATGGACTGTATCTCTAGAACTGTAAGTGAAACAAACCTCGCCTTTTCTCTCCTTAAATAGTATGAGTACTGCTTCACAGCAACAGAGACGGTAACTACAATGCTGTTCCACCAACCCAAACCAAACCATCGGTGACCCGAAGAAGGCATGCTCTGTGAGCTACTAGAGCGCGCAAAAGCCCCTCCTCCCTCGGCCTTGATGACATCCATCACAGAAGTCTTCCCACAAGGATTTATAGCAGATCTTCTATTGATAAACAAATGACACCCCCCTTCCAAATGTCTATTATGGAAAAAACAGATAACATTTTTTAAAAGGTCAGTTTTACATATATAAGGTTGCTAAAGGACCATTGGTCTATAGACTGACTTTTATATATGGAAGGTTATATGAAGGTTACATGAAGGTTATGTGGAAGGTTACATGAAGGTTATGTGAAGGTTACATGAAGGTTATATGAAGGTTACATGAAGGTTATGTGGAAAGTTATATAGAAGATTGCGAGAGGACCGCTGGTCTGTAGACTGACTTTTATATAGAGACGGTCACATGAAGGTTACATGGAAGGACATGCTAGAGGACACTAGTCTGTAGACATCCTGTACCCAATGCACTTTAAGTGTTCGGAGGCCACTTACTGCTACACCAGCATGGTAGCTCGTCCCACAAGCTATGAGAATCAGGCGCCGGCACCTCTGGATCTCCTTAATGTGATCCTTCAAACCACCCAAATTCACTGAAATAGAAGTACATGTATATATTATTTAAGGAAGAACCACAGAAAACAAACAGTCACTTTTCAAAGTACTCACTGTCGACTAGAGATATTTACACTACTATTCAAAATGACTCCTGCTTCTTCCAAGAACCCTTCTCTACAGTTACATAAGTAAAATAGCAGGTCACAACTTAATTGCTCCTTCCCAAATTCGATTCCTCAAAGCACAGAGTGTCGAGGTGTGAATGTGAAAGTCTCTCGCAGACACGGGTTTCAACAAGCTGTTTGGGAAGGTCATGGGACCCCAGGAGGCAGAGCCCTGCTGGAGGAGGCTCTTCACTGTGGGGTGGGCTTTGAGGTTTGAGGGCCTCACTCCTCACACTCGTGTGCCAGTCTACTGCTGCTGCTGCTAGGCCATCCCTGTCTGCCACAGTGGGCTGCCCGCCGTGATGGAATCCATAAGCCCAAATAATAATCCTTTCTAAGGCTGGAGACATGGCTTAGGGGTTAAGACTCTGCCTCAAACGCAGGCTCGAAGTTCAGATCCCAGGCCCTACTAAAATTGTCAGGCAGAAAAGGTGGCGGCCTGCTCTTCTGGCCCTGGTGGAATCTGGGAAATTCCAGAGCAAAGCAAAAAGGAGATGGAAACGATCCAGGATGATTCCCAAAATCACCCTTGGTCCTCACCACAGGGACACACAGAGCCCCGTGACACACTAGATAGATAGATAGATAGATAGATAGATAGATAGATAGATAGATAGATGATAGATAGATAGATAGATAGATAGATAGATGATAGATAGATGATAGATAGATGATAGATAGATGATAGATAGATGATAGATAGATACATAGATACATAGATAGATAGATTAGATTAGATAGATAGATGATAGATAGATAGATGATAGATGATAGATGATAGATAGATGATAGATAGATAGATGATAGATGATAGATAGATGATAGATAGATAGATGATAGATAGATGATAGATAGATAGATGATAGATAGATGATAGATAGATAGATGATAGATAGATAGATGATAGATAGATAGATGATAGATAGATGATAGATAGATGATAGATAGATAGATAGATGATAGATGATAGATAGATAGATGATAGATAGATAGATGATAGATAGATGATAGATAGATAGATGATAGATGATAGATAGATAGATGATAGCTAGATAGATGATAGATAGATAGATGATAGATAGATGATAGATAGATAGATAGATGATAGATAGATAGATAGATAGATTAGATAGATAGATAGATGATAGCTAGATAGATGATAGATAGATAGATGATAGATGATAGATAGATAGATGATAGCTAGATAGATGATAGATAGATAGATGATAGATAGATGATAGATAGATAGATAGATGATAGATAGATAGATAGATAGATTAGATAGATAGATAGATGATAGATAGATAGATGATAGATAGATGATAGATAGATGATAGATAGATGATAGATAGATAGATAGATAGATAGATAGATAGATAGATAGATAGATAGGCAAGCAAGCAAATCCCTCTCCATCGGGTTGCTCGAGTCAGAGCATTTTATCACAGCCACTGAAGAGTAACGGGAACATTTAAAATGTACATTTTACTTTTGTTCGTGTTCACATTTCTCTCTTAGAATTAAAAGCTATCTTACAGTTATCACAACTGTAAAGACACAAGCAACAGATGAATAAGCAGGAGAGCTTGGCGACGTGGTGGTACAAGGAAGCTTCTCAAGCAATGGAGCTGTTTGGCCTCCTCTGATTACACAGAGTTCAGCATTGACCAGGCTACTGAGGTTTGTCAGAGCCCAGAATCTCAGCTGAAACCCCAGCTGGGAAGGTGGAGACAGGTGGACCCCTGGAGCTTACTGGTCAGTCATTCTAGCCAATCCGTGTGCGCCACGTTCTGTAACAGGTCTTGTCTCAAAAAAAGGTAGTAACAATAAAGTAGAAAGTGACTGAGAAGGACATCTGAAGTAGACTTTCAGTCTCCATACATGTGCACACACATGCATAACCTCCATTCCACCCCCGGCAATCAACAAAACAGAGACAAAACAAATTAACAACAGAAAGTATTGCTGGCTCCCCAAATGAGTAAGAATCTAATCTTCACTATTCTGTGGCTTTCACAACATACATACACACACACATGTTTACATATATATTTATGTACACACGTATGTTTAAGTGTTTACACACACACATTTATATATATTCATACACACATTTTTTTGTGTGAGCAAATAAGAGACATGTTTTCACTATATATAGCCCAGGTTGGCCTTGAAATCTTAATGTTCCTGCTATCACAGTTAGATACAGGTGTCAACTTGATCACTGAGGATTCCAGCTCTGGGCACATTTACAGAGAATTAGTAGTTAAGCCCAGAGCAAACCTGCAGGAGATTGTCTAGTTGACAGGCCATGGTGGGTGGGACTACAATACAGAAATACAGAAAGTTGGTTAAGAGGGTTGACATCCCTGTGTACACTTGGCCAGACATGCTGGTCTAGCAAGTAGGGCTGGTCCCTCTCTCAGCTGCTACGTGCATATGGTGTGACCAGTTCCCTCGGCCCTTTGGTGATGGTGCAGGTTCTGCCAAGCTGGACTAAGAACTGTAACTGGACAATCATAATAGAAAATAAACTTTGCTCCCTTAAGCTGTTTTGATGATGAACTACTACATCTGCCTCAACCTCGCGCGTGTATGTTCTCAGACCTGGCTTAATAATTCTTTTGAAAAAGGCCTAATTCAGACGACACGGGCCGTGACTGCTGCGACAGCACGACTGTCTAAGGATGCAGTGAGGAGAGGGCGCTCAGTAAGACACCGGGCACGTGCAGCTGAGTCCGGCTCCACGGATAACCAGCCATGTGATCTGTAGCAAGACATTTGGACTGGGGGAGCCCCAACTCCCTCACCTTAACAATGGAGACGGTAACTGCTACCCTGCTTCTAGCACACAGCTTTCATGCACAAAACAGATGTGAACGGCCTCTTAGGGGCCCGGCAGTCTGCTGAGCCACGCTGCTCTAGCTTGTGAAAGACTTTTAAACAGTTCTGTGGTAGAGACGGGTAGGAGGAGCCAACGCGCACAGCATGCTTTGATTCCCAGGACGGGGTCACACGGCAGGGGCTTCTCACAGCTCTCGCTCTCCTCTTACAAACAGAGCTCTTTTCTTCAGTGTCCTCCCATCTCCTCTCTCCTCTCCTCAACTGTGCTCACACAAGACAACATGCCACCGATCACGTGGACCAGCCACCCACTGAGCCCCACGGGACAGCTCTCCTCGCCGTCCTTCCTTCCTTCCTTCTGCCCCTCTTCAAGTACTGGTGCGCCAGACTGTTCCTGGTGGCTTCGCACTGGCCCTGGCAGTAGTCTTCCAGCGACCGCTGTCACCTTACTTCGTGACGCGACCCAGGGCCTTTTCCTAGGTGCATCGTTAACCTTCAAGCACTTCAACCGAACACGTCTCTTTAAAGCACTGATCGTTCACTCGTCCTTGCAGCCAGCAGGACAGACTCCAGCAGACACTTTCCTATGCGTCTGTCTGTGGTCGTGGCTTTAGAGCCCTGTGAGATACGTTCCAGAGGCCATGGTTACACTTTGACTTCCACCTTGAGCATGGAGACAGATTCGTGTTTTCCTACATGTAAATCTCCGCGGACGGTTAGGTCTTTGCTGCTTATAAAGAACCAGCCTGGCAGATTATGTAATCTCCCCAGGAAGTGGCCCAGGTCTCCTGCCCAGAACCACCCTTGAAGCACAGAAAAGGAGCCAGGATGTGACATGTTCCCTCTAAGCACATCTTTGCACACTTGTGACGCTGGGCATCATCACTACGGCTCTTCTCCAGAACCTTCTGCCATCCCAGTAACTCCCCAGTATCCCCAGCGCCTGGTTCCGTCAGCTACTTGTTGGCTCCAGAAACCTGACTATTCTAAGCCACACACAATTCTCCACAGAGACAAAGACTCTCAGGCTGCTCCGGCCTGACATCGAGTGAGAGGGACGAGGATAGTATTACCGGTGTAGTCATCAAAGTTGACTCTTCCTCTCATGGTGTTCACGACCGACTCTGGCTGCTCGAAGATTTCCTTCTGCATAAATGAACTGAAGTTGCCTAAGATAAAATTGACATAATCAAAATAAAGTAACTCAAAGAATTGTTCTTGATGAAGTCTATCTCCTTTATCATAACCTTGATCAATGAAACAACGGTCAATACAGACAATGGCACCCGTATGACTTCCTAAGAACTAGATGGACGTGCTGACTGCATGAAGGCATGGGCGGTGAGCAGAGACCCCGTTCTCTGCAGCCCACGTGTGCGGTGAGCAGAGCCCCCGTTCTCTCTGCAGCCTACATGTGCGGTGAGGAGAAGAGCCCCCATTCTCTCTGCAGCCTACATGTGCAGTGAGGAGAAGAGCCCCCATTCTCTCTGCAGCCTACATGTGCAGTGAGGAGAAGAGCCCCCATTCTCTCTGCAGCCTACATGTGCAGTGAGGAGCAGAGCCCCTATTCTCTCTGCAGCCCACGTGTGCAGTGAGGAGAAGAGCCCCCATTCTCTCTGCAGCCTACATGTGCAGTGAGCAGAGCCCCCCATTCTCTCTGCAGCCTACATGTGCAGTGAGCAGAGCCCCCATTCTCTCTGCAGCCTACATGTGCAGTGAGGAGAAGAGCCCCCCATTCTCTCTGTAGCCTACGTGTGCAGTGAGGAGAGCCCCCCATTCTCTCTGCAGCCTACATGTGCAGTGAGGAGAGCCCCCCATTCTCTCCGCAGCCCACGTGTGCAGTAAGCAGGAGAGCCCCCCCGTTCTCTTTCAGCTCACGTGTGCAGTGAGCAGAGCCCCCCGTTCTCTCTGCAGCCCACGTGTGCAGTGAGCAGGAGAGCCCCCCATTCATGCTGTATCCTATGTGTTCTCATTTTACAATTCAAGCTGGAACAGAGGAACAGAATGTGCACTATGCTAATGTGCACAGCAAGCATAAGGTACCATCAACCTTCTTTTCAATGTTGAAAACAGGGCCGGTGAGATAGCTCAGAGGATAAGGAGCCTTCTCCCAAACCCGGAGAGCCAAGTTCAATCCCTGGAAGCCCACGTGGTAGAAAGACAGAACTGACTTCCAAAAGTTGTCCTCTGACCTCCAACCATCGTCACAACATGCATGTGTTGTCTCCCTGCCTCCCTCTTCTCTCCCTCCCTATGAATGAATGAATGGTTACAAGTTGCAAATACTTTCTCAAAAAAAAAAAAAAAAAAAAAAAAAACACCTTTCCATTCAATGTGTTGTTCCTTCACTGACGACATGGAAAAGGCTGCCCGCTTCATTAACAAGGAGGGAAGAGCTTCAAGGATCCCACCCCGCAGAATGGCAAAAGCACGCACCCTTCATGATCTGCTGCAGCTCCATCTGCAGGGTCTGCACGGCTCGGCCGGGATGATCTCCTGCAGTCCGTTTAATGCGATGGATGGACAAACGGCCATCCACCACAGCTGCGACATCATCGTCCTCTAAGAAGATGACCCGATTGGTGTGTTCTATGACAGCACTAGAATGTCCAAGGAGACGCTACTGTCAGCGGCGGCAGCAAGGCACCCACATAGACTGTGCATTAGCAGACACTAGAAATACCCAATGTTCTCTCGCTGACGCGGTACGCGTAAATGGTTTCATTTTCATCACTGCAGGCACAGGAAGGACTCGAGGATCTACTGGAAAGCTGAGCAGCTCCACTTCACCCTCTCCCACCGTATCCCACCCATCGTATCCCACCCACCGTATCCCACCCACCAGTACATCTAAATGTTCTGCTGCACGCCTGGCAAAGCATCTCCTTACAGAGACGTTATGTCACCAACTCATCACATGCAGACACTAAGTGCTTGAACTAGACAAAGTTCTAACAGCTGAGTCACCTGCCTCTCGTCTCTATAAAACTTGGGTAAGACCCTAGAAAGAGAAAATACAGAGTCCAAAATAAATGCCGTGTTCATGGTGAACTGCCCCCCAGTGCCGGGCCGACGGCATGTCTAGGAGTCGGGGCTCAACAGCCAGCACTGGCAGAGCGGAGGATGCTCTCGGAGAGTTACACGGCTCTCCTAGAGTCGCCCCAAACTCTGCTGACCCAATGAAGGGGACCCACCTTGCATCGGAAGCAAAGTAATATTCCACCGCTTTCTCCTCAACAGGAAAAAGACACGTGGTGCTGTCCACACGGGAGAGATTGCAGCTTCCTTTCTTGTCTTTGCCTACAGCAAAGAGTTAACATGAATTGGCAAACAGAAAATCAGTCAATTCAGAAATATATATATAACTGTTTATAAAAAACCCAAAAAACTCCAGAATAATACAAAACAATTTCAGCAATTCTCAAGTGCAAGTAGACACTGTATTTCCATGCAAAGAGCCAGTGAGAACAGACAGACCGTGGAGTGAAAGAGCCGACACACAAGATGCGTGGCAGAAGTAGTGCTACAGAGTAATTTTGAGTGCAGTTATTTCTTTTCCGGGTGTAAGCCCAATAATTCACAGCTTTTTAAAATTAAAAGCATATACGGACTAATTCTAATTCAATATTACACCAAGGTTATAACCTTATTTATCTATACTTTTTAAAAATTTACTGTGTTTGTGTGTGTGTGTGTGTGTGTGTGTGTGTCCCTGTGGAGGGCCAAAGGTGACCTTGGGAATCATTCTGGATTGCTTCTGCCTCTTTTTTGCTTCACTCTGGTATTTCCCAGGTTACACCACCAGGGCTGGAAGTGCAGGCTGCACTGTTTCTGTCTGGCATTTTTTTATGTGGGTCTTGGGATTTGAACTCAGGACCTTCTGCTTGCAAGGCAGAGTCTATACCCCTGAGCCATCTTTCCAGCCTGCATCTTTTTTTTTTTTTTTGATGTGTTTTTCTTTATTTATTCAATTGTGTGTGTATGCGTGTATGCACGTGTGTGTGTGTGTGTGTGTGTGTAGAACCACGGACAAATTCGGGAACCACCTTGGACGCCTCCGCCTCCTCCTTGTTTACTCTGCCCCGGGATTCACAGGCTCCGCCCTACCAGGACCAGAAACGCAGGCCGCCCCCGCTTCCGCCCGGCATCCACACGTGGGGTCTAGGATCCGAACTCAGGACCTTCTGCCTGCAAGGCAGAGGCTTAACCCCTGAGCCACCTCTCCAGCCCCACTACACATGAATTTTAAAAGTTGAAAAAAAGATGGAAGAAACTGACGCATCACTGCCTAAAGATAATGCCATCTGCAAGGCTTCTGCCGCCAACACCTGACACTTCTGCAGTCAACACCAACATTTCTGCAGTCAACACCCGACACTTCTGCAGCCAATGCCTGACAGCTTCTGCAGTCAACACCTGACAGCTTCTGCAGTCAACACCCGACACTTCTGCAGCCAACACCTGACACTTCTACTAGAGCCAACACCTGACAGCTTCTGCAGTTGTCATGGTTTGAAATGTGTCCTTCACAGTCTCATGTGTTTGACAAGGTGACGTCACCTTAAAAGGTGGAGTCTTGCTAGAGAAGGCAGTCACAAGGGCTGGGCCTTGAGGTGGATGAGTCCCACCCTACCTCCAAGAGAAGTCTGCCTTTGCAGCAAGCAGTCTGCAGCTCTCAGCCTCCAAGATGTCTGCGGTCACTTAGCCTCCTCCAGCTTTGGCCAGCCAGCCATGCCACCTCTGCTTTGAGACTGTACCTTCCCTCTGGAACTGTAAGCTGAATAAACCTCCCTTTCTCCCTTAAGTTGCTTGACTTTGGGTGCTCTCTCACAGCAATAGTTAAGAGTAACCATTACAGCAGTCAACTGACACCTAACAGCTTCTGCAGCCAACACCTAACAGTTTCTGCAGTCAACAACATCTGACACATCTGCAATCAACACCTGCAGCCAACACCTGACAGCTTCTGCAGCCAACACATGACACTTCTGCAGCCAACACCCGACACTTCTGCACCCAACACCTGACACTTCTGCAGCCAACACCTGACAGTTTCTGCAGTCAACAACACCCGACAGCTTCTGCAGTCAACAACACCTGACAGCTTCTGCATCCAACACCTGATAGCTTCTGCAGCCAACACGTGACACTTCTGCAGCCAACACCCGACAGCTTCCGCAGTTGACAAAATTCTCTCATATGCTGCTTTTCTCAAGCGAAGTAGAACACAGTTGTCACCTGCATTCTGCGGCTGTAGCCCCCTTCCCACAGCATTCCCACAGGAAGCTGTTCTCTGCACTGCACGTCACTGCACTGCACGTCACTGCACTGCACATTACCTGCAACTAGGTGCTACAGAGATGCAGATATCAAACACAATCTCCCAGGATAAATGTTTCTTTCAACTTCTGAAGACCGTGCCCAGTGTTGTTCTAAAGCCCACCTAAGACAAGCTGCAGGATAATATTTACTATAATATACAGAACTGGTCACAAGAATCCAAAACTACGGATCCAAATCCTGTGTTCTCATTGGCAGACTAGGGAGAGATGACGTCTACAAGATAAATTATAACCTCAGAATCAAAGTTTGTTTAAGAAAATCTATTCTAGATAAAACACAAAAGCAGTTAACCAAAGACAAACAGGTTAAGAATTCTTTAATAAATGCCTTTCAAAGAAACTGAGAATGAATAATAAATTTCAATTTCCTAAATTACTACTCACTACCTTTCACAGGGAAAGCTCTTAGGGAGCAAACAGAAAAGGCGCACTGTTGCCTTACTTTTCTGTGGAATTACATCAATAAAATGGTTCGGGTTTGCATAGCTGAAAAAGTTATAAACTAATCCTGCCCGAGTGTGATCCCAGTCCCCGGGAGGCGGAGACAGGCGAATGAGGAGTTCAAGGTCTGTCTTGACCACACAGCTCAAAGCTTGACTGTGCCCCATGAAGCCATGTCTCGATGCCCTCCCACCCCTCGAAAAAGTCACCTTGAAGGCTGAGGATAAAAGTTAGATCATTTTGTAAGGTTCTGCATTTGGTTCCTCAGCACTAATAAATAATAAATAAGCAAACAAATTTCAAACATAAAGAATAAAAAAAACCTCCAAATTTAACTAATCAATATGTCAAATGTAAATCTAAAAGTAAAAGGTCTTATATAAAATAAAGACCACTTCCAAGTGCTTTGAGGCAATGATGAGGCTGGATTTCCAGGTAAACTGCTGCTTGGCTTAGCTCATCTTCATCCAGGCCTGTGCCCTACATTATACTTCACAATTTCTACTACTTCCTCAAATATCAGGTTTTAATAGACCAAGTGAATAAACAATGCAATTTTCTAAATGTCAAAAGCAAACAGAAAAATACATCCTACAAATTAGAAAAATCAAAGCCAAAAGGTTTCCCCACCCAATCAGCTGTTTAGAGGCTCGGCACACGGACGTGGTCCAGGAGCAAGGGTTAGTAGCAGCGCAGGGGACGCAGGGCGGCCTCCTCCCAGCATGCGCAGTGCTTTCCCACCTTTTTCTGCCCGTGATCCCCACCGCGTGAACTGTGCTCCACTCTGAGGCCTAGCTAAGGATATGTAACAGAAAGAAATTCTTCTCGTCACAGTTCATAAGACAAACGTCTTCATGTCTAGACAGAACTACGTTATCTGCACCTATGTGTGCACATGGGTCTTACCAGAGCAATTATTTCAGTTTAAGGAAGAGAATTCTCATTTGCACGTCAGCCAGCTCATGCAAGGCGCCTTACCTGTCCTGTACAGTATGGGAATGTGATCCGTAGAAAGCTTGTGCTCGCTCCGCACGCCGATCAGGAGGGGGCTACCGCGCCTGTGAGCAGACAGGGAGTCAGAACCAACCTCTTCCATGCACATCGCACCAGCAACATGAAGTCAAATGTGAGGGGCCCGCAAGACAACAGATGACTCAGGAGAGAAGGAACTTCCGCTGTCCCCCATCTCCATCCACAGCACACGTCGTGCTGAGCACTCCCCCTCAGATAAAATTTAGGCATGAATGTAAGTTCCTTGGAATTTGAAATGTACTCTCCAAATGTTTTAATCCTCTCTTTAAACAGAATTTGAGATATAATAGAACAACTGGGCCAGAAAACTAAGTCCCACAGGCCATGCCTGCCTAGGGAGAAAGGAGAATGAAGACCCACATGCACGACGCAGTAAGTAGGTGCAAGTGAGAGGAAAACTTTCAAAATCAGTTCTCTCCTTCCTCCTTGTGGGCTTCGGGAATCAAACTCGGGGTGCCGAGTTGGCGAGTGGGGCGCTTTACAGAGAGCTGTCCAGGCGGCCCGCACCTGCTGATCTCAACCAGGTTTTTTGAAGGCACATACGTGAAGCTCAGCTACCAAATGTCCTCAGTGAATGAGCAGATGCAGAGAGCTGACCGGAGGCCACAGGTCCAAAAACCAAGCACTTAACTGACAACTCCAGGAAAAAGTTTTCCAAGTCCTGTTCTCTAACATGTTTCAAACTGTTCTGTCTTTAATGTAAAGTGGAGTCTTTTCTTCGGTCGTACACAGAACAACACACACACAGTGCCCCCTCTTCTCCTTGGCACCCTAAAGCTCTCACACTGCCTGACTGGACAGAAACACCTTTGCAAAGCTAGGATGGCACAATGATCCAGGGAGCTGCCATTCCAAAAACTACAGAGAAAGTTAATGCTTCAGGCTTGAAATTGGAGAATAATCAATATCCAAATTCACGAAAAGCCAAGGTGTCCCCCAAAGACAAAACATTAAAAAATCAAACTGTGTCTGCTTTCACTGAGAGTCTGTCACACGGACAGGGACCGCAGCACGTGCCAACGAATGCCACCAGCGTCTCGAAGAAGGGAGGCAGCCCCAGGCCCCGCGGCGCCAACGTTCACAACACGCATCATCACTAGTCCTTAGGAGAGCGCCAGGTACCTTGTGCCAACCGCCTGCCCGGGAAAATGAACGCTTTTGAAAACAAGCGCAAAAGCACCTTCCTGTGGAGGAAACAGACGTAAGGTGCGTTAGACATAAAGCTGCCTGGCAGTAGTTTTCTGGATTAGACGCCAGTGGCAGCTCCTGCCTACTGAACTTCATTCAAGCAAGTTTCGCAATCATGCGCCTGGTTAGTACCAACTGCTGGATAACTCTCTCCACCAGAGTCGTGAAGCTGACGTCCTGGCTCTCCCAGTTGTCGTACATGTACTTGACGAGCTTGGCGATGGCCTCCGTGTCTGTGTCGGATTCGAAGTCGTAGCCCTTGCTCTCCTGGAAGCAGAAAACGCACATGACTGATGCGAAAATGTTCTCTACAGTTGCTCTCGAAAATCTCACTCATTTCTAACACTTTTCTGAATACCGTATTGTGTTTACCCCTTGTTCAAAAGTAAGATAAGATTATTCAGAACCCAAAATAACCTTGTGTTCTGTAAGCTGAGCACACATTCAACTCACGTACATATACCACATGTGCATTAAAGTGTAAGGAAATACAAAATACTCCCAAACACCACTTTCTTTTTTATTCAATTGTGCCTGTGTGCATGTGTATGCGCGTGTTATATGTATGTGTGTGTATGTAGGTGTGTGTGTGTGTGTGTGTGTGTGTGTGTGTGTAGAACCCCGGTGAATTCGGGAACCACTGTGGACCGCCCCCACCTCTTCCTTGTTTACTCTGCCCTGGGATTCACAGGCTCCGCCCTGCCAGGACCTGGATGCAGGCCACCCCGCTTCCGCCAGTGTCTATACATGGGGGTCTAGGATCCAAACTTAGGACCTTCCGCCTGCAAGGCAGTGGCTTAACTTAACCCCTGAGCCATCTCTCCAGCCCCCCAAACACCAATTTCTTAATGAGCATGACTTTTTTGTGACGCCACACTGTTCATAAGGCCATTTATCACTGCAGCCATCGACGAGCAGTCTGAAATGTCTGTCTGGTAGACACGGGTGCAGGGTGCTAGCTCCAGCCAGCAGCCACAGAAAGCTCAGCAGCTGGACCAGGATGCGCTGCCACCGTTTAGCACACAGCACTGGTGACACACATCTGTCTATCCTTCCTATTTTTATCTGTCCTGGGAACTATCTCAAAAATGCCAAAGAGGTTCTATCAAAGAGCAAAAGACATGTCCTCAAAACAGCCTTTTGTAGTGTTGGGATCAAACCCAGAGACCAACACAATCCGGAAAGTGCTCTACCACTGGCAAGATGTGTCTGCTGGTGTAGCAGTGGTACAGACTGTCTTGGGTACACCAAGTTTCCTGATTGAACCTCAGTCCGCTCCACAGGGAGAGTTCAAGTCTGGTACTGTAAGCAGGACGAAGACCTGTGGCTGGGGAGAGCATACGTCCCAGAATCCACCGGGATTCTGACCTCTATTGGAGCACCTCCCAGCCTCTAGGGATTCTGCCCTAATTACACGAGCCCTCAGGGCCTTGAGATCTGGGGGGAGGGGGGTCCCTCACATGTGCCTGCACACGTTGAAGCCTAGGAGGTACAGACTGAGGAAAGCTGTTCATTGAAAGAGGGAATTTACGTAGTCCCAGGACAGTCATCAACTATGTTGGGGTGAGCTTTCTGGTAATGGAGCTGCCTTCAAATCATCCCTGCCTCTGTAAGTAACCCCAATCATCTCATCAGTTCATCACCCAGAAGTATTCACACAACAGACCGCCAACAGTACACGTTCCCCCGAGCACAGTCTCACTCTGTGACCTACACAGTAATCAGCCCTTGAGCCAGTCTAACTGCATGACCCACGGTCCTGAGCACATTCTCATGGTGAGACCTTCAAGCAGGAACAGTTCTCAGGGCGGGACCCTCAAGCAGGAACAGTTCTCAGGGTGGGACCCTCAGTCTGAGCGGTTCTCACGTGTGACCCTCAGTCTTCAGCGGTTCTCAGGGCGTGACCCTCAGTCCTCAGCGGTTCTCGCAGCGTGACCCTCGGTCGGAGCAGTTCTCACGGTGTGACCCTCAGTCCTCAGCGGTTCTCACGGCGTGACCCTCAGTCTGAGCAGTTCTCACGGCGTGACCCTCAGTCTGAGCAGTTCTCACGGCGTGACCCTCAGTCTGAGCAGTTCTCACGGCGTGACCCTCAGTCTGAGCAGTTCTCACGGCGTGACCCTCAGTCTGAGCAGTTCTCACGGTGTGACCCTCAGTCCTCAGCAGTTCAGTGTGACCCTCAGTCCTCAGCAGTTCTCAGTGTGACCCTCAGTCTGAGCAGTTCTCAGTGTGACCCTCAGTCTGAGCGGTTCTCACGGTGTGACCCTCAGTCCTCAGCAGTTCAGTGTGACCCTCAGTCTGAGCAGTTCTCAGTGTGACCCTCAGTCTGAGCGGTTCTCACGGTGTGACCCTGAGCAGTTCTGAGCAGTTCTCTCTTGCTATGTTTTTGTGCTTTCTGCTATTTCGCCTTCAATAATGCTTCTTCTTGTTTTTGCAAATCTGCATGGATTCTTACTTCAACTCTTTTAGGAAGAGGTCAAGGAATCTGGAAACACCCAAACCAAACCACAAGCATCCATAAAAACATTACTTACCAAAAATTTTTTCAAATCTTTGTAGTTGGTGATGATTCCATTATGAATCACAATAAATTCTAGAAGAGACAAAAGTATTGATGATGAAGGAATTAGAAGTCTAATAAATACTGTAAATAGCTATCTATTATCGTGAAAAAGTTTTCCTGTATATTTGCTTAGTTCTGCGAGATGGTTTGCTGCACAGGCCTGGCTGGCCTGGAACTCCTCCACCCTGTGCCTCAGAGTACTGACTACAGGTCATCGCCACGCCTAGCCTGTGTATTTTTTCAAGTCAAAAAGTGGTGCTACAGGAAAAGGTGCCACCCATCTCTCACTGAGCCCATGGTGAAGTACACGATGGAGGCACACAGCGCCCTGGGCGTGCGGGCAAACACGCAGATTCCAGTTTCGGCTGTGGCTAAGGAATGAAACCGTCTCCTGGGCCTGTGTCCACACTTATGAACAGGGCTGCCCATTGGCCACTCACTTCTGTGCCTCCATCTTCAGTCCAAGTTACGGAACTTCTTTCCGGTCCAAAACAATCTGATGCTGAGTTTGGGAATTAATAACTACAGAATTATTCCACTCTACAGTTAAGAAGTACAGATAAATGCCAAAATGTCACATGAAAATTTTAAAAAATCATTCCAAGAGCAAACAAATTTGATCATGATATTTTCATTCAAGTAAAAAATGTAAGAATAGACAACCAAGAGCTAACGATATTATGTGTTATCAAAAAAGAATACAATGTAACTTCATTTAAAATTCATGTCGAAAGAAACATTATTACTAAATCCAAGGTTTTAGTTTTTAGACACAGAACCTCACTGTGCTGCCCTGATTGAGCTTAAACTTTGTGTGTGTTGTGTGTGTGTAAAAGGGTACTTGAACACACAGATACACATGCACGACACACGCAAAGGAAAAAAAAAGAAGGCACCTGAGGGCGTGTGCTGTGTAAGCCCGAGCCCCAGGCTGACATCGGGAATCACCTGACTGTCTGACCTCCTTATTGCTCTGGGGTCTCCCAGACTCTGAATTGTAACCACCACCCTCGCCCCACCAGGATCGTTACATGGGATCTGGGAACCTGAGCTCAGGTTCTCTTGCTCGTGACCATCTCCCCAGACCACTATGAACTTAATTCAAATGTTCTTCCTTCCTCTACTTGGCCTTCTGAATACCCGGAAAGGCACGGGCCACCACTAATATCGAATGTCCTCGAGGATCTCACATTGGCTCTAAAGACAAGTAAATCTCAACTGAAATGCACTACACACTGAATAATAAACACTTTTGTTAGACTTCTGAGAGTAGAAGATGGGGGCCAGGAAGGCAGGTCAGTTGGCAGAGTGCTTGGCTATGACGCACAAAGCCCTCAGCTTGCTAGTGATCAACATAAACACTCGAGTTATGACAAATCCTTAGGGCTGGGACATAACGCATGGCAGAGTACTTGCCTAACCCGTGGGAGCCCTGAGTTCAATCCCCAAGTCTGGAGAAAACCAATAAAAAAGAGATGTGTTTAGCCAAGTGTGACGTTCCAAACCTGAAGCCTAGTCCCTGGGAGGCACAAGAGCATTACTGCAAGTTGAAGTTCAGCCAGGTCCTGCTTCTAAAGGGAGAGGAAATGAGGAAATCCTGAGGTGGAAGGGGAAGGGAATGAGAAAGAGGGGAAGAGACAGAGAGAGACAGAGAGAAAGAAGTGACAGATTCAAGACACAAAGAAACTTTACTACACAACTTAAAAGTGACAGCACAATGACATGATCCAGAGCACAGTAAGTAACAAACAGAGAGGAACACTGACGAGTCCACAGGCTACAGAATGACCCTCGCCGGGACTCCAAAGGAAGTCAGGTAGGAATGGTGCAAGCTAACATCCTGTGCGCAAATGCTGGAGCTCGGCTACAGATCGCGTTCTGCAAACTCATTTCTGAATAGACATTCAAATTTCCCAAAGGAAAATAAGAACATTAAGTCCCCTCTTCCCCTCATTACTGACTCTCACCATCACTGCAAAGCGCACAGAACCTGTTCGTACCATTATTTTTATCAGAGCGCTGGGGGTGACTATTGACAGGACTGGGCTCCCCGTGTGTTGCCCATCGGGTATGAGCTATTCCGAGGTGTACATCAAATTCGATATCCAAGTCCATATCCTGCTGCTCTGCAAAGACAAGCAAGTCCAGGCGTTACTCAAGTGCGGAGTACCCAGCTGCGTCACGTAAGGACACGACCTGACCCACCAGCCACGCGTGTCAAGACACCGCAATACCTGCACTGCGCACGGCACCCAAAACGCGTGGTGCTGCGGCCCCACAATCTCAACCTCCTGCACCGTGCTGGCGACCTCGGCTCAGCCCATTCTTCCTGCAGGCCTCGGCACCGAGACCTCAGCACCCCGAGACCTCACCTTCTCCCTGAAGCAAGTGGCTCTGGCTTTCCTGTGGCCCAAATGCCACAGTTAGAGGCTGCTATCAAGCCAAATTTCCTCCAAGTGAAGACGCATGAGGCCAGTTGCCTCAAGGATGGGCTCTGAACCCACCACACCTAATTCCCCCGATTGCTGTGATCATTTCTGAAGCTCAGGCCCCATTCAAAACAGTTCAAGAGTAGCAAACGCACTGCTTCCTCCCTTCAACTCAACGTCATCTTAAATTAGATACAAAACGCAGGATACTGGAGGGGGTGAGAAGGGATGAAGAGTGGTCCTACTGTGCACTTCTTCATCCAGAGATTTAACTCAGGGTACTGGAGGGGGTGAGAAGGGATGAAGAGTGGTCCTACTGTGCACGTCTTCATCCAGAGATTTAACTCAGGGTACTGGAGGGGGTGAGAAGGGATGAAGAGTGGTCCTACTGTGCACGTCTTCATCCAGAGATTTAACTCAGGGTACTGGAGGGGGTGAGAAGGGATGAAGAGTGGTCCTACTGTGCACGTCTTCATCCAGAGATTTAACTCAGGGTACTGGAGGGGGTGAGAAGGGATGAAGAGTGGTCCTACTGTGCACGTCTTCATCCAGAGATTTAACTCAGGGTACTGGAGGGGGTGAGAAGGGATGAAGAGTGGTCCTACTGTGCACGTCTTCATCCAGAGATTTAACTCAGGGTACTGGAGGGGGTGAGAAGGGATGAAGAGTGGTCCTACTGTGCACGTCTTCATCCAGAGATTTAACTCAGGGTACTGGAGGGGGTGAGAAGGGATGAAGAGTGGTCCTACTGTGCACGTCTTCATCCAGAGATTTAACTCAGGGTACTGGAGGGGGTGAGAAGGGATGAAGAGTGGTCCTACTGTGCACTTCTTCATCCAGAGATTTAACTCAGGGTACTGGAGGGGGTGAGAAGGGATGAAGAGTGGTCCTACTGTGCACTTCTTCATCCAGAGATTTAACTCAGGGTACTGGAGGGGGTGAGAAGGGATGAAGAGTGGTCCTACTGTGCACTTCTTCATCCAGAGATTTAACTCAGGGTACTGGAGGGGGTGAGAAGGGATGAAGAGTGGTCCTACTGTGCACTTCTTCATCCAGAGATTTAATTCAGGGTACTGGAGGGGGTGAGAAGGGATGAAGAGTGGTCCTACTGTGCACTTCTTCATCCAGAGATTTAACTCAGGGTACTGGAGGGAGTGAGAAGGGATGAAGAGTGGTCCTACTGTGCACGTCTTCATCCAGAGATTTAACTCAGGGTACTGGAGGGGGTGAGAAGGGATGAAGAGTGGTCCTACTGTGCACTTCTTCATCCAGAGATTTAACTCAGGGTACTGGAGGGGGTGAGAAGGGATGAAGAGTAGTCCTACTGTGCACATCTTCTTCCAGAGATTTAACTCAGGATACTGGAGGGGGTGAGAAGGGATGAAGAGTGGTCCTACTGTGCACTTCTTCATCCAGAGATTTAACTCAGGGTACTGGAGGGGGTGAGAAGGGATGAAGAGTGGTCCTACTGTGCACTTCTTCATCCAGAGATTTAACTCAGGGTACTGGAGGGGGTGAGAAGGGATGAAGAGTAGTCCTACTGTGCACATCTTCATCCAGAGATTTAACTCAGGGTACTGGAGGGGGTGAGAAGGGATGAAGAGTGGTCCTACTGTGCACTTCTTCATCCAGAGATTTAACTCAGGGTACTGGAGGGGGTGAGAAGGGATGAAGAGTGGTCCTACTGTGCACTTCTTCATCTAGAGATTTAACGCAGGATACTGGAGGGAGTGAGAAGGGATGAAGAGTAGTCCTACTGTGCACGTCTTCATCCAGAGATTTAACTCAGGGTACTGGAGGGAGTGAGAAGGGATGAAGAGTAGTCCTACTGTGCACTTCTTCATCCAGAGATTTAACTCAGGGTACTGGAGGGGGGTGAGAAGGGAAGTGTGCACGTCTTCATCCAGTGATTTAACTCAGGGTACTGGAGGGGGGTGAGAAGGGATGAAGAGTAGTCCTACTGTGCACATCTTCATCCAGAGATTTAACTCAGGATACTGGAGGGGGTGAGAAGGGATGAAGAGTAGTCCTACTGTGCACGTCTTCATCCAGAGATTTAACTCAGGGTACTGGAGGGGGTGAGAAGAGATGAAGAGTAGTCCTACTGTGCACTTCTTCATCCAGAGATTTAACTTTCCCTTTCTTCTTAATGAGCTGGATCTTGCAGGCGTTGGCTTCCCAGTCTTTGTCATTGCCGCCATCGACCCCCACACCTAAATTAGCACAGGAACACAGCAAGATTAAGAAACAACAACAAAAAAAGATTAAGAAACGAGTTATTGCTAAGATTATTCAGATTTTAACTTAGGAAAATTATATTTTCATTTATTAATTCATTACCAACTTAACAAAGCTATTATGTCAAGAAAATGTTAGCTACTTCAGACAAAACTGAAAATGAAGTCAGGACTACAGCACAGTGACAGGGAGCCTCCTAGCATCATGACTGACAGGGAGCTTCCTAGCATCATGACAGGGAGCTTCCTAGCATCATGACTGACAGGGAGCTTCCTAGCACAGTGACTGACAAGGAGCTTCCTAACATCATGACAGCTTCCTAGCATCATGATTGGCAAGGAGCTTCCTAGCATCATGACTGACAGGGAGCTTCCTAGCATCATGACTGACAGGGAGCTTCCTAGCATCATGACTGACAGGGAGCTTCCTAGCACAGTGACTGACAAGGAGCTTCCTAGCATCATGACTGACAGGGAGCTTCCTAGCATCATGACAGCTTCCTAGCATCATGATTGACAAGGAGCTTCCTAGCATCATGACTGATAGGGAGCTTCCTAGCATCATGACTGACAGGGAACTTCCTAGCATCATGACTGACAGGGAGCTTCCTAGCATCATGACAGGGAGCTTCCTAGCATCATGACTGACAGGGAGCTTCCTAGCACAGTGACTGACAAGGAGCTTCCTAGCATCATGACAGCTTCCTAGCATCATGACTGACAGGGAGCTTCCTAGCACAGTGACTGACAGGGAACTTCCTAGCATCATGACTGACAGGGAGCTTCCTAGCACAGTGACTGACAAGGAGCTTCCTAGCATCATGACAGCTTCCTAGCATCATGATTGACAAGGAGCTTCCTAGCATCATGATTGATAGGGAGCTTCCTAGCATCATGACTGACAGGGAACTTCCTAGCATCATGACTGACAGGGAGCTTCCTAGCATCATGACAGGGAGCTTCCTAGCATCATGACTGACAGGGAGCTTCCTAGCATCATGACTGACAGGGAGCTTCCTAGCATCATGACTGACAGGGAGCTTCCTAGCATCATGACTGACAGGGAGCTTCCTAGCACAGTGACTGACAGGGAACTTCCTAGCATCATGACTGACAGGGAGCTTCCTAGCACAGTGACTGACAGAGAGCTTCCTAGCATCATGACAGGGAGCTTCCTAGCATCGTGATTGACAGGGAGCTTCCTAGCACAGTGACTAACAGGGAGCTTCCTAGCACAGTGACTGACAAGGAGCTTCCTAGCATCATGACTGACAGGGAGCTTCCTAGCATCATAACTGACAAGGAGCTTCCTAGCATCGTGATTGACAGGGAGCTTCCTACCATCGTGACAGGGAACTTCCTAGCATCGTGATTGACAGGGAGCTTCCTAGCACAGTGACTGACAGGGAGCTTCCTAGCACAGTGACTGACAGGGAGCTTCCTAGCATCGTGACTGACAGGGAGCTTCCTACCATCATGACTGACAGGGAGCCTCCTAGCATCATGACAGGGAGCTTCCTAGCATCATGACTGACAGGGAGCTTCCTAGCATCGTGATTGACAGGGAGCTTCCTAGCACAGTGACTGACAGGGAGCTTCCTAGCACAGTGACTGACAGGGAGCTTCCTAGCACAGTGACTGACAAGGAGCTTCCTAGCATCATGACTGACAGGGAGCCTCCTAGCATCATGACAGGGAGCTTCCTACCATCATGACTGACAGGGAGCTTCCTAGCATCGTGACTGACAGGGAGCTTCCTACCATCATGACTGACAGGGAGCCTCCTAGCATCATGACAGGGAGCTTCCTAGCATCGTGACTGACAGGGAGCTTCCTAGCATCATGACTGACAGGGAGCCTCCTACCATCGTGACAGGAAGCTTCCTAGCACAGTGACTGACAAGGAGCTTCCTAGCATCATGACAGCTTCCTAGCATCATGATTGACAAGGAGCTTCCTAGCACAGTGACTGACAAGGAGCTTCCTAGCATCATGATTGACAGGGAACTTCCTACCATCGTGACAGGGAGCTTCCTAGCATCATGGCTGACAGGGAGCTTCCTACCATCGTGACAGGGAACTTCCTAGCATCATGACTGACAAGGAGCTTCCTAGCATCGTGATTGACAGGGAGCTTCCTAGCACAGTGACTGACAGGGAGCTTCCTACCATCGTGACTGACAGGGAGCTTCCTACCATCGTGACAGGGAACTTCCTAGCATGGGTTGTAGAAAGCTTGCCCGACATGCATGAGCCCAGAGTTCAAGCCCAGCCAAAAGAAAAGAAAAGGACAAAGAATAATTACTATACAAACTATTATTTACACAAACAATCGCCATTTTGTCATCAATTGCAACAAAATGTGGTTTAAGGAGAAATGCAGAAGAAAGGCACACATCTCAGAAGGGGAAATGAGTGGTCAGGAAAGCATCTCAAATCTACTTTTATAGGGACTGAGATAGTTACCCTGAAGGTCATTTCAAACAGAGCTATCTAACAACAATGACCAGCACACTTTCTGCAAGCAGTATGGAGGGCTGAGCTGTATGGGAGATTGTTAGGTTTTACATCTGCTGCAAAGCAAGATGCAGGGTTTGATTTAAAAGAAGCTGGAGGTGTGGTGTGAAGGAAGCAGGGGTCGGGGTGTGAAGGAAGAGTCTGGAACTGTAGAGCAGTTATTTACAAAGGACAGAACAGAGGGAGGTGTGCAGCGAAGATGGTGCTCATTCCGCTTCTCAACATGCGCAGTGCGCACCACTGTGGGGCGCTGGGAGGTGGCGGGAAATGTGAGCCTGCAACCTGGGAAACACCTGGGTTAAACAGGTAAGAACGAGCTGAGGGAGTGCATGCCCAGAATCCTAGCAGCGGGAGGCTGATGCAGGAGTATGGGAGTTTGAAGCAAGCCTAAACTACCTAGCAGGACCCGGTCTCAAAAATCTCAAGACAAACAAAACCATGAACTGTAAACCAGAACGTACAGGAGGCTGATGAAGTTAGAGATCACCTACGAAGATTCAAAGCAAGAAAATGGGCTCGAGACACCATGTTAAAGTCTGAGCAGGGCGGCTCCTATTTGCAACCTCAGCTCAGGAGGCCGTCAGGAACACTGCCACGAGCTCAAGGAAAGCCTGTGCTACAGGGTAAAACCATCTCAAAAAGAAAAACAATAAAATAAAATAAACTTAAGAAAACACTCCTAAAAAGGAAATGGGAAAAAAAGAAAAAGAAAATATTTCTACCAAGCAAAAAAGGAGGAGCCCCCAAAGTTGATGATGGACTATGCGCGATCAGCCCGCGTGAAGAGACAGCGGGAAAGCTGGAGAAGCAGGCAGGGCTGCGCTGAGGACCCGTCCCTGCAGCACTAAAGCAGGTAGTGAGAAACCAAGAGAACGCGCTCAAAGCTGGTCCCGGGCTGGCATCGGAAGATTCACACCACTGGGAAGGACTAAGGCAGTGCCGTCAGACTGCCCACAAAGCTCGGCTGCGCCAGGATGCCAGGTGTGCCCCCCACACCTCGTTACCTGGTACTGGACGGAACCCAAAACTTCACGCATGCTAGGAAAGCGCTCGGCCAGACGAGCTACATCCCTAGCCACACAAGAACATTATCTGTAAAAATCAATTCCGCATAAATGGAAATACTGTTGAGATGACATAAACAGCCCTTCAGACATGATGAAAGACAAAACTCCATTAGATTTACATTTATGAAACAACTCGACCATCAGCAGCAGAGCCAGGTCTCCTAGAAACGGCACTAACACTGTGTAGATTCAGGAACTGTACAAAGCCATAATATACTTTTAAAGGAAATACCTGCAGAATCATATCCTCTGTACTCCAGTCTCTGAAGGCCTCTGATGAGGGTCTCCAAGATTTCTCGTCTTGTGCGAGGAACATGGTAGTTCAAATAAGCAAATATACCTGCAAACAAAACAATGTTTAATCCACAATTTTGATGAGTGAATCAAGTTGACATATTACAAAGACAGATTCTTTTCTTTTTGGAAAGCTGGCGAGATGGGCTAGCTGGCTGTGAAGCTGGTGACCTGACCCATATCTGAAGCCCACATGGTAAGAGAGAATCATCTCTGGAGAAGGGCAGTGACCTCCACACACGCCAAGGCACACCCCCACCCGTGTCCACTCCACACACACACACACCAAGGCACACCCTCACCCGTGTCCACTCCACACACACACACACACCAAGGCACACCCCCACCCGTGTCCACTCCACACACACACACGCCAAGGCACACCCTCACCCGTGTCCACTCCACACACACACACACACCAAGGCACACCCCCACCCGTGTCCACTCCACACACACACACGCCAAGGCACACCCTCACCCGTGTCCACTCCACACACACACACACACCAAGGCACACCCTCACCCGTGTCCACTCTCCACACACACACACGCCCAGGCACACCCTCACCCGTGTCCACTCCACACACACACACGCCAAGGCACACCCTCACCCGTGTCCACTCCACACACACACACGCCAAGGCACACCCTCACCCGTGTCCACTCCACACACACACACGCCAAGGCACACCCTCACCCGTGTCCACTCCACACACACACACACGCCAAGGCACACCCTCACCCGTGTCCACTCCACACACACACACGCCAAGGCACACCCTCACCCGTGTCCACTCTCCACACACACACACACGCCAAGGCACACCCCCACCCGTGTCCACTCCACACACACACCCAAGCACACCCTCACCCGTGTCCACTCCACACACACACACGCCAAGGCACACCCTCACCCGTGTCCACTCCACACACACACACGCCAAGGCACACCCTCACCCGTGTCCACTCTCCACACACACACACGCCCAAGCACACCCTCACCCCTGTGTCCACTCCACACACACACACGCCAAGGCAACACCCTCACCCGTGTCCACTCCACACACACACACGCCAAGGCAACACCCTCACCCGTGTCCCCTCTCCACATCACACACACGCCAAGGCACACCCTCACCCGTGTCCACTCTCCACACACACACACACGCCAAGGCACACCCTCACCCGTGTCCACTCTCCACACACACACACGCCAAGGCACACCCTCACCCGTGTCCACTCCACACACACACACCCAAGCACACCCTCATCCATGTCCACTCTCCACACACACACACACACCAAGGCACACCCTCACCCGTGTCCACTCCACACACACACACGCCAAGGCACACCCTCACCCGTGTCCACTCTCCACACACACACGCGCCAAGGCACACCCTCATCCATGTCCACTCTCCACACACACACACACCCAAGCACACCCTCACCTGTGTTCACTCTTTTTATAAACAAAAGGAAGGAGAGAGAAGGACCTCAAGATGGCTCTGTGGTTAAGATGCTTGCCACACAAGCAAGGGGACCAGAGTTCTGCTCCTCAGACGCCATGGAAAATGCCAGTTACAGCGGGCAGTCCACCTGCAATCCCACTTCAGAAGGGGGAGCCTAGGAATGCTCACAGCAAGCTGGCTGGCCAGGCTAGCCCTCTGGGCCAGTTCTGGCTTTGACCAGGGACCCTGTCTCAAAAGGAACAAGCTGGACGAGCAATTGGCCTCGGGCCACCACATACTCACACAGCACCACACTCCCCACATAATCATGAGAAATGGAGAAAAGTTTTGGCTACTGAAGAGTGCTGCAATAAATGTGTGGTAGGGGGCTGGAGAGGTGGCTCAGGGGTGAAGCCTCTGCCTTGCAGGCAGAAGGTCCTGAGTTCGGATCCTAGACCCCACGTATAGACGCCGGGCGGAAGTGGGGGCGGCCTGCGTTTCTGGTCCTGGTAGGGCGGAGCCTGTGAATCCCGGGGCAGAGTAAACAAGGAGGAGGTGGAGGCGTCCATGATGGTTCCTGAATTCGTCCGTGGTTCTACACACAGACACATACAATACACACACGTGCACACACACATATACACATAATTGAATAAATAATAAAATTAAAAAGAAGTGTGGTAGCAAGTGCCTCCTTGGCAGGAAGCCGTGGCTGCAGACGTGGCGGAGCGCTGGGCCGTACGCTAGCTCTACTTCCAGCTGTCAGAGACGCTGTGCAGTTTTCCACAACAGCAACCCTAATTCGCAGTCACCAACAGAGCGCAAGAATTCCCTTTGCTCTGTCCACGTGGACGGTATCTGTTCCGCCTGGAGCGCGCTCCTGGGCTGGGAATGTGGTCGGGGGTTAAATGTTGGCCACTAGAGTTCAGATCCCAGATCCCAGGCAAATGCCAGGCGAGCACGAGACCCACCTGTAATTCTAGCCCTGGACGGTCAGTCCCCTGGGAACCAGCTCGGAGTGTAAACACACGCACACGTCTACATGCCACGCGCACAAGCACAGGAAGAAAAACATTACGTCTAGGCCAGGCAGAGAGCTCAGGAAGTGAAGGAGCCAGTACGCAAACCCGGCACCCCAGTCCACTCCCCGGAACCCACATGCTGGAAGGAGCCCCAGTTCTCAGGAGCTTCGCTGTGCCACACCTGCCTGCGCCTCGGAGCCCTCGGCGCACATTCGCCCTCGCGCGTCACGGGTGCAACTTCCCTGAGGACTTTGTGACAAACCTCATCCCCGTCTTCAGGCTGGGAACGCAGCGCGCTGGCGGAGCTGGCAAGCACGAGGCCCTGGGTTCTGCCCCGCAGAGCGGAACATGACGCAGACCCCTAAGGGGGTCTGTCTGCATCTCGTGCCTGCTCTGGCCTCGGCCCTGTTCCTGCTCTTTCTCCGGTCTCCAGGGCACTGGGTCTCAACCTGCCTCTGCCTCCACTCAGTGAAGGTCACCAATGCCGCCTACAGCTGCTGTGAGCAGAGAGCAAACCTTTGCAGCGACTCCCTCAACTTGAGTCACTTCCCAAAGGCCAGAGTGTCGTCACTCACCTCACAGATCTTCTGACACTTTCTGGGTCCCTGAAATACACAGATAACACATTTCCAAGGCATTGACACACAGCACTAAATTATGCTAAAAGCTAAAAACAGATGAAGTGAAGAAAGGCTTCATAATTATAAATTTAAGAAATACTGGGTCAAACAAAGCATCCAGGTTTATTTTTAAAACTTTCTAGAATTAATCTTGCTAATTTTAAGCCCATGAGCAAAATTTCCCAGACTAGTGCTACACAACTTTTCCCCATCTTCTACTGTTTAGGGTTAAAGTTACCTACTAACCTCCCTTTCTAGGGACCCTGATGGGGAAAACGCACAATAAGCAGTTACTAATGTCCCTCGTGGCTCGCTCGGGTCCAGAGCGACTCCCAAGGACTAGGTCTCAAGCACACACTACTGGTTCATGGTTCATCCTAGCGGCCAGGTTCAGCATTCCCCAATCATTTCAACCACCACGTGGAACAGTAAAACATACACAAACGAATATTCGCTTCAGGATATTTTCAAGTTGAAAGCTCCCTTCCTGCTGTTGGGTAGAAATCATTATAAAAGTCTATTTGTATATAGCATCAGATAAGGTGTTAATCCAATGTATTTCAAATCCAGCAAACCTATGAAAAGTAAGGGGTACTTTAATGACCTGATACCCTCTCCAAAGGTAATAAAAATTTTTTTTAAAAAAGGGTAGAAGCTCTTGTGAACATGCCTGGCTTCCTAAGTTCATATGGTCAGAACCCCAGAGCTCATACGGGAGATGGAGAAAACCAACTGCTAAAACTGTTCTCTGACTTTCACTTGCACACCATAGCACAAATCACACCTGCACATACACAAATTAATTTTTATTTTATTTATTACCAAGAACATGATGTTTCAAAAGACAGAGAAGCAGGGTATTGCAGTTTCATCTACAATCGCGACGACTCAAGAAGCTGAGGCAGAGCCAAATGCACACGGCGCGCTGGGCGAGTGCTAAAGTCTGTGCCTCGAGAGCAAAAGGACCTGAGTTTGGATCCCCAGATCCCTAGGGAAAATGGCAGGAGATGTGGTGGTGGCCCGCAATTCTGGCCCTGAGCAACTTAGAGGTATTCTTTCAGAATAAAACCCAGGGCTGGGGAGACGCAGCAGCCCCAGCGTGCGCCAAGGCCTAGGTTTGCGCTCCAGCAGTCACAGAGGGCGTGCAGGGCCACACCTATAATCCCAGCACTTAGGAAGGTGGAAGCAGGAGGACCCAAGGTCATCCTTGCCAGTCCAGGCTAGCCTGGGCTGGGTGAAACCCAATAATAAACTCAAAAAAAGAAATGTTAGGCGGAAAGGATGTTGCTGGAGCCAGGCGTGGCGGCTCGCACCTGTAACCCAGACCTGGGAAGGGGATCCCATCAGCTTAAGGCCAGCCTGGACCACAGCTGTCACGGCGTCAAAAAACGGGAGGTAGGGAGGCAGGTCAGAGGGTAAAAGCACTTGCCACACACCATAAGGACCTGAGTTCAATCCCTAGGTCCACAAAAAAGCCAGATGCTTATCTGTAATCTGTCTCCCAGTGTTCCTAAGGTGCTTTAGGAGAAATGGGGGCAGAAACTGGAAGTCTGAAGGTCAGCTATGCTGGCACACAGTCTAGAACCACAGGGCCCCCGTCACAAGTAACAGACACTGCCTCAAGTAAGGCGAAGGCCTAAAGCAACACGAGAGGTGTCCTCTGCCCCCACACACGCGCGCGCACACACACACACGCGCACACACACACACACACACACACACACACACACACACACGCGAATCACATACTCACATACACACACACACACACAAATGCACACACACGAATGGACACACAAAAACTTAGGGAGGGAGGGAGGGAGGAAAATTAAGAAACTAAGAAAGGAAAAAGAAGCAATAGTTAAAGGAAAACAAACTAATTTAAAAATAGGCACCCTAGTCTCTAAAACACACGTTATTTATTAACATGATGTGTCACTGTAACAGTAAGTTGCTTATCTGACCATAAATCTTTTTATTGATGGGCTAATCCTTACAGAAGACACTAATAGTTTTGTTTTATCAGCGTATTTGACTAAAAAACACTACCACAGAATCTTGGGCCTTCATTCCTTAGCTTCAATACTTATAATATTAAAACAGACTAATCAGACTTGATTAGGCACAGGTCAGAAGCTCAACTACTAAATGTTCTCACTTCTCTCAATTTCTCTGCCTAGACATTTTAATTTTGATGATTAAGAAATGGAAGAGCTCAGTGTGGTGGACGTGTCTGTGACCCTAATATTCAGCAGGCCAGACAGGCCGGAGTTCTCAGCCAGGCTAGCTATTGAGACCCTGTCTCAAAAATGCAAGAAATAAAACACTGAAAACAAAAAGACGCAGAAAGAAAATAAAGTCAATTTCTCATTTTAACTTTCCAATTTTACAGTAGAGGGAGTTCTGGAAACCTCTGGAATCAACCAAACTGGTGGTCTGGCTTAAAAGGAGGATCTTAGATTCACCTCAAATAAAGTGACAGCTTATTTTTTAATATTTATTTGTTCAATTGTGCACGTGTGTGTGCGCGCGCACGAGCGTGTGTGTGTGTGTGTGTGTGTGTGTGTGTGTGTGTGTGTGTGTAGAACCATGGGCGAATTCGGGAACCACCATGGACGCCTCCACCTCCTCCTTGTTTACTCTGCCCTGGGATTCACAGGCTCCGCCCTACCAGGACCAGAAACACAGGCCACCTCCACTTCCCCCGGCATCTATACCTGGGGACTAGGATCCGAACTCAGGACCTTCTGCCTGGAAGGCAGAGGCTTCACCCCCGAGCCACCTCTCCAGCCCCAGCTTGTTTATTTTTTATAGTGTTTCCTCCAGGAAGTACTCCTTAGCTGAGCCTTTCCCAAACCGGATCTGATTTTTTTTGTTTGTTTTGTTTTACTGTGCTTAGACACCATTTGTTTCTTGGAACAAAATGAAGAAATAACCTGTCAAGTACTTGAGGAACACACGGAACCAATCATTCGAAAATAATTAGCTGGGAAGCCATAAACCTTTAATCCCTAGTGAAGGCAGGAGAAACAGAAGTTCAGTATCATCCTCAGCTACTTAGCAAGTTTGAGGTCAGCCAGGACTACATAAGAAAAGAGAAAAAGAGATAATTAACAAATGAAGCACACTGGCAATTAACCAGCTTGAAATTTTACTATTCACAGCTCTAAACTATCTGTTTTACAAAAATGATGTTTATTAAAAAGCTAAAATATAACTTTTTCTGAAATCAATGCTAGTCTAATCTCAGAAAGCTACTTCCAGTGTTTCTATTTCAATGTGGATTTTGAGGTTCAGGCTAAGTAAACTGCTCTTCCTTTTCAGAATGTGAACTGAACAGAAGGATCAACACTCAGGACACACGCACTGGGTGAGCACTCTTCCTCTTCTCCGTTCTTTTATGCAAAAGTGCTCTTTCTTGGGAGTCAGGCTCAGAGGCTCATGCCCACCATCCCAAAACACGCAGGAGGCACAAGCAGAAGTTTCCAAGGCAGCCTGAAGCACAGTGCGATGCCCTCTTCCAAAGGTAAGGTCAATTTAAACAGTGGGCTGGAGACGGCTCCGGGATTAAGACTGCCTCACAAACAGAAGTCCTGAGTTCAGTTCCCAGGTCCCACCTAAAACACGCCAAGGGGAAACGGCAGTGGCTTGCACTTGAAGGATGATTCCTAAAGTCACCCTTGGTCCTCTACAGGGACACACCGTGCCTTCTGATACACCCACATATCACAATGAATGAATAAATTTTTAAAAGGTGGGTGGGCCTGAAAACAGCTCCGAGGGTAAGGCACCTACTCAAAACAAAGCTGGCGACCTGCGTTTCATCCCCACAAGCCTACTGGAAGAAGGTGAGAACCCGGTCCCAAGTCCTCTGACCTCTGCCTGCGTGTGCAGCACCGCGCACGCATCCTCGTCCCCTCCCACACTGTTTATCAAGAAGGAGAGGAATGCAATTCTGCACATCAACAGCTAAGTGAACTGCAACTTCAGAGTCGTCCGTCGCGTCGCATACATCCTGCGATCCCTTCACCGACACCGCCCAGTACCCTGTAAATAAGAGGACCAAGGACCGCGGCAGAAAAGACACGTGGGAGCCCACCGCGCACCACGCTCGTGCGCCACGCAGCGCGCACACGGAGCGCGCACACGCGCGCGGAGGGCGCAGCCTCGACGGCCGCAGCCCCGTCCCGCGGGGCTCGCTGCGCCCGCCGCCGCCGCGCCCGACCCCGGCTCCGCGGGGAGAAGGGAGCGGCGGCGACGTGTGGCGCCGCGGCGCGGGCTCCTGCCTGCGGAAGGGGCTGCAGCTCGGTGATTCGAAGGACGCGCGCCGCGTGGGCGGGACCGCGGGACCCACGCGCCGGGGCCGGGCCCGGAGGCCGCGCGGGGCCGGCGGCGGCGAGCTGCTCCGGCCCGGCCGCTCGCCGCGCCGCGGGACCCGCGCGCCGCCCGGCCCGGCCCTGCTTGGGCGCCCCCCGCCCCGGCGCTTACCGCACATGATGCCGGCGGCGGCTCGAGGGCGACGGCGGCGCGGCGGCTGGAGCGCGCGAGCTGCGGGCGGCGGGCGAGCGGGACGCCGAGAGGCGACGACGCGACAGCTCCGGACGCCGCGGCGGCGACACGACGGCCTGCGCTCCCGGGCCGGCCCCAACCGCCGCCCCGCCCCCGCGCGCGCTGGGGCTCGCCCATTGGGCCGCGGCCGCGCCGCTCACGCGCAGGCCCCGCCTCCGGCCCGCCCCCCCGCGCGCAGGCGCGCGGCCGCCGCCGCGGGAGACGTGGCAGCCGCTCGAGCCGCGTCCGCCTCGGGTTCCGGGACCGCGGGGGAGGAAGACCCGGGGCTGCTGGCGGAGGAGCGGCCGGGATCCCGTGACGTGCGCGGGGCCGGCGCGGCCCGGGCTGCGGGCGGCCGCTCGCCCTGCGCCTGCGCCGCGGCGACTGCGGGCCGCCGAGGCGGGGGCGCGGGGGCGGGGCCGGGCCGCCGAGGCGGGGGGCGCGGGGCGCTAGCGCGCCTGCCGGCCACGGCCTGCGCAGAGGGCAAACGCGGGGACCCCCGCCCCGACTCGTGCGGGCGCTTCGGGGGGATGCAGCAGGGCTGGTCCAGCGCACGGGTTCTGAGCGCCACGAGTGATCGCAGGGTCGCTGTGGCCTAGTGCGCCCCCCCGGGCGCCTGCCAGCCCGGGGTCCCGCCGCGCCCTGGGCGTGAAGCTGGTGACCCAACCTGGGGACGCGCCCTGCGCCCGTCTTCCTGCAGAGCGCTTCTGTTTCTGCAGCCGAGCTGTACGTTTCTTACGGATGAGCCAGGTTTGCAAAACACCTCGTGTAAATCAGAAAGCTCTGTGAGTCAGGAAACACCTTCGTCTTCGCCGAACTCACGCATGCAGGACGGGGCTGCCCCATGAGCAGGATCAGCCTTTCCTCTGCTCAGATGGCCCCCTGGTCACCAATGATGGGGGAACAGTCTAGCAACGTGTTACAGTCCCCTTCGGGGCCAAATATTACAAGAACCGCGGCCCCAATGTTGCAGGGTTCTAGCCAGAACACGGGGAGAGGACTAAGGTCGTGTATTAGCGGAGAGGAAGGCTGGAACTCGTGGACTCAGACGTGGAGCCTCGAGGGGCTAGGGCGCCGGAGCACCCACGGAACTAGAAACGGACTCATGGCACCCCGAGTGCCACGAGGGGCTAGGGCGCCAAAGATGGCTGCCAGGGTCACTTCTTAGCTTGAAGATCCGAGGAGTTGAGGTGTGGTCGGGTGTGGGTCACAACACCTGTGGCAGTAAGGCTGTTAGTGCCACCACAGTTCTCCCACTCTGATCTGCTGAGCTGCCCCTTTTGCCAGCTGTCCATACGGTCTGACGTGTCTTATCTGTTTCTCTCTCCAGCTGTGTTGGAAGGTGCTTAGCACTAGCTAAAAGGAAGAAACTTTAAAGGCGGTGTTTTCCAACTCAGCCTTGAACAACTTCACTCAACCACAGCAACAAAGAGCCCTTTGTCCCCGTGTTCCAGCCCAGACACTTCCCCCTAGCAGGCAGAGCCCCACCTTAGCTGGGCCTTTGAGAACAGACTCGGGAGACACGGAAGAAAAGAGGAGATCTGAGAGACAAAAGCGTTCCTGTCATACCCAGTCCAAACAGTTCTGAGCAAACAGGAGGGAAAGGAGGGAGGTCTCTCTTCCTGTCCATGGACTCGGGCCCATTACATCTGGTGGCCCACTTCAGAGCTACTACAGATCAAAGAACCACAGTTTATCCAAACTCTTTAAAGTTCTTTTCTCTTTTTTTTGCATGCATTCGTGTGTGCATGTGCATACGTGTACAAGAGGGCACTGGAGTGTTTGCCTGTGGAGGCACAAGGGTGACGTCAGGAATCACCTGCATAGCTTCACCTCCTTTTTGTTGTGATCTGAGGTTTCCCAAGCCCAGCTTTCAGGGCCGGAATTGAAGGACCCCAGCATATCCACTCTGCATTTTTATGTGGGATCTGGGATCCTAACTGGTCTTTTTGCTTTCAAGGCAAAGACTTTAACCGCTGAGCCGTCTCCCCAGCCCCCTCCCAAACCTTTTTTGCTTTCTTGAGACAGGGGCTCCTGTATCTCTGACGGGTCGTGAAATCACTGAGTGGCTGAGGCTGGTTTGAACTGCCAATCCTCCTGCCTCACCTTCTGAGTGCTGGGACGACAGCGTGGCACTACCACGGAGCTCATGTGGTGCTGGGGAGGGCGGGAGCATGCAAACACACACAGATAAAGCACACTATTGCCAGGCCCACGCGCGCAGGCCTGGACAGACTGAGGGAGAAGACCATGGTCTGAACCAGCCAAGGCTACTTAGAAAGACTCTGTTTCAAAAGGGCAGAGCACAAATACACACGCTCACAAAGGGACAAAACAAAAACTATAGTAAGTGAACTGGGAACAGTCACCTGTCTTTATGAGACAGCGTGTGTTTGGCTGTGAGGGAATCACTCTGTAGTAGAATTTATGCTTAACATACACAACATCCTGAATTGAACCCAGCACCCCAAACATTAATAAGCGCAGTATATAATTTCATGTGCTAGACTTTTTCTGGGGATTTTTCAGACTTTTTCTTCAGATTCATGTGAATGTGTGTTCACATGTATGCAAGTGTATGTACATGTAGGTCTGTGTGACTGTGGAGGCCCAAGGTTGGCTTTGGGAGTCTCTCTCAGGCTCCTTCCATCTTATTTATCGAGGCAGGGTCTTAGACTATAACAAGTCTGACTAGACTATATTTAATATTTTTGTCTCTGTGTGTGTGTGTGTGTGTGTGTGTGTGTCAGAGGCACTGTGTGTGCCCGTGGAGGCCTAAGGGTAACTTTGGGATTATCCTGGATTGCTTCGACCTCCTCTTTGCTTTGTTCTGGAGTTGCAGGCTCCACCTTCCAGGGAAAAGTACAGTCTGCTGCCATTCCTGCCTGGCGTTTTACGTGGGATCCAGGATCTTCTTGCAGGCAGAGGCACCACCCCTAAGGGCTCCGAAGGTACTTCTGAAGACACTACACACTTTGGACACAGGATAGAGAAACCGGACTGATCTGGAAGCTTCCTGTCCGCTGGCTAGCTTTCACGGTGTGCAGAGTTGCTGTGGAGGCTGCTGGAGGAGCAAACCATTTGTTACACAGCTGGGAGTCCTGTGAGCTACAACAAGGAACAGGCTAGCAAGATAGATTCATTCAAGATGTATTTCCAGTTGAACAAGGGCCACTGCATGGGAGGAAACTCCTACCTGGAACTAAATGACACTGAGAACCTATGAATGGAGAGGTCACAGGCCCAACAGGAAAACCTAATATTATTCTGCTAACAAGATACAAGATCAGATTACCTTTTAAATACTTATCTTTAAGCCCATGATTTGTGCAGCTCTCCACCTCTGTACCAGAACAATTTCTTAGATGACAGTTGGCAGAGAATAAGTGACTGTCAAGCACATGGCCCCAGAGGGCATACTGCCCTCTCCACGCAGGGGTCAGAAACATCACAGAAGAGAAGCAGAACAAATGCAAAGACGACCTTCAACCTTAAGCAGAGGACCCTGTCATCACACAACGCGGGGATGCAGAGAACCATGGTTGCACACAAGGCCAAGAATAAATGAAGTTAAGGATTCATTTCTCAAGAAGAGCGTATATTCTACTTGTAAAGGCTCAGGAACCTCTCTGGAAGAGGGGGCGGGAAGACTAAGCCAGAAGGGGGGAGAGGGTTGTGAAATGCCCTTCTCCAAAAGTGACATAGACGTGGCAGTCATAAGTTCACAACAGAGCTGATGACATGTCCCACATGACCAGTGATGACTGAACTGAAAAGAAACCCTTGGGGATCTACAAAGTACCAAAGAGCAAAGGACAGACTTTGGGGGTGGGGACAAAAACAGCCAGTTTTATACCCACAGAGGAACCGACTAGGCTCCAAAAGAACACCCCAAACCCAGAATTATACGAGGGCTCGTGTTAAACCCAGGAGGCACAAAACAAAAGGGCATGAATGTACTGAGATTGGGACACCAACCCCAAACCTCATCTTGCCAAGGGCTGTGTCACAACAGACTAAGCTGTAACTTGACAGCTGAGTCTTACACATATCTAGTGTTAAACTAAGGACTCAAAAGTAGCAGAATCCTGACAGTTCTAATCTCCCACACACTCGATCAGGGCTTGTCTTAAGTAATTCCTCATAGGTGTGTTTAAAGGCTCAATTCTTAGTTGTCAAGTTGACATCTCTAACTGGTACAGACCTTAAAAAAGAAGACTCTACACAATGCTATAGTTCAGAAAGTTAATACTCTGAAATGACATCCGGACCATGGACCAAAAGGTGGCTCACAGTGAGTGGATTCTAAATTCTGGTCTGGTTTAGTTTCTGCAGAGGGAAGGATTTCAAACTTAGGGAATCCTAGAGTTAGATGCATGGGGAAAGGTCTGCCTGCTAACCATAGCCCAGAACGTGTGGGTCCATGAAGAGCCGCTGCTCTCCCTGAGCCCAAGGCCACGTGGAAACTGCCACCCCTGAACGCAAGGGAGTGAATGACCCAGAGCAGCAGGGGTCAAGGGAAGCCAGTGACGTACAGACCAAGAGTCAAGGGGGACCAGTGGCAGTGCTCGCTCCCCATAGCAAGGCGCGGTTACCATTCGGGGGGCGTCAAGATACTCGGGAAGACACACCATGTTCCTAGGAGTGAAATCCTCTGGGATTTGTCATCGACCTGTGCCTAGCAATGTCTGACTGGAGCCCTAAGACGTCATGATGCCTCGACAGATTCCCACAGGTGAGACAATTTGCAGACTAGAAATCCTTCAAATGGAGGAAAGGGTGGGTCCCCTGAAGGGGGAACCTGCACACAGCCAGTCTTTCCTCAACTTTCCCGAGAGGGAGTAATCCCTGCGGAGCATTGAGACCTCAGGCCAGCAGACAGGTGTGCTGAGTGACAGGATCTCCAGGAAATGCAGCGTGCCGCGGGGGCACTAACTCTGGCTTTAGCGTGAGAAGGCTGGCCTCTTCCTCTGATTGGATGAAGTGAGTCTACATCTGCTTTAAGTCCACTGGTTAAATAGTTATCTCATCCACATACCCTTTGAGAACTATCCAGAGTATCGGAGCCCGGGGACCCAGCGAGGATGACCCAGAGTCGACTCCTGCATGTCCACCTTGTCGATGCAGAACCTACGTGTATCTCTCTAAACAGTTACCTCCAAATAAAAGCAGTAACAAGGTCCTTCCTCCCGATCCACATTCAGCCGAGACTCCCGCCTCAGAGGCTGTAGTCCCTGGGTGTTGTTAGCTCGTTTCCTTGAACCCTGCAAACTAAACACTGTAAAGATAACTGGCCTTTAGCACTAATGTAGACATACTGTATGCTACACATGAGAAAGAGGAAGAACACTGTTATCATGCAGACACACGATATACATGTTTACTGAAGAGAAAGTGAAACATACAGTACGCGGTCAGGCCTAGGCTATCACGGCTCTGTTCCTTCCACACGGCCTACATTTCCTTTGCTTTCAGCCTTGAAGGCGCGCACTCTGGTCCTGCCTGATGGAACGGTGGTAACTTGCATTAATAGTTATCCCAGGGCACTGTACATTCCAGTCTCCTGGTCTTCTCCAGTTTCTCCACGATGGTCGAATCTTGCGTTCCACGCAGCACTGCAGCTTGCTTCTTTGCCATTCTGCCTACTAATTCAGAGGCATGGGGAGTCCAAGAGAACCACAGCCCGTGAGGGTCCACATTCTGTCTCCCGGCCCCACCTCCCATGAGGCTCTGTGGAGTCATGTGACACTTGCTAGCTCAGCCACGTGGGCCTGCCGCAGAACACAGCTTCCAGGGCGACTTGGTTCAGGGGCTGGAGAGCCCACCCAAATGAGGCATACATTTCTCCTAGGATCCTGCCAGGCCAGGAAGCACTGTGCCGCTGTGGGTTGCAGGAGTGGCTAGGGCCACCATTTGTCCTGCACACTTAAGGGCTTTTTCTCTCTCGACCTCTTTGACACTTCACCCTTGGAATGCCCTAGGCAGAAGACCTCTGAATTTTTTTCATGCTCATTTCCCATCCTCTAACACACAAATGTCTTTCATCTGCCTAGGGTCGTTACTTCTTCACAGGGCCTCACTAACAGGAAGGCCAGGGTGATACCTTTTTTTTCTTTTTATGTTGATCGCTCTCAGTACTAGGAATTGAACTCAGGACCTTGAGAATGTTTAGGCAAGCCCTCTACCACAGAGCCACACCCCAGCTCCTCGTCTGTCCCTTTCCTCCCCTCGAACCCAGGCTGGCCTTGCACTTACATAGTTGAGGATGATCTGCGATCCTGAGCCCCATGCTTCTGTCTTCCAAGCTGGGATTCAGAGATGTGGGGGTCCAAAGCAGACCACAAAGTATGAGGTTCCCATGTCCCAGCGTGCTATCTTGAGAAAGGTAATACAGATTTCTCCGCCCTGAGGGAGAACCGTGTTGTTGCTGGACCTTTGCTGCAGAGATAGTCTTTCCAGGTCAGCAGCTACATGCCAGGATTATAGCAGGCAGCTGTACTGGAGTCGTCACTGGTGGCCCTCCCATTCTCTGGTGGCCGTCTGTCTTCTACCCAGGTCGCTGGGATGTGAGGAACCAGGGTGTTGCAGATAAATGACCATCAGGTGGCTTAGGGGAACAAGGGGTTTGTTTTCTTACAGATAGTGTAGTTACAGCTATAGTCCAGCTTGACGGGAGAGCACACACTAACAGCAGGGCCGAGGGAACTGGCCGCACCATCACCACATAACGGCTGAGAGATGGACGATCCTTACTTGCCAGACCAGCATGTCTGGCCAAGTGAGCAGAAGGATGCCGACTCTCTCAACCAGCTCTCTGTGATTTATTCCAGGGCCTAATCCCACCCACCATGGGCTGGGCCTTCCCCAGCAGCTAGACAGCCTTCCTCAGGTTTGCTCTGGGCTTAACTCAACCACTAATTCTCCACAAATGTGCCCAGAGCTCAAACCCTCAACTCAGCTCAAACCCTGTGTTGACACACAGCTTCTGGGTTCTCAAGTCCTGCTGGAGGTACTCAGGTCCTTCGTCCCTCAGGAGTATAGCACTGCTGTCTGGCTTCCGGTTCCAGGTCTTTCAGTTTCACTGGTTTCTCCTTCCCCTCTCCTGTCCAGAGCATCCTCCTTTGCTTCCCCATCAGCATTAGTCCTTACCAGGCTCTCAGGGAAGTCTACAGCTTCTTGAGATCTTTCTAATGTTGAGGGGAGGTGTTGATAAGCCAGCTCGTATGCCATATGCAGTTCTTGTGTAAGTATACGTATCTGCCCTGAAACCTTGCATATCTCGACTCTGTCTTGTCCAGGAGATAATGCCCGGCCCACCACCTTTCCACTTCAGGCTCTTACAGTCTTGCTGCTCCGTTTTTCAAATGTTCCCTGAGCCTTGAAGTGGGGGTGGCTGAAGTTTTTATGTCTTGTTTAGGGACGAAAAGCAGTCCGCAGACACTTAATTTCTGCATTTTGGCAAGTTGTGCTTTTCACCTTCTGTTGTGCAAGAAGACTTCTGGGTTGAATGCCGAGGGCTCTTCCAATGTGGTAAGAACAAGCGTTTGCGAACCAGTCTGGTGCGCTGTCTTCACTCATCATCTGCTCTTCCTTGGACCTATTTCCTTCCTTTCGTAGGTCCTTGTTCTATGTCAGGGTACCAGGAATGAATTCCATTCCAAGTGGGCCTTAAATCTGATCAGGAAGCTGTTGTCTCCTTGTGGATAGTCACGCCACTGTTGCACTGGTGGTCACCTGTTGCCATGGTGATTTTTACTGTAATTTACAGACCTCACAGGTTGATGAGAACTTTGTTTTCCCCCATGATTGTTTTTCTCCCCAGTAGCTTCTATAGTATTTTCTGGTACTGTGTAAGCTATTCAGCAAGTAGGAAGCTCCCAAACTAGTTCCAGCTGGTATTTTTTTTGCCCATGTCTTGTGATCCATATTTGTATCTTCAGTAGTAGGGTCTTACTGTGAGTTTTTGGAGGGCAACCAAGAGCAATGGTAAAAGCCTATATGGTTTACAGGACCCTTTTGATGCAGGATAGTCTTTTCTCTGTTCAAATGTCCCTTCGTGGATCCCTAATGATAGGGGACAGTCCCTTCGTGGATCCTGCCGTGGTCACCAAATGTTACCGGGTCCCTGTTCTGGGGTCAACGATTCAGGGTTCATGTGTTCTGGAGTCGAAGACTGAAACCAGAACACGTGGAGAGGATTAGGTAGAGTTTATTAGAGGAGAGAAAGGATGGAATTCATGGACTACAAGCATGGAGTGCCACGAGGGGCTGGGGCACCCCGGAGAACTCACGGAGCTAGAAACACACTCACGGCATCCCGAGTGCCACGAGGGGCTGGGGCGCCAAGGACCCTGCCAGGGCCAGGCATATTTGTACACCTAGACAAGCCCCGGAAACTGGCTTCTTCTCATTGGTTAGCTCCCATTGGGCCCAATCTAGTTGCCCTGGGCCCATGTGGGGCTAGAGGCCAAGTTGTTGGATATGGAGGCTGATCTCTATAATCCTTTCTTATCTCTGGGAGGACTGGAGTCAGTTCCCAGCAGGGGCACTCCTTCAGGGTGACCCCAGCAGTGGGGGGTGACCTTCAGGGATGCCAAGACCTTCAAAGACCCTGAGACCTTAGAGACCAGCCAGCTGCTCCAATCCTGCCTCACTGTGAGGCTTCTGACGGCACCTCAGGAAGCCTCGCGGCACAGTGAGGAGCGGCCACAGCATGGTTTTTATTTTGCTCCCTTTTCCTCTCCATCCGCTCCTCTACATAGAGACAGTCTCGATTTATTTAAAAGAAATGTTTTTGACATATTAATAATAAAGGAGGTTCCTGATTTCATCCCACGATTTTAGGGTTTTTCTTTAACTCCCTCAGTTCTTCCTAGAACCATCCACTCATCCCCTCCAGGTAATTTTTCCCTATTATTCCCTTCCACGCCCTACCTGCCTTGGTATCCTATATCTCCCCCTGGAAAGGTTTCACCCTAATCGTCCCTTCCCACTTTCCCACTCATTGGTTGTAGGGACGCTCAAGCCCAAGGTCTCCATTTCTTGAAGACAGATGCCAAGGGCATCCCTCGCAGTCTTGGATGCAGTGTGCCTCCTATTCCAGCATAATCCTGTGCCTGTGCCAGCATAGATGCCAGCCTATGCCAGCATAGATGCCAGCCTATGCCGGTATAGTCTTAGGCTGACTCCTGGTGACCTTTCTGCAAGGGGCAGGGATGGATCTTGTCTGGTCTGGAATTGGGATCAAGGGTAGAGGTGTTTTTTACACATTCCTTCCTATCCTTTGGAAGCCGGCTAGACATTGATTAGCACACCAAAGGACGGGCACAGAGCTTTATCACTGTGATTGTATCGCCCTGTTCCTGACCCATCAGCAGCCTGTTCTTTCCCCACCAGCGAGGGGCCACGAGAGTCTATTAACATGTCTAAGGATTGGGAGGGCTGTATTGTTGGGGGGGTCCCACCTATTGCGGACCTTGCACCTGCGGTTTGTCACTACTGACGTCAAGTCAATGCTCTTGCAGTGCGTAGACTTCACCCCCTGTTTCGTGGTATATAAGGGATTAGGCTCCATAATAAACCTGACTTGGTTTTCTGCTTTTCCAAGATCCCCTCTTGACCCAGCGTGATTTAATCCTTGCTGATCCCCCTCTGATACTGATCAGGATTGTGAGGTAAGCGTGCAGGTCACGGGACCCTACAATTGGTCCCTTTCAAATTTTCTGACTCTTACAGTAATTCTAAGCCATGTATTTTGGTCGAGAGATCAATGCTAACATTCACACATGAAACAGAACATGTGTCATGTGTCTTTCTGTATCTGAGATACTTTGCTCAATATTATATTTTACAGTTCCATCCATTTACTATCAAATTCCATAATCTTATCCTTTCTGATGGTTGAATAGTATTCCATTGTGCATGTGAACCACATTTTCATTACCCATTCCTCCGTTGATGGACAGGTTGACTGGTTCCATTTTCTTGTTATTGTGAATAGAGCTGCAATGAATATGAATGAAAAAATGTCTTTGTAACAAGATGTAGAGTCTTTGTAACAAGATGTGGAAGTGATATAGCTGGGTCATATTGAGGCAGGATTAGAGCTGCCATGCTGGGATGGGTCTCTCAAGGTCGTAGAGTAACTACTGAGATTCCTTGCACACTTAACGATATGGCTTTTAGACATTCTTTTGTTTATGTGCCTGACTGCCCCATAAACATCCTAGATGGAGACTTAGTAGGACAATTTAACACTATCGTATTGATGCCTTACCTTCCATGGGATAAAATCCACAATGTCATGGTTAATCAGGCTATTCTGGAAGAAGTCCTAATACAAGCTCGCGCTCAGGTATGGGCGTCCTCCCAAAGCGTGGGCCGAGCTATAAAAGCTTCAGCAGCCAAAATAATGCTCAGAAACCCACAAAACTTTCCATCCCAGAAACAGCGCCCCCTAATACCAGAACAGGACTGATTGCGATTCTCAAAAACCTGATATCCCAAGTAATATCCCTAGTAATTCCTTGTGACAGCCCATGTAACACCCCTATCCTAGGAGTACAAAGCCCAACGGGAAATGGAGATTAGTACAAGATCTTTGGATTGTCAATGAAGCAGTAATACCAATCTACCTGTAGTGCCTGACCCACACACACTTCTTGCTGAAATCACCCCTCTTCCACTTGGTTCACTGTGGGAGATTTAAAGGATGCTTTCTTTTGTACGCCTTTGGCCTCTGAAAGCCAGTATCTTTTTGCTTTTGAAAACCCCGAAGGGAAGGGCAGCTCACTTGGACAGTTCTGCCCCAGGGTGTTCAGAGATAGCCCACACATTTTTGGACAAGCCCTAGAACAGGATCTTGCAGACTTGCAACTGCCAGAGGAGACAGGTCTCCTTCAATGTGTAGATGACTCTAGATGACTCGCTCCTCTTTGCCCCGACACAAGATAAATGCCTCGAAGCACTTCAGCTTTATTGCACCATCTAATTGAAACAGCATACAAAGTCTCAAAAGAAAAAGCCCAGATTGTCCAAACTGAGATCAAATATTTAGGAATACACCTATCAAAAGAATCGAAGAAACTAGGGCCTGAAAGAATACAACCAATTCTAGATTACTCACTGCCTACATCAGAACGGCAACTTAAAAGTGTTCTGGGGCCGACTGGATATTGTCGCCAATGGATCCCTGGACATGGACAAACAGCTAAGCCTTTATACAAGTTACTAAAAGAAACAGCCCAGGCAAGGGCAGCTCCAATTCTATGGGAGCCTGAGGCCCCTCAGGCATTCCGTGAGCTCGATCAGGCCCGACCGGAGCTCCAGCCCTGGGCCTGCCCGCTTCACAAAGCTATAATCTCTTTGAGACCGAGACAAAAGGCAGAGCACAAGGAGTTCTTCCCCAAACTGTGGGACCTGCCCAACAACCAGTGTCCTGGCTTAGTGAAACTTGGACGCGGTAGCCCACGGATGGCCTCACTGCCTGGAAATCTTGGCAGCTGCTGCTTCCTACTGCCTGAGGCCCTGAAATACCCGTGTCACCTCCCATGATATAAAAGGAATATTGACCGGATCCCACGCTGCCTTCTTCTTATCAGATCACAGACTTCTTAAGTACCAAACCTACTTTTAGAAGGGCCAGTTAGAGAGATTCAGGTTTGTTCAGGTCTCAATCCAGCCACCTTTTGGCCAGACGTGCCATCAATAGGGGAAATCTCACATGCTTGCAATGAAAGTCCCTCTCTGAAAGTCCCCTTGCTCGAGATGATATAAAAAGCACCCGCTGTCAAATCCAGACCTTGTTCTTTTTACTGACGGGAGTTCAAGCTATATAGGAGGAATTAGGAAAAACAAGATATGCAATCACCACAGAGTTAGGAGTCAAGGAGGCACAGGCCCTATCTGCTAACACCAGTGCCCAACTGGCCGAACTGATAGCATTGACGAAAGCCCTACTAATTGGCAAGGACAGACTAATTAATGTATGTACAGATTCTAAGTATGCCTATTTAATACTCATGGCCTATGCTAACATCTGGAAGGAAAGAGGCATGCTTACTGCCTCTGGGAGCCCCAGTAAGTACGGCTCCTGTATTCTACAACTCTTAGAGGCTGAAAAAGCCCCTAAAGAATTGGCTGTTATGCACTGCAGTGGCCATCAGAAGACAGATACCCCGAGACTCGGGGAAACGCCTTGGCAGACCAAGCTACAAAAGAGGCAGCCCTAGGGAAACTGTCCATAGGGGGGGATCCTAACCTTATAGCCTCTCTCATTTGGAATGGCCCCTCTGATATTAGCCCCAAATACACAGAAGAAGAAAAGTCTATAGCCTTAAATAAAGGGGGAATAATGAAAGAAAAGGGATGGCTAGAAACCTTAAAAGGTAAATTAATCCTACCGGCAGCCAGCCGATGGAAAATCTTACACGCTCTCTTTCCATCAGAGCCTTCATTTAGGGAGAGATAATTTACTAGAAATTACCAACAGGCTATTTGAAGGAAAACATATACAACAGACTCTTGCTGCATGTCCCATCTGTCAAAAAAAAACCCCTTTAAATTTGCGACAGATTCCCACGAGTACCCAGAGAGAGGGAACCTGCCCAGGGGAAGACTGGCAACTAGATTTTACCCACATGCCCAAATCTGAAGGATATAAATGTTTTAGTACTCAGACACCTCACGGGCTGGATAGAACAGAACAGGGCTACGGAGTGACAATGGCCCCTCATTTAAATCAGTAATTACTCAAGGGATCTCCAAGGCATTGGGAATTAAATACCATTTACACTGCGCCTCAGGAAAGGTGGAAAAAGCCAATGAGACTCTTAAAAGACACTTAAGGAAAATAGCCCAGGAGGCTCACCTAACACGGATCAAAGCCCTGCCTATTGCCCTCATCAGAATGAGAAACACGCCTAGAAGCTCTCTAAAGCTCTCCCCCTTTGAGATGCTATATGGATGCCCCTTTGAAGAAATCTTGATTTTTGACTCAGAAACTAAGTCTGCAATAAGTCATATTATACATCTAGCTACATTTCAACAAACCCTTAAGGAAACAGCTACTAAGTCTCAGTCAGAAGGGGTCGTTTGCTTCCAACCAGGGGAACCGTACTAATCAAACAATGGCCTCAGTCTAAGCCTTCTGTGGAGGCCATTGGCAGGGACCCCTCACAGCCCTTCTGGCCACCCCAGCAGCCATGTTGACACCCGGATCCCTCACACACGTGTCAAGAAGTGGACCCCCACCACAGTGGCCAAAGGACCCAGGAACCCGGAGAACTCCACTCTACATGTGAACGAACTGGGGAATTACAACTACGGATCAATGTGATTCTTCAGATAAACATCCCCTCTTCAAAATTACAACACCTACAACCATTATTACAGACAGGGTGGTTCCCAAAGAGATTTCTCCAGCTCTTAACTCCCGTTTTCCCTGCCTAGTCTGCCTTCCCAGTGGCAATGGTCTAATAATCCTTGTGTAGATCTTGGGAGTTGAACCTATCCGTTTTGTCTCTTTCGGATTGAAGAAAGACCTCTAGACCATCCCATCTTCATAGATGAGGACATCAGACTGCTCTCACTTCCTTTGTCCCAACTCAGTAGGAAGTAGCCACGTCGGTCATTGCCCTTAATCCCCAGAGCAGTCTGAGTCCTCTAATAGGTTTAGGGGGGAAGGAGGCAGGATTAGCACAGCCATGCTGGGATGGGTCTCTCAGGGTCTTTGAAGGTCTTTGAATTCCTGAAGGTCATCCCCACTGCTGGAATCACCCTGAGGGAGCACCCCTGCTGAGGAACTGACTCCAGTCCTCCCAGAGACAAGATGGCCAACTTCCCCATGAAGTGATTATGGAGATGAGCTCTCCACATCAAACAACTTGACCTCCAGCCCACATGGGCCCAAGAGCAACTGGGTTGGGCCCCAATGGGAATTAACCAATGGGAAAAAGGCAGTTTCCCGGGCTTGTCTAGGTGTATAAATACACCTGGCCCTGGCAGCCAACTTTGGTGCTCTAGCCCCGTATGGCCCTCCAGTGCCACGAGTCTGTTTCTTACTCCTTGCCCCTCATGGACTCCATGCCTAGGCACCATGAGTTCTCCAGGGCGTCCTAGCCCCTCGTGGCACTCCACGTCTGGAGTCCATGAGTTCCAACCTTTCTCTTCTCTAATAAACTCTACCTTAATCCTCTGCATGTGCTCTGGTTTCAAAATTCGACTCCGGAACACAAGAACCCTACAACATGGGGACAGTTGAGACCGTTTCCCTACAACAATATGGTAGTTCAATTTTAGTTCAATTTTCAACTTTCTAAGGAACCGCCACGCTGATCTCTAGGCGATTGCACTAGTCTACACTCCTGCCAGCAGTGAATAAGTGTCCCCTTTTCTCTGCACCCCCACCAACATTTGCAGTTGTTTGTGTTCTTGATCTTAGCCATCCTGACTGGGGTGCGATTGTTAACACAGAGTAGATTTATTTGCATTTCTCTGATGACCAAGGACATTGAACATCTTTTAAGATATTTGTTTGACATTTCAATTTCTTTTTGTGAGAAGTCCCTATTTAGTTCCAGGGTCCGTTTTTTTAATTGGGATCTTTGCTTTCTCACTGCTTTTTTTTTTTTTTTTTTTTTTTTTTTTGTTTTGTATACTCTAGATTTGTTAGATTCATACCTAGAAAAGATTTTCTCCTATTCTGTGGGGTTTTTAAAAATTTTTTTAATTTATTTATTCAATTGTGCCTGTGTGTGTGTGTGTGTGTAGAACCACGGGTGAATTTGGGAACTACCATGGACCACCTCTACCTCCTCATTTACTCTGCCCAGGATTCACAGACTCTGCCTTACCAGGATCAGAAACACAGTGCTCCCCCTTTGGGCCCCTCCCCTTCTGCCCAGCGTCTGTACATGGGGTCTAGGATCCGAACTTAGGACCTTCCACCTGCAAGGCAGAGGCTTAACCCCTGAGCCACCTCTCCAGCCCCACTTCCTTGGTAAATTTTATTCCAAGTTATTTTCTTTTCTTTGAGGCTATAGTGAATGGGATTGATCCCCTCATTTCTTTTTGAATTTGTTTGTTGCTAGTATTTAAGAAGGTTACTTATTCATTTATGTTGATTTTGCAACCTGCCACTTTACTGAAAGTATTTATTAACTCAAGTAGTTTTTTGGGAGCATCTAAATTTTAGAAGGAAAGGGCTTCTGTATTAGTGTTCTCTAGAGTCATGGAATCAATATATATATTCATTCTTTCTCATATATATATATATATGGAATGTATTGAGTCGGATACAAAATGGCTGAGGTAGTCCAAGGATGGCTGCCAGCAGCTTCTCAGTCCAGTCTCAGTCTAGTGGGTGATGGCTGAAGGCTGGAGGATTCCTAGAGAATCTTTAGTCTCATTGAAGACTTGGAGGGTTAGAGGGTCGAAGAAGGGAAGAAACCAGGCAGCCAGAAGAGGAGTGATTCCTAGCAGTTACAGAATCTCTCCTCTTCTACGCTGTCTTCTGTTCTGTGGCTTTCATCTGGGCCACTGCTGGGAGGGTCCAGTGGGATCTATGGTGGTTCCCACGGGACCTGGGGCTGATCTTTGTATTATCCAGATAATCTCTTCAGGTGGTCTCAGCTGGTCTTATGTAATGCCAGGTGTGTCAAGTTGACATCCAGGGGTCTCCGTGCTGAAAGCTAGTGCTCTCCCTCTCAAGATGCATTAAAGCTTGCTACAGAAGGATCCTGATCGTGTTGCGTCGTTCTTGCTGGCGAGACGAGCAGCGCGAAACAACTGGTGCCGAAACCCGGGAACCACATCGTCCGCACCGTCGGAGACCCCCTGGTGACAGGGAGGGTTCAGAACTGTAGCGCAGACTACGCCTCGGAAAGATGAATCAGGAAGAAGTGCCGCTGACAGACATTGCTCAGAACCTCAGAGACCACAGGAGTTAGTAAAATGGAAAGATATTTTGACTAATCAATGGAAAGGCCCGGATCCAGTTTTAATTAGGTCCAGGGGAGCTGTATGTGTCTTTCCACAGAGCGAAGAACATCCATTTTGGATCCCACAACGGCTAACAAGAAACATCCATATCCAAGAAAATGAAGCCACAGATATTAAGACTGATAATGCTGATCCTGATGAGAAATCTCCAGTCTCGCTCCGAGCACAGATGGGGGATAATGTCCACGTTCCCCCTGCCCATGCCGTTTATGTTACAGAACTGGTGAGATGAAATGCTGTAATCTACATTATGATATTGTGTTATGGGACACTAAGACTAAGGATTTCTCAAAGGGCATTGTCATTGATCTTGGAAAAATAATGCGTGTGCGGTTGTACGTGGATAGCTATATTATGTTAGGCGGAGCTATTTGGAGAATTTTTAATGGCCTAAGGAAATGTGATTTGGTGTCAAGTTGACAAGGGGTGGACTTGTGATAGTTAAGCCTGGGTGTCAACTTGACACACAGGGTATTAACTAAGCTGGGCTGAGACCACCTCTGGAAAAGGATCAATTGAGACTACTTGAAAGGATAGTACACGCCCTAGATCCTATCAGAACTCCAAAGCTCTCAAAGGATTCTTATAAAAAGAAGCCACCAAGGAGAACAGATCCCTTCTTGCAGCTGTGCTAGGAATCGTTCTTCCTTCCGGCTGCCCGGTTCCTTCGACCTTCCAAGACTCCAGGAGTTCTCGAGCCTTCAGCCAGCACCTACTTGACTACCGAACTGAGCAACTAGCTGTGGGCAGCCATCGTTGGAACTACCGCGGCTACTGACAGCCTTCGCTGGACTACCTCGGCCATATCTTTAACGAGAACTCAGAGTCGCCATTATGCACGTCAACTCAACCCGCCTTGACCCATCTCTGACGTCGGGATTCGCCTCCTGGATTTCCTCAGCTTTTTCCTACTTCAAGGAATGGGTGGGGGTGGGACTATTTGGAATTCTGTTCTGTCTCGGTCTGGCAATATTGTCTTGGCTCTTCTGTAAATTTTCTAACAGGGCCAGACGAGAAAAAATCATGGTCACTCAGGCACTTAGGGCTTTAGAACATGGGACCTCTGCTGAGATCTGGCTTGCAGCATTAAAGCAAGAATAAAGGTTGATCGCCGGCCAAACAGCTCATGCACCCTCAGCACCTTTGTTGCATTGCACGAGGACGAGTGTCTGGCATAGGCAGCCCACACAGGTTGACGAGCAAAGCATCGCACAGAGTTTACTCTGGAAAACACGCCATCTTGCAAAAGGGTTACCTGCCCCAGAATCCCTTCCTCACAAAATTGGCAGGACGAATTTTTTATGAGGATTTGGCCTCTGTTTTCGCCTGAGTTGGGTGGTCACCTCATTGCTATCATATTTGATAAGAAAGGGGGAGATGTAGGGCGCCGCCCTGCATGCCGCCATTCTAAGATGGCGCCAGTTCCCCTTCTCCTCTCAGCAAAACAAGCCAATGCGCAAGCGCCAGGCCCATTTCCCGCTCTAGCCCTGATCGCGAGACCATCACGCCACCTCGGGTGACACGCCCACTACCAATCAGGTGCTGCCACGTCCAAGACGGGACAGAATCCCTATATAAGGGTGGCGGTTTAGGCAGTTGGGGTCTCCGTGCTGAAAGCTAGTGCTCTCCCTCTCAAGATGCATTAAAGCTTGCTACAGAAGGAAAAAAAAAAAAAAAAAAAAAAAAAAGTTGACATCCAGGATTAACTATCACTTCTTCTCTGAAGAGGGCCCAGATGCGTAACCTGCAAAGCTGGTGCAAACGACATGGGCTGTTCCTGTCGACATAGGATCCATTCAAAGAACCGCGTCATCGGCCTCGTGGGGTTGGATGACTCCACTAACGTGAGGCGCCTGGAGCCCTGTCACAGCAGGTGGCATCTGCTAGTTCCGTCTTGCGTGACCCACCACGCTGTACAGCACTTTTTGGACACGGTTAGTGCCAATCCGTGCGAGGCTTTTAACCAAGGGTTTCAAATACTTACTAAAATGTCTAATTTAATTATAGGATTAGAGTTTTTTAAAACATTCATCCATTTCTTGTGGTGCTTTGCGGCATCCTGCCACGGGACAGTCCATGTCTCTTCCTTCCTCCCTCTCGTGTGTAAAACAGTCTTACTTGTTTGGGGAGCGCACGATGGACTGCTGGACGTCAGTCTCTCCTCGCCTCCAGGCTGCAGGGCTCAGGCCTGGGGCTCGGGGTGTGCACAAGCGCCTTTACCGCCAGCTCATCTTGCCTGACCAACTCCTGATTTTTTTTTTTTTTTTTTTGAGACAGTCCTGCTAAGTCACCCAGGTGGCCAATTTGTAATCCTCCTGCCTTTTCTGGGATTGCATCACAGACCCAGGTCTTTAAAGAACATTTATTTATTTATTTTTATTATTTATTCAATTGTGTGTGTGTGTATGCATGTGTGTGTAGAACCACGGGCGAATTCGGGAACCCCCATGGACGCCTCCACCTCCTCCTTGTTTACTCTGCCCTGGGATTCACAGGCTCCGCCCTGCCAGGATCAGAAGCGCAGGCCGCCCCCGCTTCCGCCCGGCATCTATACGTGGGGTCTAGGATCCGAACTCAGGACCTTCTGCCTGCAAGGCAGAGGCTTAACCCCTGAGCCACCTCTCCAGCCCCTAAAGAACGTTTTTAAGAATACTTCATGTAGTAACAGCATCATGTAGTAATTTCATTTCTATTCTGCTTTAGCTAAACGCAAGTGACAATGGGTGGCTACGTTCCCTTGTTGCTTCGCAGTGGGGTCTCACTGGCCCAGGCTGCCTCCAGCTCTCGGGAACTCAGCAGCAGCCTCTACCCCCGACCTCCAGTGCTCGAGCTACCAGTGTGTCACCCCGCAACAACACAAAAGCTGTGATCTCAGTAAATTGCCCCAAAGTCCAGATAGTCACAGAAAAACTGTTCCAATGAATTCATTCTAGTTTGTAGACCTGATTAACCAAAAAGCTCAGTTGCTTGTTTAATTCACTGGTCAGTGTTCGCCATGGTTTAGCCGTGCTGGCGTCGTGGTGTGGGTAGGTACAGACCGTCCGGCCAGCATCTCAAGAGAAGCCGCGTGACACGGGGCAGCCCGCAGCGTCCAGAGGGGCTGCTCTTTGCCGTGGCAGCTCTGACAGTCTCTGTGGTCCGGGGGGGGGGGCTTTTCATGAGACGTTAGTATCCTTTTGTGTGTGTGGAGACAAATCACCAGAAACCATTCATGGCAGAATTGTTTACTTTGTGCTGTTTTTTTAAATAAACTGAAAACTTCAATAAGACACATGAAGAATCATTTCAGATATTTCAGAAAAACTAAGTCACTTTAGAATATTTTAAAAACTACTTTGGTGAAGTGAAATGGAAGGAAATGCATTTTAAGCTGCTTTGCACCTAACACAAAGAAGGAAGAAGACTGAGGAAGGTAAAATGCCCTGGATAAAGCCACACGCGCAGGGGGTGACCACGCATCACGGATGACAGGTAGGTTGAGCCGCTCGCACACGTGCGTGTCATTCTGGGACGCAGCGACACTTTATTAGAGAAGCTCTGCGCACAGCAGTAACCCGCCCGGGTCCACCTTGGCGGGTCCTGAGCGCGCCCAGATGGCAGGGGTCATGGTGAGTTTGCTTCCTTCTCGTCCGAGTCCTCGTCCATGACCTGCGAGCAGAGAGCAGGGAGCTCAGGAGCTAAGAGAGGGTCAGAGAACAGAAGTGACCCAACGTGTGCAGCATGGCCGGCCGGGCTGTCCCCGGCTCAGGGGCTCTGCAGCCCGCGGCAGGCTGGGAGGAGCTGGCACTCCTGTTACCAATTCCTGACTTTTTAAAAAAGCATATTGTCTAATGAAATTTATTCCGTCAATTTATCCTCATCCAAACTATGAGTACAGATAGTGTGGTAGCAGCACGTGCAATCCCAGTCCTTGGGAGCGGAAGGGGAGGGTCTGAAGATGGAGGCTGGCCTGGTCTGGAAATAACTTACCTCAACAAACAAAAAATAAAAATAGGAGTGAGTTTCTAAAAAGAAAGAAAGAAAAAATAAACCATACTGTTGACTAATTATTTTAGTGTTGCTAAAAAATATATAAAGTAATTTTGAACCTTAAAAGGCATGAAGATTTTAAGAGAAGAAAAGTGATCGTGAAAAATACCTCAGGAGGAAACCCAGGGCTCCGTCCCGCGAGCGGCCATGACTCACGGTGGGGGTCAGCGGCTCTGAGAAGGACCGTCACACACCCCGTGAATGTTTCCCGTCCTCGCCACACCCGCTGCTATCAGTGGCCGTTCAAGTTTATAACCAGTAAGTTCATTACTCCACCCTGGACATGTGAGTACAAATCTTCCTTCCTTCTCAGTCAGCTGAAGTTTCAGTTAATGCGTTAAGAGAGACAAAGGCAGATAGAGAGCGATGGGGCGAGAACTCTACCAAGGCAGCGTGAAAAAGAGAAGGAAGGAAGGAAAGCAGTAGCAGAGAGCAATAGTGGCTGAAATCTAGGTAACTCGTCAGACGAATCCACGGAAGACAGACAGACAGCTGAGAACTCAAGAGCACACATGTTGTGGTACTCGGTAAAGGTCAGAGGACAACCTTTAGACGTCACTTCTCTCCCTCCGCCACGTGAGCTTCTGAGATCAAACTCAGGTCACCAGATCTGGAGCAGATGTTTTGCTTTCGGAGCTACCTCACCACCTCCCAACCAGCAAAGCTTAATTAGAAGAATTCTGTAAACTAACTCCTGATTTAGAATCATCCTAAGTGTGGAATATGACGCCTGAACACTTATTCAATGCCAACGACGTGAAGGACGTGTGTGCAGCCCTTAGCGGGTTGAGGGGCGACACTGGCCTTCCGGGAAGCTGCGCCCCGGCACCACAGGCAGACACGCAGCCAGGAGCTTGGCAGCGGTCTGGGTAGAGGCCTGGTCAGGACTTACACGAGAAGCGGCCCATGCTGGACAAAGCTGGTCTCTACAAGAGAACGGGGAGAGGCTCCCAAGGCTTTCGCATCACCTAGGAATTTCTCATATTTCTGAGAGCCACGTATTTCCTGATAATCTTTCTGGAAACCCGCTGGCTGGAAGAAGATTCTGACATTTTGCAGAGAAAGCTGTAACGGAGTCCTCAGTATCCGTGAGCAAAGCTGCTTGGTGCTACATGCCGAGCAAGAGATTGAGTCTGAGGCCCGTGTGCACTACCCAGCAAATGCCACTGCCTGGGCTACATGTGGAAGTTCTGCTTAAAAGGCTGGTGTGGGGTTAACACTTGTGACCCCGGCACTGAGACGCAGAGACAAAAGATGCTTCCACGATCACTTTCATGGACACAGGGAGTTCAGGGTAGCGTGAGCTATGGGAGACCTGTCTTAAAAGGAAGAAAAAAATGTAGAAAGGGCTAAGAAGTAGGCAAACTATGAGTTCTATTTTTGAATTCTATAATTATATGAGATTTTGAATCCCCTTTCCATAATCTTCCTACATCAGAAAAAAAATCACTAAGGCATCTTCTCAAGTCTCTCAGATAAAGATCCTGTCCTTGTCAGCCAGCTAGGCCTTGAATGGTGCTTCCTCCCCCCCCCCACGCTCCTACCTGCTCCACGCCTTCCACTTCCGGAATATAGAACTGCAGCATGTTCTGAATCCCGCTCTTCAGGGTGATGATGGAGCTGGGGCAGCTGGTGCAAGAACCCTGGAGCTTCAGCCGCACGATGCCGTCCTCAAAGCCTCTGTAGAGCACGTCGCCTCCGTCCTCCTGCACAGTCGGCCTGTGGCCACAGGACATTCAGGATACGTTTAAAACAACAGATGTCTGTGCAGAAAAGTTCAGGACACTTTATAGCTCAGAACTTCCTTTTTGATGCACATATTTGCGGGTGCACATGGAGGCCACAGGTCAACCTCGGGTGCTGTCCCTCGAGTCCTGTCCTCTCTACTTCAGACAGGGGCCCTCGCTGGACCGACGGCTCACTGATGTGACTGGTTTGACTGGACAGTGAGCCCCAGCCCCGGGACCCCTTGTCTCCATCTCCCCAGAACTGAGATTACAAGTATATGCCACAATGTTCAACTCCTTTTACGTGGGTTCTGGGGGCCAAACTCAAGTAGTCACCCTTGCAAGTACTTCAACTTAGCCATGTCCTAAACTTACATTTTATACGGGTAAAGCTCACAAAGTTAGAGGTAGTTTATCACACAGTACAATAATTATGGCGCAGTCTCAACTAATCTCGACTTGTCTAGACTTTCAAGTCAAATGCCTTCCTCAGAGCTGAGCACGGTGGCCAGCCCATGTGACCCCGGAAAATGACACAAGAAGATGCGCAGCCCAGGGCTAGCCCCCAAGCAGCAAGGATGGCACCCACCGAGGCCACATTGGACCCACATCGCGAACAGAGCAAAACCAGACGACAGAAACCATGACCCATTCACACAAGTATGTACCACTTACCAACGAGGTTTAAATCGTTCAGAACGTCTAACCCCCCATTTTACTGTGGCGCCGGCCTTCGCTCCTTCAGAACGTGCCTTACTGTCCTACAAGCAATTCAATGACCTTGTCCAAACACGCACCCAAGACAACCTAGGGAACACTGCACCCTAGAAGTCTTACAAGCAACTGTAACCCCAGCCCAGGTCTGGCTTTCAGCTCGTCAAGTCGAGTATGGAAACAGCTCATCCTGTTTCAGTACTGCGTAGATTCCGCACCAACACCCCAGCGTCTACTGTCCATCCTACTGTGGACGCTACCTGGATGATCAGCATTGGGCTTACAAACAGCAAAGCTCTCCGGTGGGTTTTCAGCAAGTACTACCGTCAGGACAACACTGAAGGCTCAGAAGTTGCAACATAACAGGCTTATATCTCAGAATTCAAAGCCAAGGTAGGAGACCAGCCTCGTGTACGACTAGCTGAGCTACAGAGCGAGGTCTTCCCAGAACACAAAACCCAAGGCTTGACCTCAGATTTAATAAACACCACCAAACACTTTACAGACGCCGCACACCCTAGTGCTCTCCCATGACCGACAAGAGCTCCACTGCTACGTCAATCTGCTGAACCATTTACTCCCTCGCAGAGCTGAAGTGACGCTTTACCTTGGTCTAATCTACACATGGAGCAGGAAGGCTGAGCACGCCGCCATGCCTGGAGCCTTCTAGTTGATGTCCTTTGCCGTACTTATGGGTCAGGGTTAAGCCTCTGTCTCCCAAGCAGAAGGACCCGAGTTCAGATCCCAGATCCCTGGTAAAAACACTGGGCAGAAATGGCGATGGTCTGCATTTCCTGAGAATCCCCAGAGCACAGCAATAGGAAGGAGGTAGAGCAGTCCAGGATGATTCCTGACGTCACCCTTGGGCTTCCACAGCATGCACGTGCCTTCTGAGACACACACACACACACACACACACACACACAAAAAAAACCAAAACAAAAAACACCTTTGCAATTCTCTTAAGCAAACTGAAATCCAGTTTTTTGTTTTTTGGGGTTTTTTTTGGTACAGGTCTAATTGAAAAACAACCAAACCTGCCTGTGAAAAGTCTCACTGCAAAGACAACACTTCCAGTCCATGAAGAAGCGAGAGATCCATGACTGCACAAGACTCTGGGAACGAGCAACATCTGCGTGCTCAGTCCTAAGCAACGCACCACACCCTAAGGCTCAGGGCTCGCTGTGGAGGGGGGCAGAAGACTGCAGCCCCTCAGGCCCTGGGTTTACTGTGGAAAAGGTGAAAGGCAAAGATGGGGAGAAGGATGCAGGAGCCTACACGTGACCGGGCTTGGCAATCAGATGCAGGAGTCTACAGGAGCCTGACAACAGGCTCGTGTATGAGGAAGGGCTCATGAGACTCTATGAACTACTAGCAACTAACTGACTCTGGAAGAGGGAAAGCATAGTGTCTACTGTGCGCCCACTAATAAGCCCCCCAGGCCCCAAGAGAGCTGCAAGCCTAGGGTCACATATGACCCTGGTTAAAAATCACTGGGACACAAAACAAAAATCGTAAATACTGGTAAGATTTTCAGGAAAAAGGGGGGCTGGCAGGGAGAAAGACCGGAAAGCAGGGAGTAATCAGAATTTACTGTACACATGCAAAAAATTGTCAGAAAAATGCACTAACGAACGAGAGAGCACCAGGTAAATACAATTATTGCTCTATTTCAAACGTCCTTCACATTCTCATCCACCCAAACTGGTCTTTCTCTCACTCCTTCCTATTCTACTGATCACCAAACTGTGTTCTTGTGCATGACAAACAAGTAGTTTAACATCTTTACAGTATTCAGTTTTTTGTTAATCATGTATATAAACCTGTCACCGTCACTGATTATTTGTCTGTTCTATTGGTTAGGGAGACGCGTTAGTCTCCGTGATGGTTAATCTTCCTTGCCAACTTGACTGGATCTAGAGTCAATAGAGCAGCCTTGTGCAACCTGGATTTTCTTGATTTGCTTCTATGAAGTAGGAAGACCCACCTAAAAGAGGGTCGTACTTCCGGTGGTACTCAGGTAACAGCAGGTCTCAGGGGAAAAGCTTTGTTCTGAAGAGCCTGCTTGCCCCGCTCTCCTGGCAAGTTCTCCCGCCCTGCTGCTCTGCTTCCTTCCTGCCCTGGTGGCAGGTCCCAGGTGCCTCGGGCTCCTGTGGATGGGACAGCAGCAGCTCTAGGGTCCTCTGGGCCCTCGGGGCCAGGGTGAGACATCCAGCCTCTCGGACTCCATGGTCACCCTATGCTCAGCTTCTCCCACGTGAAAGCAGCCATTGCTGGATACCTGCAACATCTGCCACAAGCTGACTTAATAAGCCCCTTCTAATTTACATCATTCTGTAGACTCTACTCCTCTAAAGAACCCCAACTAATACATTCTTACTATAATTGTGAATCACCTTGTCAGGTCATCTTTATTTACTGTGAATCCATTTTATTAGGTATATGTAAGTTTTAGATTAGTGCATACTCCTGGCGGAATTACCCTCTATTATTAAAGAGCCCACTGTAACTCCAGCATCATCGTCAGCTGAAGGCTCACTGTTCCCAGCATCCGTGCAAACACAGCTTCCTCAGGCTGTTTGAACTTCACACATCTCTCCATCTTCTCATCTTAATGTATCCGTGTCCTGGCAGTTAGGGTGAGTCTTTTACAAGCAGCATGGAGTTGGTTTCTTCAACTCCCATCTGATGACTTCATTGTCAGTCAATCTTTGTGTGTTTAAATGTATCTGCCAAGAATCTGGGTTCATACTACAATCATTGCATCCTTTCTGTATTCTTTTATGTTGATCAAGTTTTGTTTATTAATTTTTATTTTCCTCCTACAAATCCATTACATAATCCTTTACTACTCACTACCTTTCAGAGCATCCATTCTGATTCTGCGTTCTATTATGAATTACTGTTTTTCAAACGCTGTCAAGACGCTGGAGCAGTTCTGTTGACACCCACCTCTTATATGAAGGTCATGTAAGGTAGTGTAAAGCTCTACGGGACACCGTATGACCTTTTCTACTGGGCACTGTGTGTGTTTCTGTGCTTCTCTCCCTGAAGTTCTTTTTTCTTGTTCTTCACCCTGGATATTTCTACTGATCTACATTCCAGCACACCAGTGCCTTAGCTATATCCAATCTCGTAAGAAAATCATCTGGTGTGTTCTTAAGTTGAGCTGTGGTATTTTCAACTCCAGAAATACTGTGTCTTCTCTTAGGGGTGCTTGCTTGGACCTTGGAGCTGGAGAAATGACACAGGGGTGAAGACTCCCCCTCTCAAGCAGAAGGACCTGAGTTCAGATCCTGGCTCCCATATAAAAAATGCTAGGCAGAAATCGTGGTAGCCTGCACCTCTGGTTCCGAAAGGCAGAGCAAAAAGGAGACAGAAGCAGTGCAGCTGGCTGGCTCCTGAAGTCACCCTTGGGCCTCCAGGAGCACACATGGTGTCTTCTAATATACCCACCCTCCACCCCCAAGCATGTGCAAAACAAAAACAATTAAATGTATTAAAAAAATTCTAGTTTAAGTTCATCTTCGGGCATACTGTACCATAGCTTGCTTCAACATTAGCCCGCGTCTCTAGCATGTACATCTATAGATTGATTTCAGTTTTGAGGTACGCCTCGCCCAGTAATTTGGGACTTGATTGAGGGACACTCCATGAGAAACTCGAGGACCCAAGACCATTGCGTCAGAGAGCACTGTGCTCTTGGATGGTGGCTGGATGCCGAGGCCTGCAGCACGGTCCACCTCCGGGCTGTCCACCTTGCGAGCACAGTTCTCCAAGAAGCCGCCTCTGTGATGGATCCTCACCTCCATTTTATCCCCGCCCTGAGTGGTGAAACTGCGGAAGCCTGCTCAGCTTCCCGCCTGTTCTGCTTTGGCTTCTTCCACACAGCCACGACAGAGCGCTTCCGGGCAGAATGCGTGAGCACCAGGTGACCTTTTAAACCTTTTCAGTTAATCTTCAATTGACAAATAAAGTTTCATAGATTCAGCACACACGGTGGAATGGCTAAATCAACTAATTAACACATGCCCCAGTACCTCCCCTGTTCTATGCAGAGAATATTTAACACTTTCTTCAGCAACTATTAGAACACGATTCATTATTAACTATGGAAGCTCATTTCTCTTTGGTTCCCTGATCTCTGGAATTTGGGCTCTAAGTCAATTTTTGCCTTTCTACGCAAGCAATTTTCCTCAAAGCGCGATGGCTTCTCTTTCCTCTTCCAGCTTCTCACACGCTGGCTGTTCCTAGAACCGGCTCCTGTCCCCAGTTCCCTTCTCCCCAGATCTGGGTCTCCATGCCCTGGTGCACAGCAGCCAGCCGGTGTCATCAGACACATTTCCTTGACACTGGGCGACTGTGCAAGGCAAGCAGCAGACGGCTGCGCTTCAGAGTAATGCAACTGCAGCTGCCGAAGTACAGCTGCTGCAGGGAGCGCTGACCACGGCTGCTGCAGGGGAGCGCCGCACGGCCACGGCTGCTGCAGGGGAGCGCTGACCACGGCTGCTGCAGGGGAGCGCCACACGGCCACGGCTGCCGCAGGGGAGCGCCGCACGGCCACGGCTGCCGCAGGGGAGCGCCGCACGGCCACGGCTGCCGCAGGGACCGCCGCACACCCTTGAAACACTAGATCCTCTCTCTTTCCTAAAATTAACTTCCTGACCATTTTAATGGCTTATGTTTCAAATGGTGAGAGAGGCAAGGTTCAGGCCTTTACTGCGGGCGTGGGGGCTGTTCTCATGGTTGGGGGCTGTTCTCATGGTTGGGGGCTGCTCTCATGGCTGGGGGCTGCTCTCATGGCTGGGGGCTGCTCTCATGGTGGGGGCTGTTCTCATGTGGGCTGCTCTCATGGCTGGGGGCTGCTCTCATGGCTGGGGGCTGCTCTCATGGCTGGGGGCTGCTCTCATGGTGGGGGCTGCTCTCATGGTTGGGGGCTGCTCTCATGGTGGGGGCTGCTCTCATGGTGGGGGCTGCTCTCATGGTGGGGGCTGTTCTCATGGTGGGGGCTGTTCTCATGGTGGGGGCTGTTCTCATGGTGGGGGCTGCTCTCATGGTGGGGGCTGCTCTCATGGTGGGGGCTGCTCTCATGGTGGGGGCTGCTCTCATGGTGGGGGCTGTTCTCATGGTGGGGGCTGTTCTCATGGTGGGGGCTGTTCTCATGGTGGGGGCTGCTCTCATGGTGGGGGCTGCTCTCATGGTGGGGGCTGTTCTCATGGTGGGGGCTGTTCTCATGGTGGGGGCTGTTCTCATGGTGGGGGCTGCTCTCATGGTGGGGGCTGCTCTCATGGCTGGGGGCTGCTCTCATGGTTGGGGGCTGCTCTCATGGTTGGGGGCTGCTCTCATGGTGGGGGCTGCTCTCATGGCTGGGGGCTGCTCTCATGGCTGGGGGCTGCTCTCATGGCTGGGGGCTGCTCTCATGGCTGGGGGCTGCTCTCATGGCTGGGGGCTGCTCTCATGGTTGGGGGCTGCTCTCATGGTGGGGGCTGCTCTCATGGTGGGGGTTGCTCTCATGGTTGGGGGCTGCTCTCATGGCTGGGGGCTGCTCTCATGGCTGGGGGCTGCTCTCATGGCTGGGGGCTGCTCTCATGGCTGGGGGCTGCTCTCATGGTCGCATGTCTTGAACGCCCCTGGAGCTCGGCCTGCATCTGCCCCACAGCAATGAACTGCCTCACGGCCCTGGACGTGGGTCGAGGGAGGAGCACATACCGTATTCTCGTGTCTAACAGCTCCTTAATCATTGCCACAACTTCGTCATCCTCTTCGGATCCTAGGAACAATTATTATGAGAAACGATCAGTAGAAGCACTTTGTATTCATCCACCGATGATCATTACTAAATCATGATGATCCTCACTGGAAGCACAGCCAGCCCAAGGGCACACACTTATTTTTTTGTTTTTTTTTTAATACATTTTTTATTATTTCCGCTCATACAAACTTAATAGGTAGACCAGTTCCCTAGCTCCCTCCTCCTCCCCCCCGAACCCCTTGTTCCCCTTCTCTCCCTCCCCATCCCCCAGTGCCTCCTCCCCAATTCCCAGAGAGTCCTTTCTTGTGTATGCCTGACTCTCCTCTTGGTCCTCCTCTCCGATGACGTACAAGGACCCAGTGGCATTTCCCTGAACCCTTTCCCGTGTTCCCCTTAAGCATAGGAGCACTACTGTGGCTGCCAATCCCTTGCCTCCAAGGATCTTGGGAGGGCAAAACTTGTGAGGACACACTTGTGAGCACAGTATTTGTGGGGCAGAGACAGGGGCATCAGCACAGCTCAAGACCAGTATGGTCCCCATGGCGAGCTTCAGGCCAGCCAGACTTATTTAGTGAGACTTTGTCTGAAACAAAACAAAACAAAAACATAAAAGCACTGAACATGTAAGCTGATAATGTGAATAGCTGATGTGGAGAAACATTTGACTCATCAAAGAAAAATTAAGGAAGTCAATTCAGTACTTAGAATATACTGAAATATAAATCCATTTTAGAGACTTTCACAAAATTTATAAACTTTTATCATTCTCAAAGACTGAAAAGAACGCAGAAAAACAGATCACCTGAATTTGCTATAAATCTGACCTACGTTGCGGTGGCAGCTTCAGATTCTTTTCTTTTTGTTTGTTTGTTTAAGAGAATGACCATACCAACTACAGAGGAAAGCCTTCTGGAATTTTCCAAAAGATTCTGGAAATCTGAGCAAAACTGTTGCTTCATTGTGGGTTTTGTTTCATGGTGTGCGTGTGCTCACACGTGCTCCACACTCTACGGTGTGTGTGCTCACACGTGCTCCGCACTCTAGTGTGTGCTCACACGTGCTCCTCACTCTAGTGTGTGCTCACACGTGCTCCTCACTCTACAGTGTGTGTGTGCTCACACGTGCTCCGCACTCTAGTGTGTGCTCACACGTGCTCCGCACTCTACAGTGTGTGCTCACACGTGCTCCTCACTCTACAGTGTGTGTGCTCACACGTGCTCCACACTCTACAGTGTGTGTGTGCTCACACGTGCTCCACACTCTACAGTGTGTGCTCACACGTGCTCCTCACTCTACAGTGTGTGCTCACACGTGCTCCACACTCTACAGTGTGTGCTCACACGTGCTCCTCACTCTAGTGTGTGCTCACACGTGCTCCTCACTCTACAGTGTGTGCTCACACGTGCTCCTCACTCTACAGTGTGTGCTCACACGTGCTCCTCACTCTACGATGTGTGTGCTCACACGTGCTCCTCACTCTACAGTGTGTGTGCTCACACGTGCTCTACACTCTACAGTGTGTGTGCTCACACGTGCTCCACACTCTACAGTGTGTGTGCTCACACGTGCTCTACACTCTACAGTGTGTGCTCACACGTGCTCCTCACTCTAGTGTGTGCTCACACGTGCTCCACACTCTACAGTGTGTGCTCACACGTGCTCCTCACTCTACGATGTGTGTGCTCACACGTGCTCCTCACTCTACAGTGTGTGTGCTCACACGTGCTCCACACTCTACAGTGTGTGCTCACACGTGCTCCTCACTCTACAGTGTGTGCTCACACGTGCTCCTCACTCTAGTGTGTGCTCACACGTGCTCCTCACTCTACAGTGTGTGTGTGCTCACACGTGCTCCTCACTCTAGTGTGTGCTCACACGTGCTCCTCACTCTACAGTGTGTGCTCACACGTGCTCCTCACTCTACAGTGTGTGCTCACACGTGCTCCTCACTCTACAGTGTGTGTGCTCACACGTGCTCCTCACTCTACAGTGTGTGCTCACACGTGCTCCGCACTCTACAGTGTGTGTGCTCACACGTGCTCCTCACTCTACAGTGTGTGCTCACACGTGCTCCTCACTCTACAGTGTGTGTGTGCTCACACGTGCTCTGCACTCTAGTGTGTGCTCACACGTGCTCCACACTCTACAGTGTGTGCTCACACGTGCTCCGCACTCTACAGTGTGTGCTCACACGTGCTCCTCACTCTACAGTGTGTGTGCTCACACGTGCTCCTCACTCTACAGTGTGTGTGCTCACACGTGCTCCTCACTCTACAGTGTGTGCTCACACGTGCTCTACACTCTACAGTGTGTGCTCACACGTGCTCCTCACTCTACAGTGTGTGCTCACACGTGCTCCTCACTCTACAGTGTGTGTGCTCACACGTGCTCCTCACTCTACAGTGTGTGCTCACACGTGCTCCTCACTCTACAGTGTGTGCTCACACGTGCTCTACACTCTACAGTGTGTGTGTGCTCACACGTGCTCCACACTCTACAGTGTGTGCTCACACGTGCTCCTCACTCTACAGTGTGTGCTCACACGTGCTCCTCACTCTACAGTGTGTGCTCACACGTGCTCCTCACTCTACAGTGTGTGTGCTCACACGTGCTCCTCACTCTACAGTGTGTGCTCACACGTGCTCCTCACTCTACAGTGTGTGCTCACACGTGCTCCTCACTCTACAGTGTGTGTGCTCACACGTGCTCCTCACTCTACAGTGTGTGCTCACACGTGCTCCTCACTCTACAGTGTGTGCTCACACGTGCTCCACACTCTACAGTGTGTGTGCTCACACGTGCTCTACACTCTACAGTGTGTGTGTGCTCACACGTGCTCCTCACTCTACAGTGTGTGTGCTCACACGTGCTCTACACTCTACAGTGTGTGTGCTCACACGTGCTCCTCACTCTACAGTGTGTGTGTGCTCACACGTGCTCCTCACTCTACAGTGTGTGTGCTCACACGTGCTCCTCACTCTACAGTGTGTGTGTGCTCACACGTGCTCTACACTCTACAGTGTGTGTGCTCACACGTGCTCCTCACTCTACAGTGTGTGCTCACACGTGCTCTACACTCTACAGTGTGTGCTCACACGTGCTCTACACTCTACAGTGTGTGCTCACACGTGCTCCTCACTCTACAGTGTGTGCTCACACGTGCTCCACACTCTACAGTGTGTGCTCACACGTGCTCTACACTCTACAGTGTGTGCTCACACGTGCTCCTCACTCTACAGTGTGTGCTCACACGTGCTCCTCACTCTACAGTGTGTGCTCACACGTGCTCCGCACTCTACAGTGTGTGTGCTCACACGTGCTCCGCACTCTACAGTGTGTGTGCTCACACGTGCTCCACACTCTACAGTGTGTGCTCACACGTGCTCCACACTCTACAGTGTGTGTGTGCTCACACGTGCTCTACACTCTACAGTGTGTGTGCTCACACGTGCTCCACACTCTACAGTGTGTGCTCACACGTGCTCTACACTCTACAGTGTGTGTGTGCTCACACGTGCTCTACACTCTACAGTCTGTGTGCTCACACGTGCTCCGCACTCTATGGTGTGTGTGCTCACACGTGCTCTACACTCTACAGTCTGTGTGCTCACACGTGCTCCGCACTCTATGGTGTGTGTGCTCACACGTGCTCTACACTCTACAGTCTGTGTGCTCACACGTGCTCCACACTCTACAGTGTGTGTGCTCACACGTGCTCTACACTCTAGTCTGTGTGCTCACACGTGCTCCGCACTCTACGGTGTGTGTGCTCACACGTGCTCCTCACTCTACAGTGTGTGCTCACACGTGCTCCGCACTCTACAGTGTGTGTGCTCACACGTGCTCCTCACTCTACAGTGTGTGTGCTCACACGTGCTCCTCACTCTACAGTGTGTGTGCTCACACGTGCTCCTCACTCTACAGTGTGTGTGCTCACACGTGCTCCTCACTCTACAGTGTGTGTGCTCACACGTGCTCCACACTCTACAGTGTGTGTGTGCTCACACGTGCTCCACACTCTACAGTGTGTGTGCTCACACGTGCTCCGCACTCTACAGTGTGTGTGCTCACACGTGCTCCACACTCTACAGTGTGTGCTCACACGTGCTCCTCACTCTACAGTGTGTGCTCACACGTGCTCCACACTCTACAGTGTGTGTGCTCACACGTGCTCCACACTCTACAGTGTGTGCTCACACGTGCTCCACACTCTACAGTGTGTGCTCACACGTGCTCCTCACTCTACAGTGTGTGCTCACACGTGCTCTACACTCTACAGTGTGTGTGCTCACACGTGCTCCTCACTCTACAGTGTGTGTGCTCACACGTGCTCCTCACTCTACAGTGTGTGCTCACACGTGCTCCTCACTCTACAGTGTGTGCTCACACGTGCTCTACACTCTACAGTGTGTGTGCTCACACGTGCTCCTCACTCTACAGTGTGTGTGCTCACACGTGCTCCTCACTCTACAGTGTGTGCTCACACGTGCTCTACACTCTACAGTGTGTGCTCACACGTGCTCCTCACTCTAGTGTGTGCTCACACGTGCTCCACACTCTACAGTGTGTGCTCACACGTGCTCCTCACTCTACGATGTGTGTGCTCACACGTGCTCCTCACTCTAGTGTGTGCTCACACGTGCTCCTCACTCTACAGTGTGTGTGCTCACACGTGCTCCACACTCTACAGTGTGTGCTCACACGTGCTCCACACTCTACAGTGTGTGCTCACACGTGCTCCTCACTCTACAGTGTGTGCTCACACGTGCTCCTCACTCTAGTGTGTGCTCACACGTGCTCCTCACTCTACAGTGTGTGCTCACACGTGCTCCTCACTCTACAGTGTGTGCTCACACGTGCTCCTCACTCTACAGTGTGTGTGCTCACACGTGCTCCTCACTCTACAGTGTGTGCTCACACGTGCTCCGCACTCTACAGTGTGTGTGCTCACACGTGCTCCTCACTCTACAGTGTGTGCTCACACGTGCTCCTCACTCTACAGTGTGTGTGTGCTCACACGTGCTCCTCACTCTAGTGTGTGCTCACACGTGCTCCACACTCTACAGTGTGTGCTCACACGTGCTCCGCACTCTACAGTGTGTGCTCACGTACGTAGTAGTCTTCTTATGAACATACTCCATGAAAGGTCTTCACGGGTGGGGCGATGACTCAGGGAGTGAAGGTGCTGGCGTCAGTGTCATGAGGACCCCCCACCCCCACGCTTGTGAAATCCAGCTGCGGCTGTGTGCCAGCTGGGAACTCCAGCACCGGGAGCTCGCTGCTCGCCAGCCTGGCTCAGGGTCAGTGGAGACAGTTGCAGGGAGCAAGGCAGACGCGACAGATGTGGGCGTCTGATGCTTTTCTGTGACCTAGCTTGCGTGAACATGGGCATGTGCACTCGGCACACACATACAGGCAGTGCCCGCACCCACACGCATTCTCCATGCGCCTATAAACACAAAAGAGAAACAGGCAATCTACGCCTAGCACACGTACATGCACAGTAAAGTAGCGGGGAGCGGGATGAGGACGGGGAGCATAGCCGTTAGACTGTTCTGGTTCTGAGACAGATGTCACCCCGAAGCCCTGGCTGGCCTGGAGCTTGTCACGCAGAGCAGGCTGGTCACGTGTGTGCTGGCTACGCTCTTTGCTCTACCTCCGAAGCACTGTGATCACAGACGTGCGTCACACTCTTACTGTCACACCTTTAATAGTAAACTTAAAGTATCTCCCAGGCACCCAGAGCAAACATTAGTCACCTGTTGAACTCTTAGTACTCTCTCTACCCTCAAACATGTAGTGATTACTCTATTATTTTTCTGAATGCACGAAAATCTTCCTAACTGCAGCAATTAGCCTGCACTGTTGCTGATAAATCACTATCAAAGACTTAAGGGAACAAGGAGTTTATTTTTTCTTATGATTGTCCAGTTATAGCTCTCAGCCCAGCATACACAAGAGAACTCACAGTGTGTGCTCACATGTGCTCCACACTCTACAGTGTGTGTGCTCACACGTGCTCCACACTCAACACCAGGGCTGAGGGAACTGGTCACACTATTTCTACACAATGGCTGAGAGAGGGACGATCCTTATTGGCCAGACCAGCGTGTTTGGCCAAGTGTACACAGGATGCCTCTAAAACCAGAGCCATAGGATGACTGTGCCAAGTTTTGCTATAGCCTTGGCATAGCTTGAATCACAGCTATGGGTCACAGGTAATTCAGCTTCTCTGTGATGACTGCAGGAGAAAAGAAAATCTTTTTTCTCCAGGGTGGTTACTTTAGGGCAGAAATAAAACCTTGCTTTGGAACTCCACCCTTTGGCTCCTTCCTTCCAAAAGGATTTGCATTCTTATGGTTGGGAGCCTTCTCAAAGAATCTTGCCCTCAAGCTGGGCCTGTCGTATTATCCAACTTAAGAGCAGGCTTTGGTTTACTACTGGAGCTAATCTCTTTAACAGCTGACATTTTGTTCTCTGCTTCTTCTTGGTTTAACCTTTAAGTTCGCTATTGCATTTTTCATCATCAAATCTTTCAGTTTCTTCTTTCGCCTGATTCCTCGCTTTTTTTTCATAACTCTGAAGACAACTGAAAAGCAGCCATATCACATTGTCAAGACTACACTGCTTTGAAATTCCTCCTCTAAGCACTCCAGCTTAACTTCAGGCGAGCTTTCAGGACGAGGGCAAAACCTCACTAAACTCTCAGCCAACATATGGCTTCATGTCGCTCGTCCAGTTGCAACACAGTCTCTGTTCCCCTCTGGACCACCACAAGCTGGGCTTCCACTGCCTGCATCTCTCACAGCATTGCTCTCCTCAGAGCTCTCACGAGAAAGGCCCATTTGGCCCCCTTACCAAGACTCAAAGACTTTCCCAGCACAAAGTCCCAAAGTTCTCCATATTTCTCCCAACAAACAGTTCCAAAGGCGCACTAGCCACATCACAGCATTGGCCATACTGCTGGGTACCAACTTATCTCAGCTTCACAAATTGCTCCACATTGTGGTACCAGATGCTCTTAATCTCACAGCAATACCCCACTCCCGGTACCAACTTCTGTAATGGTTACTCTTTTTTTTAAAATTTTTATTATTATTATTATTTATTCAACTGTGCGCATGTGTGTGTGTATGTGCGCGCGCACGTGTCTGTGTGTGTGTAGAACCACGGACGAATTCGCGAACCACCATGGCCGCCTCCACCTCCTTCTGCCCCGGGATTCACAGGCTCCGCCCTACCAGGACCAGAAGCGCAGGCCGCCCCCGCTTCTGCCCGGCGTCTATATGTGGGATCTGGGATCCGAACTCAGGACCTTCCGCCTGCAAGGCAGAGGCTTAACCCCTGAGCCACCTCTCCAGCCCTGTAATGGTTACTCTTAACTATTGCTGTGAGAGAACATCCAAAGGGAGAGAACGACTAAAGGAGAAAAAGAAACTTATTCACCTTATGGTTCCAGAGGGGAGAATCAATCTTTCATGGCACAGGCGACATGACTGGTGGCAGGCTATGTCAGTGTACACTGGATAGTGGCCTAGTGGGTGATGACTGAAGGATGGAGCATTCCTGGAGAGTTTCTCTTCTTCCCAGTCTCCTGTTCTATGGATCCTTTTATCTGGCCGACTACTAGCAGGTTCCAATCAGATCTAGGGCTGTCTTTGTATTGTAACTGTATTGATCTAGATAATTTCTTTGGGTGGTCTCAGCTGATCTTAAGTTAGTGCCAGGTGTGTCAAGTTGACACCCAGGATTAACTATCACAACCCTAATGACCTGAGTTTCATGGCTGGAACCTGAGGCTGCAGTGACTCAATCTATGAACAAGCTGCAGGGTGAGGGAAGCTACAGGATAAGAGGTGCAGGAGAAGCGGCCAGAGCTCACCAGGGACCCTGCCCAGTAAGGGGAAAGGAGGCAACTGACTGCAAAATGTTATCCTCTGACCTCTCTGCACTCACCCCCTAAAATAAAAATAGACTTTTAAAAAATTAGATTCATATACCATAGTTAACATACATTTGAAACTTTTTAAATGAACGAAACAATGTATACGAAGTTATATACATTTTAGAGCTAAATATATTATATGATAAAAATCTGTAGTCCCGCTAGTGGCTTGGTGACCCACCAGAACTGGATGGTAAGACCCTACTGCTGAAGACACCACATGCTCTGGTCAGGACACAGACAGCAAACCAGTGCTGAGAAGGAGGCTTCCCAACTCTCGGGGCCAGAAGGTGAGATGCATGAAAAGGTCATAATGAAACCCACTATGCGTGTGACTTTGGCTCTGTTAGTGAGGCAAAGGCTGCTCTTCATTCATAGAGAAGGCCACACCTTGAGGGCAATACCTTCAGGGAAGGCTTCCATGCATAAAATGCAAATTCTTTTCAAAGCAAAAAATCAAAGACCAAAGCTCCAAAGGAGAATCTCCAAGAATCTTTGTGTCAGTACAAAGAAGGTGAAACAGCTGTGAACCGAGGGCCAGTCTCCTCTCAGGTTATAGTAGAATTTGGCTATGTCATGTACCTACATGTGATACTGGTTTTAGAGGCGTTAAAGATACAAGAGTGAAGAAGTTGTGGATTCCTCCTCCAAGGTTTCAGAGAGCAACTGAAGCCAGGCAATTGTGGCAGGATTGGAAATCCCTGGAAGTCCAGGAAGGGCATTTCATGCTGTGGATTTGAAGCCTAGATTGCTGTTGAAGTGAAGATGCTAGAGATGCCAGAGCCAATGTGGGACATCTGTCAAGGAGTGATGTGTTCTGCTCTAGAGAGGCAGAAATGAAGCCCTTCGGAACTGAAATGATTTCAAGAGGTTCACAGGCTGGACTTGGAGCTACAGAACTTGGAGTTTGCCCTGTGGTTTCTGCGCTTGTTATGGACCAGTCTTTTCTGGATATGCTCCTATTCCCTTTTGGAATGGGACTGATTGTGCAATTGTATGTTGGAAGTATGTAACTGTCTTCTGTTTTTATAAGAGGTCACAAGAAATTGTCTTGAGAGACTTTGCACTCTATGTATAATCTGTGGGGACTTCTGTCTGCTACAGGAGCATATGTCTGAGTCTTCAGCTGACGTTAATGTCTGAGGAGGTTTTAGCAGCTGAAGGAGGTGGACCCTTACTGGAGGGAGGCCAGCAACAAGGGCCTTGAGGTTAACAGCCTGCTCTTGCAGTTGGCTGCTTGCTTGCTCTGCCTGCATGAAGGCTGCATGACCTGAACCGCCTCCAGTTTTCTGCCACATGCCTTTTTTACCATGACGGACTGTATCTCCCTCTGGAATCATGAGCCAAAGAAATAGCCCCTGGTTTTCCTTAAGCTGTCTGTTCACTGTCTCACAGCAACAGAGAAAGGTAACTGCAACAGAGTAAAACAAGTATATGCTCATAAAATGTTATTTGAGAATCTATATTCCTACCACTTCTGAAATGAGGGCAACTGTGACTGAAGTAGAAAAGTCAACAAGAAGATAAGCACTAACTACTGGACGCCATGTTACCTGCTTCTCCAGGGGGGGTTTCCTCCGTCACTAGGGGTAAGCCAGATGCAAAGAAGTCCATAATTGTTGCATAAATATCTGGCTTCAGTAAATTCCAGTCTAATTCTTCATTTTCCTATAAAAGTGAAAAGAAAACGCTGCATTTATAGCCAATGCAAAGACAAAATCAGAGCACTATCTCCTACCCTTCAAGGATCTTTAAAATATAGCCTACTACACAATAGCTCCTATTTTTGCAGAAAATATGGCAGTCATCACTCTTACAGAGTTCACTCACTCGTCAACTTCATCAAATCATGTTCTAAAACACTCACGTGCTTGGTGCACCAGTCTGAGGACCCGAGTCTGAACTTCAGCCCCCCAGGAAGAGGATCCACGGAGCTCACCGATCAGCCTCTCTAGAGGAATCCCTGCGCTCCCTGGGGCTTACTGACCACTCGAGATGACTCGGCGTCCCTGGGGCTTACGGAACAGTCACTCTAGATGAACAGGTGAGCTCTAGGTTTATTGAGAAATCTGCTTTAAAAATTATGGTAGAGAGTGATTGATGACGATATCTGACCTCAACCTCTGGCCTCCACATACACGTACGGGCAGCCACAACACAAACACACCCATACACATCTGCCACACTCACAAAGTCATGATTTTTCATATGTTATGAAGTTAAAATGATGAACATATTCTATCTGTACAGATGATAATAAAGATTTCTACGCTCCTCAAGAAAACAGGAAATAAATGCTTGACTGAATAAAATAAGGCATCCTATAACTTGAAAAGTCCATTTCTGACTGCAGGGTCCTGGCTGCCACGTAGCTGTGACCCTGGTCACTGTGCTAGAAGTTGGGACTGACAGCGATGTTGGCTTCCTAGAGAAGGTCAGGCGCTTGACCTCTATGCTTGGCCAACTTCTTTCCATAAATCAGAAGATAGTGTCATGGCTTGAACGTGAGCTGCCCTAAGAGGTCGTACGCTCGACTCTTCAGCTGATGCTAATGTCCGGGGTGGTGGCAGCTCAGGAGGTGGAGCCTTCCTGGAGGAAGGCGCGCTGCAGGGAGAGCCCGAGGTTCCCAGCCTGCTGCTTCTCGCTTGCCTCACTTCCTCTGCTCTAGACGACTGTGGAGACCCAGCCGGATGCTTCTGCCGATGCCTTCTGCTGTGACTCGGGCAAATGGCCTGAATCCCTCTGGAACCCTGAGTCAAATCAACAACTGTCTTCCTAGCTGGTTGTAGCATTGTCTCACAAGGAAGGATTAATAAATTCCTAAATAGTAATAAAATATAAAAAAAGAAAGACAACATGCCTTGTTCCAGCGTTTCAAAGGGAAAGTTATTCAGGAGCGAAAACTACTAAATATACCTAGACTCATGATGCTATCAGCTAGAATTTGTGTTTAAATACTGCTGAAAACTGATAAGAAGAGAATGCCATAAGGCAAGGAAAACTGAGAGACAGTCTGTGAGTGCTACTGACACAGACGTGACGCCTGAGCGTGTGCAAGCGTGCGCGTGGCATGCCTGTGACGCCTATACATGATTATCTCTCTCTGATTATTTGAGGCATGGTTTTGCCATATAGCCAGACTAACCTGGACTTGTAATTCTCTTGCCTGTGTATCCCATGTGCTGGGATTACAGGCCTCTGCACTAGTCTGACAGTGACAACACACATCATTCGAAGAAGGAGCAGATATCCCAGTAATCAGAAGCTCGACTACCAGGGAAGTATCTATGGTAAAGAGTGCAACCCTAGACTCCTGACCCTTGGGCAGCAGAGCTGCAGTTAGAGCCGGCTGAGGCCTGTCCCCAGAAACAAAGAAGGGAAGCAGCGTCAGGCTGTGTGCATAAGACAGGCAGCAGGAACACTGCAGCTACACATATAGGAAACAGCAAACAATGTATAGAAGCCCAGGGGATGCCAGAAGGGGAGACGGGATGACAGAGGCCAAGCGAACGTGGGTCTGTCATGAGAAAGCTGAGGGAGGGGCCCGTGACTTAAGTTCAGGGCACGTACGGCATCACCACAGTTGATACACAGTGTTCTTTTTGGTGCATGCTGGGTAAGCAGTTTCTTACTAATTTAGAGACTTAAAAATAAAGCAGCCGGAAGTAGATGATACGGCTGAGCGGGAAAGGAGCCTGCTTGAAAACCTGGTGACCTGCGTTTGACACCCAGAAGCCCACATGGTAGGGGCTTGCGAAAGAGCCTCTGTCTTCTACCACACGCCATGGCATGCATTGTGCCTGCCCTTATGCAGTCCCTCTTCCTCCTCTTCTTCCCCACCTCTCTTCTCCCTCCCTCCCTTTCTTTTTTCTTTGCCTCCTGCCCTCCCAAATAATAAGGCATTTAAAGAAGAGGAACAGCTAGGCCAGTGAGATGGCTGATGACATGAGAGCCACCTGAGGAACCCACGTACAGATGTGGGGGGAAGCAACCCACAGGGCTCTCGTCTACATGTGCCCTGTGACCACGCATGCGCGCATGCACGAATGAACACAGCTATAGAGATACTTTTTTCCAGTGACTTTCTCTAAATATTGAATTAGATTGCAAATTGTGACATTTGGCGGCTCCCAAGAACTGCAGCCCCCTGTTCTCACCTCTGAAACTCTGTGATATAACATGGACTATGGGTAAACACACAAGCATGTATACACGCACACACACGCATGAACACGCACACGCGTGAACACGCACGCACACACACGTGGGCCAGGAGACGGTCTTACCTTGCAGAGAAAGGTCGCGCTGCAGTACCTGACAGGCGCACATGGAACAGTGCCTGGCATTTACCTGCCTCTTCCTTTACAGCACGACTTAGAGCAGGAGTTACTGCAATGCTACGTGGAGCTGAAATTTCAGTCCTGCGAGGCTGACTCTTGCTGTGGGGTCGTTATTAACCGTGGACACTGCATTTAACCTGCTGCGGCTGCACAGCCACATCTGGGATCACAACCAATTGAAACTTGACAACTGTCTGAAATAATTAGCTTGGCAAGCCTAAGACTTCCCTGGAGATTTTCACTAGCGGTGTGTGTAAAGCATCAGGAATAGGAATTCTAGATGGTGGGGCCATGTTTCTGTTCTCAGCAAAAGAGAGGCCTGTGCAGACTAAACAGCCAGATCTTATCTCAACAAACCAACAAACAAACAGACAGACAGACAGACAGACAGACAGACAGAGTGGAGGAAGGGGGGAGAAGAATGGAAATTCTCGAGTGGGTACTGGATTCAGGAAAAAAATGAAAGCCTTCTTATCTAATTATGTAACCTGACCATACCTTTGTGACAGTGATGAAATCTGGTCCAAAGAAAACACTTTTCACTCCTTCGATCCTGAACAACTGCCTGTGAACCAGAAGGAAGACGGTGAAGTGCTATGAAGAAGCCAAACGAGGCGAGGAGAAGCTCGGCTCTGCAGCGCGTCCCCAGCGAAGAGCAAGCGCTCGATGCTCGAGGCCACGGGTCTCCCCCTCCTGTATTGGCCCAAGAGAAATGGCCGCAGCGTCTCACGGCTGCTGTGATCGGCACGGCCTCCAGTCCAGCACTGTCGCCAGCTGGTGAGGAGTGTGGTGCAGGGAGGAAGGGCAGTGCAGCCACGGCCTGGGACTCAGAGACTCGGAACACTTCAGGGGTCTCCCTGAGACTCGCTCCCACCGCCAAAAGCTGACATCTGAGTGCTGGGTGCGCTGAGAGACGCCAGGGACAGCGGTGACAGACTGGCGTCCCCTTGGGAATTTACAGTCCGCAGCAAAAACATTCCCTCGGACAACTCAGAGACCATCAGGACAAAGAAACAAGAGCTCTGCAGGACTTGGTTCTAGTTGGCTGAAGACAATGAATTCCGTGGATCCGTGAAACACACTGTGTGCATGTGCACGCATGTGCGCGTGCATGATGGAGAGTTCGAACCCAGAGTCTTGTGCATGTTAGACAAGAACTGTCACTAAGCTGCGTTTCTAGATCTTACGATTTATAATATATGAACTTGTGGGGGGACCCTCACTGGGCAGCCCAGACTGACCTTGACCTCCTCACTCTTCTCGGCCACACAAGTGCTGACATCATGTTACGTGAACACATAAAAAACTTCAGGCCGGGCACGGCAGCTCAGCTTCTGATCCAGCACCAGCAGACAGATACAGGAAGATCAGAAGTTCAAGGTCAGCCTGGGTGACATCAGCCTATTCCGAGAAGCAGTGTCCTTCCACAACCCTCCGAATCCTGTCAGTGCGCCTGCGCGCTCTTCTCCAGGGACCCTCTGACCACGGCACCTGTCCTTTGTGCGTCTGTGTGTGTGCCGTGCACGCGGATGTGCGCGTCAGAGGCGCGGCTCAGGGGCTGGGAGGATGGAGGCGTGTTTCTCCACCATCCTCTGCCTCAGTCCCTGGAGGCAGGTTCGGCCGACTAGCCAGGAAGCTCCCAGGATCCCCCTCTCTCCCGCCAATACTGAGGCTACAGGCACGGTCATTCCTGATTTTCTGCGCACGCTGGGGATGCAGCTTACGCAGCAGGCATCTCCCCGGGCACCTCTCCAGCCTGGTCGTTCTTGGTCACGCTGTGCCTGTCCACAACTCGCCTTCTGTCTAACAGTGTGCAGTGCCAGGGGCTTGGAAACAGCTCAGTGGCAGAGATGCTGCCCCCCGACGCGCGCTGAGGCCAAGGTGTGGCCCTATGCTGCAAGGCATAAGCACCTCGGGGATTTGGGGGGATAGGAAACACGGACAAGTGAGGGCGGTGGACACAGTCTACCTAACATTTCCTGTTGCCAAACACTCAGCTTGTTTCTAACTTACTCCCAACATTACCAACACACTGCAGGTACACACAGCAGTTCCCCGTGAAGCTGTGAAACCATCAGACAGCTCCCCACTTACTAAGTGAAACGACCAGAAAAACCAAGAGAAGAGGGAAAGGCACTTTAAGAACGCTGTCACCGAAGGGCGAGCAATAGGTGCTGAGATGTGAGTGCTCTTATCTACTAGAGTCAGACACGCGATCGTGCCCATCGCCCCGGCCTCTCTGAACGCAGCGCCCACAAGCACGCGATGGAAGCACCCCCAGAGGCAGTCACCTCAGCTCTGTTTTCCAAACATGCTCAGCACACGTGACCGCGTGAACCTCCTCAGGGCTGGGAGGCAACACGTGCTGGCCCTGGGTCTGCAGAGACACTACCAACACAGTTCTTACAGCAAAGCAGCCGCCAGCCTCGCTGTGTCCTGCCATCTCCCACTGCAGCTCAACACACTTCTGTGGCCCTGGAAACACCTCATGACTCGTCTTACACGTCATGCCACGCCCAGACAGTCAGCTACCCGCCTCGTGAAATCAAACAAGTAGTCTTAAAAACCAAGAATTCTGGCCTGGAGAGATGGCTCAGGAGTTAAACCTCTGCCTCGCAAGCAGAAGGGCCTGGGTTCAGATCCCAGTTCCCACGTAAAAACTCCAAATGGGGCAGTCAGCAATTCTAGTCCTGGAAAGCAGAGACTGGGAAACCCCAGACCGAAGCCAAGAGGAGGAAGAGCAATCCAAGAAGATTCCCAAAGTCACTCTTGGGCCTCCATAGGCACAGACAAGTGCCCTCTGACACACGCGCGCACACACACACACACGCACACACGCACGTATAAATAAAAAATAAAGGAAGGAACATTTTTAAAAAGCTTGTTTCAGGCCGGCATGGTGAAACACTGCAGTGACGTAACGGGGTGCAGGCATGCAAGGCCGGCAGCTGCGGGTGCGCTCGGGCTAGACCAGCTACAAAGCTGTCTCAGATTCGAGAGAGGCTGGTAAGATGCTTCAGCCGGGCACAGAGCAGGCGGCTGCATGTTCCTTGGAGCGCACACTACTGACTTCTAGTTCGTCACGCCGTCCTCTGACCCCCACACACGTCACGCCCCCCCCCCTTACAGAATTACAGAAATTCACCGGGACCGCCAAGCGGTGGACTTGTTCCTCAAGGAACAGATACAATGTTTACCCACTGTCGGAGGACCTCAGCTTTCCAACTCTCCTTACCACTTCCCAATCTCAGCTCTTATTTCTCAGTCTCTCCTGAGAAGATAAAACATTCTCTACTGAACAAAGTCTGGGTTGCCCATGAACAGACGAATACGAGCAAAGCCAAGAGCGAACCTGGCCAGAGGGGAGCGGAACGCGGAGGCCAGCGTGGGAAAGTCCATGGTCCTCGTCTCAAGAACAGGCTTTCCTGGTATGAACTTCAGGCTGTTGGGATTTGGCGTGTCTTGTGTTTGAATGAACATGAACCGCACTGAAAAACCAAAGGAGAGAAAGAACGTTATCCTAGAAAAAAGTTACGTTTATAGACTATGCGGTGCTCATTTTTAGAGAAACAGAAGGAAAGTCTAGCAAAATTTTAGCTCCCACGCTGAAAAGCCAAGAACAAGAGAGGCAAGGGTCAACACACCACAACTCCACTGCAAAGATCACATTTCAAATTACTTTAAAGTCTTATTTTCATATCCAGTTCTAGTACTGATGAAAACCAAAGTATATAACATAGCAAGACTATCCACAGAATCATAATAGTTAATTTTGATAAAAAAAATTCAAAATTAGATATCTCAAAGTCTCTATAAAAGCTAGAAACTGACCACAGAGGCATTTGAATCAAAATAGATAAATGATAACATAAAATATAGAGTCTTTTGAATCAAACTCTACTTGCAGCTTCTTCATAAAACTTGGAATGAAAAATCCTTTATTGCCAGTTACCGTCCCAGAGCGCGTGTTCTACACCATGAAATTTCATAGGTCCGTGTGCTCTGAAGCGCAAGACAGCAACGGGGAAAACAAACACAACTGTTCCTCGCGTAACCTACTTCCCCTGCGTGCGGCAGGTCTGCACGTGCTGCATGCAGCACGCCCGTGCAGGACACGTGCAGGGTTGGCGCTCTCCTTCCCCACGTGAGTTCTGGCATGACTCGGGCCATCGGACCGGTGCCAAGTGCTTTTATCTACTAAACTATCTCAAAGGCCCCCCTTACGTGCTTATCCTAAGTCTCTGAATTTACAGGTTCTCATGTGCATGACCCACAAAACCTACCACCGATTCCCTAAGTTTCTGGAACCAACTCTGCTCCGAAAGAAGTGAAATGCTACCTGTGCTGCGCAAGGCTGGGCGCAGTGGGAAGAGCGGCCGTCCGACCCACAGGTGCAGAGCTGGCTTCCGAGCGGCCGGGCTTGCCGCATGGCAGAACCTACACTTAAAACAAACAGGAGGTCCATCAGCGGCATCGCAGGCGCCCCAACTGTTTGTCTTAGTAGACGCCTCACTCTGGTCAGGCTCCGCCTTGAGTGCCGCGATTACAGACATGGGCCGCCACGCCAGGAAGACAGCTGGACTTTTAAAGTCAGTTTCTACTTCTCTCTCATAAAGACATGCAAAATTTAAATGTGACGAGCAGTAAAAATGATGACATAGCTGTCATGGTCAGGCACAGGTGTCAACTTGACTGTTGAGGGTTTGAGCTCCAGGCACCTTTGTAGAGAATTAGTGGTTGGGTTAAGCCCAGAGCAAACCTGCAGGAGATTGTCTGGCTGATGGGGAAGGCCCAGCTCATGGTGGGATTAGGCCCTGGAATAAAGTATAGAGAGCTGATTGAGAGTCGGCATCCTTGTGAACCAGACATGTGGCCAGACTTCATGGTCTGCCAAGTAAGCATCGTCCCTTTCTCAGCCATTATGCCCTGGTGTTGGTGTGTGCTCTCCCGTCAAGCTGGACTATGAGCTGTAACCAGACTATCCTAAGAAAATAAACCCCTCGTTCCCTTAAGCTGTTTGATGATTTATCAGCAACCATGTAGGCAAACTGTAACAATAGCCAACTGCATTTTCCAGCTGCGTTATCTCCATTTGGCAAGGGAGTAAAAATCTAATAGAGGTTCGTTCACTTGGTAATCAGAAGTGTCCAGGATAAAGTAAGACCTAGGTGTCAGACAGAGATGCACGGTGATCTAAGCCTGCAACTAGCATGCTGACTTTCACCTTATCCTCACAAGAACTTAAGGCCAGGTGACAGAACTGCATGGCTGAAAGTATGACAGAAGTGCGGTGCTGTGAACTTTCCTTCCTTTCCTGTCACTGAGATGCAATTTCTTTCACTTAGGAATAAAATACATACCAAAAAGGATTGATTTTTAGACTTGAGTCCTACCCAAAATATCTCACTATGTACAGACAAATGTTCTGTGGGCCAAACATTTGCAGCCCCAAATGTAGTCAACTGGTGCTTCAGTGTTTCAGAGTCTGAAGTTCCACAGTGTGAAATGAACAGTTGCTGAAGACAGCAATCCCATTCCTATGCTCCTTGTCAACAAACATTTTAATCCAGCGTCTGTATTTCACTCCTATTGATAGAGTTAACTGGCTCTATTGGAGAGAGTTAACTGGCTATTTCTCAAGCTTTGAGAAAGTAAAACCAGTAGTAATAATAATAATAATAATAAAACTCCCACTAGAGAAGGAAATAGGAACGCTTAAGAGTCATGGGAAACTTCAGACCTCTGATGGGAATTCTTAAATCCCTTACTTTAAAATTTATTGAAAATACCACATCCATGTTCCCAGATGTTTTACTTTCTGCCTGAGTGCCTTTCTTTCAACCCTAGTGTTTAAAAGCGATAGTAAAGATTAATTTTAATGAACTCTGATTGTTTCACAATATGCATGGCTAGCACAGAAGTCACATCTGTACCCACACACGGTCACTCTTCCCAAAGCCCTAAAAACCTCCTGGTTGTTTCTCCCTAAAATAAGCAGGAAGCGATCAAGAGGTTATATCACTTTTTCCCCTTACAAAACCAGAGTTCTGTTCTGAAATTCCCTAATTCTTCCCGCTCCAGTTACTTCCAAGTGCCAGGGATAAGCTAAGGCCCTTGCGGTGCCAGCGCGGAAGGGCTGCGGGCTCTCGCGGGGCGCAGGATCAGCCGGCTGGGCACCCGGTGACCCCGCGGGCGCCCGGTGGCCCCGCTGGCCACGATCCTGCACCAGCGGCGCGGCACCAGCGGCGCGGCACAGCTGGCGGGTCCGTCGCCTTCCGCGGCCCCGCGTGGAGCCCACGCGCTCACGTGCCCCCCGCTGCCTCCCCCGCGGGGCCCGCGCGCGGGCGGCGCCGCAAGTGCTCGGCCAACGGCTGCGGCCGTCGTGGTCGCCACGCGGCACGGGCGGGGCGCTGGACGCGCAAACGCCGCGGGACTCGGGAGAGCGCGGGCGGGCGAGGGTGTCCGAGGACCCCGGAGGGTCGAGAAGGCCGAAGGTGGGCGACCGACGGAGCCCCTCGCCACCTGCGGCCCCAGTGCTCGTGGGTCGCGCGCCCGGGGCCCCGAGAGCTGCCCGCGGCGCCCCTTCCCCGGCGCTCCGGCCGAGGGACGGCGGCTCGGGCGGGAGGGCGGAGCGCTGCGCGGCCCGGCGGCCGACACCTACCGCCGGCACAGCCGGGCCCCGGCGGCCGCGGCTCCCCAGGCTCGCGCGGCGGCCGCCATCGCCAGGCTCCAGGCGCAGGCGCAGACGCGCCTCCGCGGCGCCCGCAGGTCGTGCGCAGGCGCGAACCGCACGGAGTGCGCGCGCGAAGCGCCCCCTGCAGGCCGCGGGCGCTGCGGACGGCGCCTGAGCTGAGGTGCGGGCGGGGCGCGGGCGCGGCGGGGCTGGGGCGCGGGCACGGCGGGGCGCGGGCGCGGCTGGGCTGGGGCGCCGGCACGGCTGGGCTGGGGCGCGGGCACGGCTGGGCTGGGGCGCGGGCACGGCTTGGCTGGGGCGCGGGCACGGCTGGGCTGGGGCGTGGGCACGGCGGGGCACGGGCACGGCTAGACGAGCGCGGCGGGGCGCGGCTGGGCTGGGGCGTGGGCACGGCTGGGCTGGGGCGCGGGCACGGCTGGGCTGGGGCGCGGGCACGGCGGGGCACGGGCACGGCGGGGCACGGGCACGGCTGGGCTGGGGCGCGGGCACGGCGGGCACGGGCACGGCTAGACTGGAGCGCGGGCGCGGCTGGGCTGGGGCGTGGGCACGGCGGGGCACGGGCACGGCTAGACGAGCGCGGCGGGGCGCGGCTGGGCTGGGGCGTGGGCACGGCTGGGCTGGGGCGCGGGCACGGCTGGGCTGGGGCGCGGGCACGGCGGGGCACGGGCACGGCGGGGCACGGGCACGGCTAGACGGGCGCGGGCGCGGCGGGGCGCGGGCACGGCTGGGCTGGGGCGCGGGCACGGCGGGCACGGGCACGGCTAGACTGGAGCGCGGGCGCGGCTGGGCTGGGGCGCGGGCACAGCTAGACTGGAGCGCGGGCGCGGCTGGGCTGGGGCGCGGGCGCGGCTAGACTGGAGCGCGGGCGCGGCTGGGCTGGGGCGCGGGCACGGCTGGGCGCGGCTGGGCTGGGGCGCGGCTGGGCTGGGCTGGGTTGGGCGCAGCTGGGCTGGGCTGGGCTGGGGCGCGGGCACGGCTGGGCTGGGCTGGGGCGCGGGCACGGCTGGGCGCGGCTGGGCTGGGGCACGGCTGGGGTGGGGCGCGGGCACGGCTGGGCTGGGCTGGGGCGCAGGCACGGCTGGGCGCGGCTGGGCTGGGGCGCGGGCGCGGCTGGGCTGGCACGGCTGGGCTGGGGCGCGGGCACGGCTGGGCGCGGCTGGGCTGGGCGCGGCTGGGCTGGGCGCGGGCACGGCTGGGCTGGGGCGTGGGCGCGGCTGGGCTGGGCTGGGGCGCGGGCGCGGCTGGGCTGGCACGGCTGGGCTGGGGCGCGGGCACGGCTGGGCGCGGCTGGGCTGGGGCGTGGGCGCGGCTGGGCTGGGCTGGGGCGCGGCTGGGCTGGGGCGTGGGCGCGGACACCGCGCTCCCCTGGGCACAGGTGCTGCTCCCCTCCAGCCTGGCACAGCGTGTGCCGCGCGCCGAGGGCCGCTGCCCGCTGTGGCCCGAGCCCGCCCTCCGCAGCCGGCGTCTCCTCTTCGTAGTGTCAAAGCCGCTGGGCGCAGCGTCTTCCATGGCTTCTCGCTCCTCTTTGCTTAGTGCTGGGATTTTCCAGGCTCCGCCCTCCAGAACCGGGATCCGAACTCAGGACCTTCTTTCTGCTTGTGAGGCAGCCTTAACCCCTGAGCCATCTCTCCGGCCCTAGCCATAATTTTTATATGCATTTAAACTCACAGTCACTTAGGGCTGTAATCTACCTCAGGCGTTTCTTGCAAAAGGAGGCTTCTAGGTTACTTGCCGAGCATCCTCTAATCTAAAGGTTTAGAGGGCATTTTTGTCTTTTTTCAAGGATGGCTGTGACTGCCTGCCGTGGCCAACCCCTCGGAATCCTTCACCACATCTGGCAGATGGAAGCTTCACCATGTATGGTAGGTAACATCCTCAGGCTCTGAGGATGATGGGGATGTGCAGGTCACCGCCATTAAGCCACTTTAACCCTTGGCTAAATTTCCTGCGTGATGGGCTTTCACCTTATTACACTGAGTAATTCTCTCCTACGTACATTTATTAGTCAACTTTTGTTCATTTTGAATTTACCAATGACTATGGTCTCCATACATGGGAGGGTAGAGGAGGAAGACTGGCCTTGTTTTGTAGGAAGTTCCAAGTCAGAACCCCCTCTACGCGCTAAACTATAGTTTGCCAAGACAAAATTTTGATTGAAATTCTGTTGAGATTTTTATTAGTCCATCAATTTTTCATGTGACTCTAGTGAGCGGTTTTGAATTTTACTTGAAGTCTTACTGACATACACTGTAATGTTGCTTTATGAGGAAATTGTCAACACTTTCCCTTCATCTCACTTCTCTCGAGTGAAAAGCAAAGTGTGCCCTTGGGGTTAGAAAGCCCCAAATAGGACAAAACACAGTTAATAGACGGTGTGGTGGAAGTGGTGGTGCCCGGGCTCTGCCCGCAGGAACCCTGCTACCAGCTGGGCATGGCCCACAAGCCCACTGGAGACTGTCAGTGTTTCTGCAGGGCCTCTGGGCTGAGCTGACGGAGAGGACTGTCACTGTGAGGTCAGCCACAGGTCACTACTGCCGTCCACGAGTGTGCTGCCGTCCACGAGTGTGCTGCCCCCCACGAGTGTGCTGCCCCCATGGAGAAGCGGGGCTCAGCTAGCTGCTGATGGGCTCCCCTGGTTCTCCTGCCCCACAGCTGAGCACAAAGCTCATAGACTCTTTCCCAGAAGCTGAGTCTCCGCGAGGAAGTGCAGGCTTGAAACAGACAAGTAAAGCACGTCACGTCACAGAAGCAGGTGGGGCTACACGGAGATCTCACACCCCCGGAAAAGCAGGCAGCTTGGGTTTCACTTGGGCTCGGTGTTCTTGATTCTGTGAACTCCAGCGTGTTTTTAGTACCGGATCTGTGAAGGTGGCATATTGCCTGGTCTCCTTGACGCCTGCTCACGAACGTCCAGTCACGTACCACTGTTTTTTTTTTGTTTGTTTTTAATTTGGAAATAGACAAGCAGGTTCTCCCTCACCGCATGAAGTTTAAAATTCCTAGGTTAATTCTGTGATATCTCTGTGTTACTGCTGGCTTCTAAGAATCGTAGAACCCGTTGCAGGCTCTACTGCTGAAGGTACCCAGGGCCCCTTTCAGTCCTAGAATTACTCAGGACACAACACACAGGTCACTTAATTCTGGTGAATTTAATGAAGTGTATAGGTGTTTACAGGTCTAGCAATTAACCACAAATTCCATCCCAATGCAAAAGACAGCACATAGCAGGAATGCGGCAACAGACCCAATGGTTCCCAAGCAAGACATATCACAAAAATTGCTGAGACAGACTTCAGGCTCCCTGGGAGACCTCCTTTAGTCAGCAGAAGGCGTCCGCCTCTCCTCCAGGACGCAGCGTGGTCCTTGGCTTTCATTACTTGGTTTCTAGTCCTTAACGGGGGCATCAGATATTCAGAGAATGGTAGCAAAAGGTCTCCACTGCAATCCTTGGGACCAGATTATCGAGTTTCACACTGTGGAGAAGGGGCTTTGCTTGGGAAGGAGGCTGAAGCAATGCCTGGCCAGTACCCTCACCTCTGCTGGTACACCCTGGTTCTAACTCAGGATTCTGGACAAAGAATCTGTTGCCTGTGATGTCTTTGGATGCCTTACGGAGGGCTGGGTTGGAACAAGGGAACGTGAAGATGTGCGAGCACACCAACACACACACACGCAAGAAGGAATCTTTGGTAGACTCGGACACATCAATTGGCTGTTTGTGAAGAGGGGCTAGGAACTGGATTGGGGGCCTCAGGTGGTGTACGTACACTCATTCCCGTTGCGCCCCAGCCCAGCCCTAACCCACTCAACCTGATGGGGTTGGAAAATTCATTCTGCTGTTTGATTAAAAAAAAAAATTAAATAAAAAATTCCGGTCCCCTGACCACTTATTTGTACATGGTTCTGTCATGGTGCAGCACACACGTGTGAATCACGTCCCACATGAAGTCAGAGGCTGCTGGACTATAGCTCAGCTATGGCCCAGGTTTGGGGAACACAGGACCAGGCCACATGTAGTTAATAGCTGTACTTCTGCTTGTGACAGTCTCCCAGCCTGGCTGAGCTCCTCCCTCGGCCTCCCGAGTGCTGACATTAAAGGCCTGTGCCACCTACCACACCTGGCACTCAAGCGGTTAGTGGTTTCAGAGGCCTCTCGCAGAGAGTCACCCCTGCACTCCACAATCCTCCTCCTCCTCTCTTACAGAGGAAGGTAACCTTTTCCTTGTTATTGGTGCGATTGTCAAGGCTGCCTGAAAGGAAACCAGAAACTGTCCACGGTACCAAGTCAGCACCAGGCTGTTGAACGACAGGTCTCACCATCCACTCAGCTGTGATCAGGACGGGGATGTCATGAGGCTGTGGAGTGGGAGCCATGACAGGGGTGGGCCTGATGCCGAGAGACAAAACCCGACACCGTTTATTTCTTAGCACTGTGAAATCCTTCCCGATTTTCACGAGGTCTGGTGGTTTACGTAAGCAGGTGTTAATCGACAGGCTGACCTTTCAAATGGCATCTCCGCTAAATCTTCAGGGTTGATTCTGGTAAGCTGTGGACCGGCGTGCAGGCGGCTGTGGACAGCGCAAGCGCGCCCGTCTGCGGCAGCTCCTGCATTCTACCTCGTCAGAGTCATTTGGGTGCCAGTGAAACCACAGTGGCCTGCAGCTGTTTTGTTGACAGATGCGTCCTCTGATTTCGCTTCCAGAGACACGGCACAGAGTAACTTTGCAGGTATCCCTGCAAATTGAGGGGATCCAGATGGACTCCACTGGAGAGGGTCCTTTCTGCTCAGGAGAGCCTGTCTCGCTCCAGTTTCTAATTTCCCACAATAAATTCCTACTTGATTCAACACATGCAGATTACATAATCTGATACATCTTACAGAATATTACAACGTATCTATCATCAGATACTTAACACTCACTTTACGCAGCCGTCGTGGAAGACTCTGCTAAGCACACGTTACCACACACACTGCATGTGCACAGGCCCGCAGAGGACGATGGGCTCGGAGAAGAGGCAGCTCTTGGCTGCCAGATGAAACTCAGACCCACGTGCCCGTGAACAGGGTGACACAGGTAGGTCCAGCTTAACAAGCAGCCCAGGTTTGTGGCCTAGATGCTGCTCTGAACCAAATTTTGCTCATTTCAGCCCCACTTCACTACTGGGGATCAAATCCAAGGGCTTGCACGTGCCAGGAAAGCACTCTGCCACTGAACTTGGAAGCCAGACCTGGGCCACAGTCCTCTTCCTTGGTATGCACTTCCGCACACACTTCTAACCTCGTGTACTGATCATGGATTGATCTAATCTGAGCTAAAGAGATGTACTGTGAGCCCAGCAAAATATTCTTCACCACATGTAAGTTAACCTTGTTAATTCAGTAGTGGCCATCAGTCAGTGAACAGGCAGTGCTGGGGACAGGCCGGAACCTCGGCACGGCAGGGAAGTGCTCTACCTCCAGCCACACCCCGCCCAGCACGCCCTTCGTTCCCTAGGCCTGCTGCGCCTTACGGTCTAAGGCTATTGTGATGCGTTGCCTCTGCTGCGACCAGAGGACACGATCTCCCACGCAGTGTTAAGAACAAGTTCAGCCCTCAGTGCCGGCACCCTGTCCTTCCTCACGGTGAAGCCACCGCAGGAGGCACTGGAAACCTCTCGGGCTGCTCACTCATTACTACTAACCTTGAGCACTAATTTCCTTAAAGACAAATTATGCAGATCCCCAGACTGAGGACGGCATCGTGCAAGCACATCTGGCCTTCGGGTGGGGATTCTGTACGGATCTACACAACCAGCAGAGAGTGGACTCTGCCACCCGCTACCCTCACAAGCACCTTCTCAGCTCACGGATGTGCTGTCACAATCCCTGCTGCAGTGTGTGCACAAGCAGCAGTGATCACACCCACTTCCCTGTTAAGACATATGTGGCTCTCCCCACGGCAGGCAAAGCAAGCTTCACGAACACTACGCCATGAAACACCATGATTTTATTCTACTGTGCGCCTGGAGGATTAAACAGCCATTGGATAGATGGAGTGGTCAAAACAAAACAAAACAAAACAAAACAAAAGAAAACCCACAAACAAGCCGACCAGGGAGAAGAGGGCTGGAGGCGGCCTGCAGGGCCGGAAGGAGAACCCGCTCCTGCTTGAAGTGTCTTCCCAAGGGACGGGTCTCACTGTGCCTGTTGTCCAGGCTGGCCTTGAAGTCCTGGGCTCAAGCAATTGTCCTGAACAGCCTTGCAGGGAGCTCTGACTGCAGGTATGTGCTACCAGCCTGACAAGAGCTTGTAACGCCAGTCTAGAATTTTCCCTGGCGCTCCCATCCTCTTAGCATGGCTTTGGAGGGTTTCACCTGGTTATTGATTTTGGGAAGAGTTCCGTGTGCATTAGTCAATCTCTCCATTCAATGGAAAGATACCCACTGTTACACAGAAAATTCAAAAAATAGAAGAAAGTAAATGCTTAGAATAAACACTTAGCCTTCACTGAAATGGAAAGCTGGCTCTGGTGGGATGTAGCCTCAGGCAGCACCAGCTGCCAGGGCCTGGAACACTGCCATTTACCAAGAGAGGGGACGAACAGCCAAGGTACTTGCTTATTTAACTGTCAAGATACCTACCTGGCTTTTATTTTCATAGTCCGGGGATGGAACCAGGATCTTTACATGCGAAGTGCATGATCTCCCACTGAGCTGCATTCTCAGCCCCCATTGATTGAAAAAAAAAAAAAAAAACACTTAATCAACTGCAGTACAGCCGTCTGACCCAGGCTTCATTTTTGAGTGTATTTCCAGTAATTTTACGTGTGTTTTAGACAAGAGTCTAGGTAGTCCAGGCTGGCTTCAAACTCCTGACCCTCTGTGCTGGGCTTACAGGTGTGTGCTACTATGCTCAGCTTCCAATAGTTCTTAGGTTGCTGCTCTGCCTTGGTATGCTGCCCGCCCAGCAGAGAAACCACCACCCCGTATCAGATGCCGCCGGCAGCTTTCAGGCTGGACTTGATGCAATGACTCCGTTGAAATGGACTCCCTCTGGATTCTACACACGCACATGTTGGTTGTAAGGCACTAAAAATACAGAACATGGAAAAAGCTAGGAGTCAGAACTTTCCAAAAATAAAGTCGCTTTTGAAAACACGAAGCCGTTGCCTGTCTGTTCTGCACGCGCATCCAAAGGGAACAGGGTATTTAACGCGTGCACGGTGGGCCTTCTGAGTCGTCATGCTCAAACTTTCTTCAGTCTTGGATTCACACCCCTCAAGACATCGGGGAAGTACAGGAAGGGCTTGGAAACAAGTAAACCTAGCTTGTGACCAAGTCTCATGATTAGTGGATTTTAGAGTCAGCAGTGAGTCCGGGTCCCAGTCCTTCTTACTGTTGGGGGAAACACTAGCTAATTGCCTTTGGGGATGGTCAGACAGGGTAGGGTAGACTCGGTATGAAGCCCCCAGGCTAGCTTGCAATTTGTGGCCACCTCCTGTCTTAGCAAGCTCCAAGTGCTGGCATTACAAGCAAAAGCCACCATGCCTGGTATAGGAAAGTTAATTTTTCAAAGCCAAATGAATGGAATTTGTTAATGGCAAAAAAAAAAAAAAAAAAAAAACTCTAATAAAAGTTCTGTTCCAGTAGAATCCCCGTCCTTCCGAGGCTCTTCAGTTTTGTCATGAGAAACACAAAAATAACAAACTACACAACACCAACATTCAGTCAGCTAGGTCAACAAGATGCAAGACCATGAGGGTGTGGTGTGGAGGTAGGCTTGGTGAACTCCCCCAAGGAGAGGTGATTCCTCGTGAGCACGTGTGCATGGGCGCACAACACACGCATGTGCACATGCGCACATGCCTAGGACTCCATCCCAGATTAAAAGCAAGGCTGTAGGGAAGCTGGCCACCCTTGTACCAGCCACAGGGCCGAGAATCTGACCCACGGCACCAGGTCAGCCTGGCTCGCAACTCAGACGCGCCACCGTGCTGGGAGCCACTAGCTCCATGGGAATAAATGCAAGTGGCTGCAGGCCAACTTCTGTAAATATGCAGGGTGTATACTGTTCTTCTTTCTAGAAGTCTCCATGTGCCAAGAGAATACGAGTCATCACAGAAGTTGCAGGAGTTACAACTAGCAGTATGGTGTGGCCCCTGGAAACTGGGGGCAAATACTCCAAGATTCAAAGTTTCTTGGACCAAAAAGCAAAGCTCTGGGTGGTGGTGGAGGCTCAGGAGAGGGGTGGTGGAGGCTCAGGAGAGGGGTGGTGGAGGCTCAGGAGAGGGGTGGTGGAGGCTCAGGAGAGGGGTGCTGGAGGCTCAGGAGAGGGGTGCTGGAGGCTCAGGAGAGGGGTGCTGGAGGCTCAGGAGAGGGGTGCTGGAGGCTCAGGAGTGCCTACAGGTCTAGACGTTCACACGGAGGACGTAAGCGTAACTTAAAAGGTGTTTCAGCTGTGTCTCACTGCAACGCGGTCTGTCGACTTAGCATTCGGCTGTGCGGCACAGTGGATGCAGTATCTTCTCTCCGCAAGGCTCAGCGGGAGTCAGGGGTGGTCCTGGTGGGTGCTGCCCCTAGGGTTTCTGCTTGCCTGCTTTTGAAGGAAAGGGCGCTAAGGAGAAAGGGTCGGCGGCTGGTAGCTCCACAGTCCTGGAGGAGAGGGAGGTGATAGACACAGCGCCAGCAATGGACTGCTGATTGCTTTGCGAGACCATCTTATAGGCGGCCATGGGCTGGGCTTCTGCGCTTGGCTCGTCTTCTGGGCTGTAGTGACGGGAATATTTGGATAAAGACTGGGGGCGGAATGCTTTGCCAGCCACGGGCCCTGAGGCAGCTTCTTTCTGGAGTTGAGGTCCTTTGTGTCTGTCGTTAGGGTGGCCTCCCGTTTCCATGGGGGACCTTCTGGGAGAGCCACTGTCAAGATGGTCTGCTGTCTGCACAGAGTGGGAGGGGAGGCCGGACTGTTGCACAAAGCCAGCCACGGAATACTGTGCCTGGCCAGTGACGTAAGCGGCTCTGTCCAGACCAGGGAGCAGGGGGCTTTCTCCTGGCTGGCCGCGGCCGGTCTGCACGGGCAGCTCCTGCAAGGAGCCTGATGTGGCCGTCGGCTCCTCTGCGCTTTTCTTCTTGGAGAAAGGAGCTCTGGAGAACACGTCCACCTCCTCCCGCTGGGAAGGAGCCACGCTGCCCTTGGAGACAAAGGGGGCTTTAGAGAAGATGTCCACCTCATCTGCTGGAAGCCGTAAGCTCCTGAAGGGGGCCGTGGCAAAGACATCGGGCTCACCCAGGCCGGCAGAGGCAGGCGGGGGCAGCGGCGGGTGCGGGCTCTGGCCGTGCACAGCCTTCGCGGGCTCCGTGAGCAGCCTCCCCTGGGGAGGCCTGCAGCTCTCATCCTCCTCTTCAGACTCCATGAGGAGCGGCCGAGACCCACTGCAGTCCAGCACGTCCTCCAGCTCGGTGCCCTCCTCCTCGCTGCTGTGGAAGGAGCTGTTGCTGGACAGGCCTCCACGGCACAGGCAGTCGGACTCCAAGCTGCTCTGAGTCTTTGTGCCAGGAACTCTGCCAGGGTCTGGGTAGAGGGCGGCACCTCGAGTGCCTGCGGGTTCTTTAAAGTGCTCTACAGTGATGGCAGGACAAGGACTGGGCTCTCTCTGGAGACCTACAAAAGCATAAGACGCAGAATTAGTGTGTTGGGCGGTTTAGAATTTTCCAGAACATTTAATGGTTAACGGAAGTAATACATTGTGGGACCAAATTATAGATGTTGAGAATGGAAAAGGAAAAACAGAAAAATACAAGTCAGGCAAAGAGGTCGCACGGACGGGAACACAGCATCACCGTCTCACGTTCCAGATCATGACAGAAACGATGCGCGGGAGAGGAGGTGAAGATGGCGAGCACACGACACTCCGCATCACCAGGCAGCATCCCTGTGGGCCAGGCTCAAAGCAGATGGAAACGAGCCCCGTCATTCGCCCCCACCTCCCCGGCAGTGTGGGGGTTTGGCCCACCACTCTCTAGGCGCTCTAGCGTCTAGCACGTGCACCACGTGCAGAAGAGCGGCCCCTCGGGTAAGGGGCAGCCACGGGCGCTCCACGGATGCTTTATGTGAGGAGCGGTGCCCAAAGCAAGGGCTGAAGCCATTTCTTAGGGCATACAGAACCAGATAGTCGGGGAGCCCTCAAATTTGGGTTACCCTCAAATTGTGTTTTGTCTCCCAAGTTTGCAAAGATCTTCTCTGCTTAAATGAAATCTATTGAACTCTTTAAGCAGGAATGGAATGCCTGGTCATCGCAGTAGTGGTAACAAGTTGCAATGTATCAGCACACAGCTATCTAGGTAGAGGTGCCTCTGGCTGCTCTGGCTCTTAAAATCAGACAGACAATTATCCGAGTGTAGGAGAGCTTACCTTCCAGGAAATATTAGCAGGTTAGAAGTATGTCATTGGGCACATGTTAGCAAGGGGTAGGAAAGAGACATATGTAACTATGCAAGAAGAACCCAGAAAGGGGAATAGGGCTGGAGGTAAAATATTCCATCACAGGCTCATATGTGACCAAGCAAGAAGGACCCAGAGAAAAGATGGGGAGGCTGGAGGTAAAATATTCCATCATAGGATCAAAAAGAAATACAATGGATTTCCCAACCCATCTGAGTAAGAGTGTTAAATAAAGTGACCTGGAGCCCTGGAGGGCTGAGCGAGGACCTCAGAACCTGAGTCCAGATGGAACTCGGCAATCCCCCCGAACCTGGGCTTCCCATTCCTACACAAACCCCTGGCTTGCAGGATTCTCGCTGCAGGAAAAAGGCACGGAGAGCAGAAGAGGCATCGAAGTCCAGTTTATTGGGGGAACCAATCACTTGGGGAGACAATGAGGCTCCTGCAGAGGGGTCTGGACATTGCATTGTAAGACACTGTACAAAGAGTTCTCCCGGATCCTATTTTGAAGCAGTGCTTCCTTAGGAACACTCCACAAGTGAAGTACTGGCTCTTGGAAGCAAAAAAAAGGTTTTTTTTTCAAACTAATTTTTTATTTCCTTTTCTAACAGTGTGAACACGTTCAGTAAATTCTAAATCCAACATTAAGTTAGACCCTGCACTGGTCCCTGGGGGTCTTCTGAACAGGTGTTAGAACTTAACTGAGAGGGAGTAACCTTCTCCTTGCACTGTGGTGCTGACACAGGCCCCAGTCAGCTCCAGGACAAGCAGGGGAGGGCACTCACATGATGAGTCTGTCGAGGGAAACCATCTTCCAACATAAAATTCTCCAGGCCTCACAGCAACGTGAGAGGCTCCCAGAGGTCCTCACGCCTTCTCTCACAGCAACAGTGGGACAGAGTTCTTAGCTGCCAGAACCCTCAATGTAGGTGCTATTAAACTAGTTCTGCAGGAAAGCAAACTGCCTCTTGGAACCAAGAAATGGACATTTTAGTGCAGTCAGTGACTATTTAGCACTGTATGGATTGATAATCCACATGGAGCTGACTTTGGCCAGGGTCAGTGATTTGGGGGGAGATTATGTTGAATTCATTGGAACCAACATGTATGCAGAAACTGCAGGGCTCTGACCATGCCTGTGCGTTTAGATTACACCGCGGGAGCAGCCAAGGACCCCTGCACCTGCCCCACGAGCTACTCAGCCTCTGCAGGCAAGTGCTGGGATACTAAAGATGCCGACAGCCTAGAAGTTCAAGACCATAAAAAACACAACAGTTAAGCGGGAAGGAAAGCTAATCCCTGTTCTTCAAAAGAATATCCACAGCTGTCTGCTCGGCTTTGTAAAAGCACTTACTCGGGTTTCCTGAGATGGTGTTTCCCATCTGTCTCATTCGACTCGGCGTATCTGACAGTGGCAGAGAGCAACCAGGCCTAGGTCTGTGACAGTCAGAGTGCTGCAGGGTGCGGGAGCCTGCATGTCTGCACACCTGCAGGAGCTCTGCGGCAGCAGCACAAGACACAGATGGTTAGGAGGCGAGAAGCATGAACCCTGGTTGGCAGGCAAGGTCTTGTTCTTACGATGTGGATGTGCTTTCAGGAAGAGAGCGCTCTCGTGGACAGACCTTGCACTCCAGGACCGGCTCGCTCCCGCGGCAGGAGGGATCTGAGGGATTTACCCAATTTAACCTCATGTCGCAGGCCTGGCCTCGTCTGGACAAGGTTCCTGTTTACCATGGAGTCTAAGTAACATTGCTCGACATGTCTTTCATTTTGGTTTAGTACAACAATTCAAAACACTTCTTGCTGATGTAGGACTCATGTGCCAGGTTAAAGCACATTTTTTTTGGAAACTTCTAAAAGTAACTATGTATTAGTACATTTGTGCCTCCATTTACAGGGATATTAGTAAGAACTTGTGTACTCTAGGAAGCAGCAGATGTCTCCAAGAGGACCTGACAGCTCCCAGGGGACAAAGTACGGGCAAGGTTTGGGTAAGTGACCTGGGAATACCACTGATAGATATGGTGAGGCCATCGGCGCTCCGTGTCCTTAGTGCAGCGATAGCTCGAACCCAGTGCGGGTGGTCTCGCCCATCCCTCGATCTGAACTCAGGAAGACGGCAGTGACTCGAAGGGAGCGCCTCGGGACCAAGTCCAGAATCAAGGGCTGTGCAGCAGAGGGCACCGTGCCCTTCGTGTGAAGCATGAAGCCAGAACTGGGTCTCCCTATGCTGGGCACTGTGCTCACACCTGCCTGGGGCCTGGCTAAATGCGTGCACCCCTCCGTGCCCAGGAGCAACTGAGCAGTAATTTCTCCGTGGGCGTAAAGTTGTGCTCACTACTAAAGGGTTGAAAGCGGCCCGAGTATACTGAAGACTATTTCCAGAAGGGCCACTGCAGCTCGTCTCACCACCCGCCTGGGACTGGCTGACACCGGGTCACAAGTGTTTCGCTCTCGACTGAAAGGGCTCATTCTCCATGACGGCCATCATCGTATGGGGTCCACTGGCTAGACCTGTGCGTCATCCCACACAGGTTCTACGCGTTCTTGCCATTGGTACTTGTGGCTGCTCAACAGCGCTGAAGTCTTTCCTAAGGAGATGGGCTTGGGCTCAGAAAACAGCTACGCTCTTGAGAATGCACATATCTAAGATCATGCTCTCATTTGAACAGATAAAAGTCTTTATTCCTCTGCATGTTTACATAAGAAACTTGTTTACAGACTATACAATACTTGCAAAGCAGTGTTCACATTTTTACCGCACAAGATACCTTCATGTACATCTGCGAGCACTGTCTCCTCGGAAGACAAGCTAAAGACCGAAGGTAAGCAGCCGACCGGCTGCCAGAGGCCTGTGCAGCAGGACAGAGGAGGGTACGAATTCAGGTCACCGCATCAAAGTGAGACCCAAGGAAGCCACTTCCGTCCTAGCAACTGCACCATTTGGTACCTTTGCATAGGTTAGCGTTACCCAAGGAGTCTCCAGCTCTCGTCGCCTTTAGTGAAGGGAAACCCAGCAGGAGCAGTAGATTATTTCAAATGGAAGCCATCTAGAATTCACTCCCACTTAGGAAACATAGCATGGAAAGGAAAAGGCTGCCACTATGTTGGGAAAATGTGTCTCTAGAAGGAAATACAACATAACGTGGTCCTGCATCATCTGAATGTCTCTCTAAAGACTTCACGCCGAGTCCCGCTGGGCAGCCTGTGACCGCGCCTGGGCCATCATACAGAGAACGGAGGACAGCACTTCTGAAGGCCCGAGAGCTCATCACAGACACTGCCGCGGGCAAGGCGGCCACAGTGCCCCTTTGTTCAACTGAGCGTCAACTCTGCCGCATCCCCGCCTGACCCTGGATCCCAAGGGCCTCGTCATTCCCACGGCACTGCTGAAGAGAGGCCTTCTTCCGCTCGGGGTCAAAGCTATGTGGATTTGAATCAACAGGGCCAATCTACCAGCAATGTAGGAAAGTACAAATATGGCAGATGTGTTTCTGGGATTTGCTTTCTTCTAATAATTAGAATTCTAATCAGCAAAAGCCAATTCCATCATCGAATTCCATGAACAATGTGACAACACCACCTCTTTCAAAATGTTTAAAACCGGTCTTTGCAGTTTCTGAACTCCATGAAGGATCAGGGGTGGCGGGGTGAATGAAAGAGCCCAGCCCTGCATGCACATCTGGTTTTCTCCAGGAATGTTCTGAGGGTGTTTACTCTCCAGTAGCAGCCACTCTTGCCCTCAGTGGGTTTGTTTTTTGCAAATCACTCATGTTGCTCAGAAGTAGGAGTGTTGGGAAAGAGAGCAAGAAGGAATATGTACAGACCCCATGTAACAAGCTTCTTTCTTGACTTTATGTCTGCAGATGGGAGTGATGGTGCCTTTGCAGGAAACATTCAAGTAGATGAAAAATTTGCGATACATCTACCTTAGACATAATTACAGTGCCTATGACGTTCAGAAGTATCTGTTCAAATCTTACCTTACTAGGAACTGAATTTGGTTACCTGGCTGTAATGCTTTTCTGGTGATGTTACTTCTACATAGTCAGAAAAAGAGCAAATAAAGAATACACACCTTGTGTTTGCCTCTATTTTCATGGCAAATCCCTGATCATACATGTTAAAACAACATCACTCTTCAGATACTGGAATAGGGAGGCCCTGTGTGGTCTTACACAAGGAAAGTCTTTCTAAAACTCTATGATGACTTAGGTGTGTGCTCAGGTAGCTAACAAGGAGCAGCCAGGTGAGTGCCAGCCCAGTCTCACCCTCTGCCGTGGCTGCTGAAGACGCCACGCCGCCCACAGGAAAGAGAAGCTACTGAAGAACGTCAGGACCACACAGTCCTTCATAGTCCTTGTGAACAGCAGCGCCCCGCACAGCGCGCCCCTCGCACAGCGCGCCCCTCGCTTCAGAGGTCCTGCCCAAACTTATCCTCATAGGCGGCGACAGCAGCTCTGGGGCTAAAGTGCTTAAGGTCGTTACGCAGGGTGTACAAGAGGTCCCAGGAGGCCTGAGCTGCCCAGGCCTCTCCTCTCGCCACCGTTCTTCAGCCCAGGCCCACATCTGGAACAAAGTAAACGGGCCAGCGGTGTTCTCTGCGGGGAAGGGAGGTGGCAAAGCTCCATCTGTTCTGCAGGCCACACACTCAAGTCACTCTCCGCTCAGGGGTAGGGCTGAACTAAGAAGGGCCCGGCTTACCAAGCCGTCTGTGTCCCCCTCGACAGAAGAGCTCTGGCCCTCGAAGCCTCACTCCTGAAGAATGAGCCTGGTCTCCTGCCTCGCCGGGGCCCTGCGTTCTCCTGCCTCGCCGGGGCCCTGCGTTCTCCTGCCTCGCCGGGGCCCTGCGTTCTCTGTGGCAAGAGCCTGCTCCTTTCATTAGTGTCTCCATTAAGCCCAATTGAACCAAATGACTCGCAATGTACTTCAATGTATCTATGGTGACACAGATGAACAGTTTAGAGACATTTAGCTAATGTCTAGACTGCGCTCTTCTTGGTTTCGATTAAATGGAGAAGGTAGACATCTCTTTATATTTCTAACATGTATACACAAAAAGAAACCACATATGAAAACATAGAATTAAAACATTCGCATTACTTAAAAATAAGCATTTCCTTCATTAGTTCATACATTCTTTGTGTGTCCGAGAATGAGCGCACACTGCTCTACAGCAAGCCAAGCCCGCTTCCTCGTGGCCCACTCCCGCAGGCGCGGTGACATCGGCAGCGGCGCAGGAGCAGCAAGGTCTGGGAGAGGCGGCGGCCCTCCTGCAGTCCCATCGCTGCAGACCAGCCTCAGTGAGTGCTCCCAGCTGCTGCCCCACCCTTAAAGTGCATGTGAGAAAGAAACCAAAGGACCATTCAGAGGACAGGCAAACGGATGGGGGCTTATTTATACAAACAGGGAGTTTCCCTTCTGCTCTGACCAAGGCAGCAGGAGAACGAGGGTTCTCTGCGCCTCTTTGAAAGGTGGTCCCACGAAAGTGATCTGCACTTCAGAGCCGAAACACGGCTTCTAAGACAAGACACAGAGGTGCCCGTGAGCATGTTGTTGGCGAGGGCAGGCGCTATCTATTCTATGGACAACAGTCTAAGGTCAGTGAAAGACTGAGCTCTGCTTGGCCTTTAAGTCTAGCAAGCTTATATTCTGTTGGCTACAGCCTTCGGTTTAAACACCAGAGAGCAAAGTCAGTAGCCACAGCCCACACTGTGCCCAGCACACGGATTTCTGGTTATCTGAGAGAAGCAACATGCTTGTTCTGTCAGACAGAGGATCTGTTGAGAGGTCAGAGCAACACACAATCTACACAGAATAATTCTGCATGTCACACTGTCCAGTCGCTGTGTAGCTATACAGGGAAGAGATCAAAGCCCTGCAAAGATACCGGATAGCAGACTGGAAATGCCAAGCGGCAACTGAACTGAATTCAGCGTCTTCATTTATACACAATTTACAATATTTGATTCAAAATAAAAATCACAAGAAAAATACATCTGTTTCTGCTACAATCCTTCCCGTCCCGTCCACCCCCAATGAAAAGTCTTCTAGTAAACGGTATCATTTTACCACCACTGTCTTGTTTTGGTCTAATTCTATGACTCCACTTGGGCCAGGTGACACGGACAGGAACAGCAATGCTTGGGGTTTATTATCGACGAGTCTCAGTGTTTGTAGTCACGTCTCCAGATCTGAGAAATCACGATCCGTGGAAGCCAGAAAGCTGGACGAAGGCCGGCAGGTTGCGTGGGATGTAAGACCCCGCGGCTCAGTCTGTCATCAAAATAGCTCAAAGTTGGTCGGCCAGGGCTGGGCTCAACCTCTCTTCACAGACACGTCCTATCGGTAGTTTTGCCCTTTCTTAAACTGTGCACCTCTCTCCAGGCTTCTGCCTGGACGGTAGACCAGCTGGAGCAGCCATGTCCTAGCGCGTCAGGACAAAGAGCAAGAACGGACACCGCTCGCAGCGTCTGGTCAGTAGTCGGGGCTTCAGGATTGGTTGAGGGGAAACGGACACCTCACCAGCGTCTGGCCAGCAGCCGGGCTTCAGGAGTGACCTGGGGCCATTCCTAGCAGAAGTGAGGCTAGGGTCAGCTCACCAGGCTCAGTGACAGTCCGCTCCTGTGAGGCGGCTTCGTGTAGAGCGGAGGCTCTGGCGCGGTGCGGGCGCTAAGAGGACGCTGCTGAAGGTGGAGAATGAGGAGACAGCCACTAACAGGCGGGCGCTGGCCAAGGCGCCTATCTGGGGGCGAGAGGGCTTTCCTTCCTTATCGTGTCCACGGGAGAAGGCGAGGGGTAGGAGAGAAGGGGTTGTGGGCCCTATCTGCAGAGGGTTTTAAGAGATTGTTTTCTTATAATTCCGTAATGGAAGTGTGTACTAGGCATGAAGGTCACAGGACTGAGTCAGCCCCGGGGTCACGGCTACAGGTCTATGAGCTGATCCACCAGCAGCAGAGACCTGGCTAGGTTGGGAAGACTGGGCTCAGCGCTCCCGCTGCTGTTTCTAGAGGGCCCGCCTGGAAGTGAGTACAGCAAGAGGTTAAGGTTGAGATATGCAGACCACAGAGGAGAAAAAGGAAAACAAAGAACCTGGAGAAGCAACGTTCTGCATTCAGAAGCATGGAGCTGGACCCCACCCTCGGGAGAATTCTCCCGTGCACAGCGCTGAGGCAGGAGGCAGAGATGCTGTGGGTTCAAGCAACATGCTGGCCGCACGCACGTGGCCAGCATTGAGCCGTCTCCCTGATACAGTGAAAAGCAACTTCTATTTTGGGGAGAAGTCACTACCGTGAGAACATGCTTTTAAAAACAGACTGCGCAGCAGTTAATGATTCCTCTTTGTTCAAACAGCTCAAATCCCCCAGGGGAGAAGGGATGAGCCACAGGTGGCTGACAGCTGCGGCACCTTCCAGGGCACCTGGTCTCCAGGGCACCTTGGCCGGCAGGTTGGGAGCAGCACTACAGTCTGTCTTAGTCAAGATAAGAACGGTAAATGTTCCAACATACACCTTCACGCCTCTGACTAAAGAGCATTTTCTGGCTTCCGCTTCATTAACATGAACCTTTGCTGAAACTCTTGATATTCCTGTCTCAATAAACACCAGCATGTCTGCCTGCCCAGCAGCACTGCTCCATCCTTCGCTGACACCACAGTCCCTACATCCTCACCCACCGCAGCTGCCCCTCCCGCCACACAGGCCAGAACGCCGTTTTGATGACAGCCCATCAAGCGCCTCTCTTCTCCCAACCTCCTTCTTACCTTGGGCGTTTTTGGTAATCAGTACAGGGATAGGGTCAAACTCATCTTCCGCCACCTTTTCCGCACCCTCAGGAACATCAAAGCCTGAGATGAGATTACTGTCTTCTGCAGCGTGATACATAAGAGAGCACAAGCAGAAATGACAGAGCAGATGAGCATGCCGACAGGAAAGAGGCGCCACATCCCAGAGAACAGCCGCTCGTGCCCTTCAAGGGTGAACTTACTTTTCCAAGTTGAAATAAACTAGCAAACTGGAAAATGCCGCGATGGCACCTTTAGGAGTGACCACGTGCAGACTTTCCTGAGCCCCGCACGAGAGACTCGCGGAAGTGGTTACGAGTATAATCGTGACTCCTCACGATTGCTGGTCTTTTAAAGTTGTATTTATGTATGTATGTGGGCACACACGTGAAGGTCAGAGAATGCTTGTGGGAGACTCTCCTGCCACCGTGTAGGTTCCAGAGACTGAATTCAAGTTGCTGAAATATCTCATTGGCTCTAATGTTACTCATCCTCAGAGTGTCTAACATTTGAAAAACTCAAAACAGGGAATGGGAGAGGAGGAACGAGAAGCAATCGTGGAGGGGTGAGGACATAGTTTGGAAACAGTGTGAACTGAGCATGTGCACAGCCCTGGGTTTGATTCCCAGTACCCTCAAACCCTGAGACCAACCACCAAAGAAGTAACCTCTATATTCAAGGCCAACAAAATACGTCTGAGAGACTCACTGCTCTGCAAATGTGAGAAGAGACTTTCACACAGCTCAGACGCTGAGAGACCTCAGCACAAAGAGAATGGGCAGTCGTCTGCATTCAGCTAGAGTCAGCTCCCAGAGACTGCTGGCCGTGCGCCTGTGCGGGCACACGCTACGGCACGGCAGAGCTTGTCTACACACAGCTTCCCTTTATACACTTAGGAGAACACAGCACTGCAACAACGCCAGTTGCTTTCTTCCTCAGCTTCTCTCCGGAGGGCTTTAACTAACTGACCCTTCTCTGTACATTTCCTCCCTCTAGAAAACCGCTTTTCTCCTCAAGCAGGGAAACAAGCTCAGTGGCGCGTCCCTTATTCGGCAGACGTTGGTCCACCGCTGCCCTACAGCTCAGAACTCAGCTCAAGTACCTCTCAGCAGAATCTTACGCTAGATCAATCTAAGACTAAGAAGTGAAAGGGTCACGGTGAAGGTGAAGTGAAACCCAGAGCTTTCACAGGTTCACACTGACTCGGATGTGATGAAGTGACTTTGCTTTCTGAGGCCAAGTGGCTCACCCCCGATCACCATCAGCCGGCGTTAGGGGGCACAGGTGACTGGCAGATCCTTAAGGGAGCGGTTCTCAAAGGTACCGAGGACGGTTTCTGAGACGCATCATGATGGCCGCTGAGCGCACACTCATGTTTTCATAGAAGGAGGCTGGTTCAAACTCTTCACTAGCAATGACTTTTGAAAAGAGGAACTCCCCAGGGACCGTCGGGCTCCTCTACTCAATGACACACATGGGCCCAGGAAGAAGAAAGCATTACCTTTGTGGGTGGGCGCAGAGATGGCTATGGGGGCAAACTCTTCCAGAAGGTCAGCAGGAGGGTTAGAGAGCAGAGAGTAGTCAAGCACAGAATCCTCCCCAGTGAGAGAGTCTGGTCCAGTTACCAGCATCCCGGGCAGCGAGGGCATGAAATGGTACAACACACGAGAGCATGATTTAGAATGCGTTCCTGCTTCGCAGAACCACATGTGACAGCACGTCTGAGTCCTAAGCTACTACATCGCACGACACCGTGACAGCATGTCTTAGCCATAAGTCATTGTGTCTATCAGACCACACTGTGAGGGCATGTCTCAGCCATGTCACTGTATCACAGGACACTGTGAGGGCATGTCTCAGCCATGTCACTGTATCACAGGACACTGTGAGGGCATGTCTCAGCCATGTCACTGTATCACAGGACACTGTGAGGGCGTGTCTCAGCCATGTCACTGTATCACAGGACACTGTGAGGGCATGTCTCAGCCATGTCACTGTATCACAGGACACTGTGAGGGCGTGTCTCAGCCATGTCACTGTATCACAGGACACTGTGAGGGCGTGTCTCAGCCATGTCACTGTATCACAGGACACTGTGAGGGCATGTCTCAGCCATGTCACTGTATCACAGGACACTGTGAGGGCATGTCTCAGCCATGTCACTGTATCACAGGACACTATGAGGGCATGTCTGAGTCCTAAGCTACTGCCATTATAGGTCGCATATACACAAGCCAAGGTGACAAAGAAATCAAATAGGTTCGGTCCTCTAGACTTCTTACTATAGAAACACATTATTTCTAGATTCTGCTTAGCATGAATGGGTAACTAAGAATAAATAAGTATGTGATTAAAACACCAACATATAACTTAAAAACCCAATTCTCAGAAAATGCTAGTTGTAAAAATGCTAGTTGGACTTTGTGGCTCTCAAGGGCAGACACTGGGAGCTGTCTGGTCAGCAGAGTGTGGTCAGTCCCAGTCATCACAGTGGCATCAGACTCCCTTTAAACACTTGTGCCGAGGACTCTTCACGGCCGAACCGCCCCTTGAACCCCGCGCACCCCCTTGAAGAATGCAAGGACAGAGATCAAGCCCTGAACAGGACAGGAACCTGCTGCTTTGGGGTGACTCTCTCCTGGATGACTGTACCCTCACACCCCTCACACTGCTTCCTGCTCAAGTCACGCCACGAGATGCTTCATCACAGCAAAGATGACAGATACCAGGTTGGTCTGTGGGCAGCTGCAGAGTGGGCTAGGACTGGCTTTGGGAATGAGGACGACAGCCATGCTGCGTTCACGCACTTTGACCTTGCCTGCAGTTGACAGCAAGGCCCTGCATGGGGAAGGAATGTCAACAGGCAGGCGACCGGTCTGCAGCCCAGATTTCCCTGGCACTAGAGGGACAGCTGGGCACCTGGACAGAGTTCTTGTGCCAACAGGTGGGGTGCAGAGGGAACCCGCCAGTGAAAACAACCTTTTTCTCTTACTATTACATTCTTCTTCTTAGCTTTGGGCACTAAACCCAAGGCTCTGTGCACACTGGGCTGAGTGCTTGGCCACTGAGCTCCACCTCGCCCCACAAAGCCCGAGGCCCGTGCGCAGGAAGCACTGCACTGGAAGCGGACCGCACGGCAATGTCCACGGCACGGCGGAAGCAGCAAGAGCGACGCTCACGCTACTGCGCACCAGCAAGCAGCCGCGCTGCGGAGGGGAAGCGCGGCAGACGGCTGCCCCGGCTCTGCTGCCCAGGACCTGACTGACCTGTGCGGTTCGAGGTGACGGACTCCGTCTGAGATGGGAGGCGCTGGGCAGCCGGCGGCTCCAGTCCTGGTATGAGACTCTCAACAGCAACGTCAGCTTTTCCTTTTACAACAGGCATTAGGAACAGGGAAGGACAGAGGAAGGAGACGTCAGACTCTTTAGAAAATTCTGCACAGACGGCCTCGGGCCAGCCGCAGGCACAGCTGCTGACGGCCTGCGCGCCCCGGACGGAGCACCCTCAAGGGTGACCACCGGCCAGCTCGTGATCAGCAGCTCTCCCAGGTAAACACGGGATCGAGCCCCGCTCGCGCAGCACAGCTCCTCGGACAGAAAACACTGCTTTGAGAGCCAGGCGCGGTGGCTCATGCCTGTCATCGCAGCACTGCGTGAGCTTGAGACTAACCTCGGTTACATAGACTAGAGTCCCTGTCTCAAACATTCTGAAAGCCTCCAAGGTACCACGGCCCACGCCACAAGGGGGCTGGGTGGGCTTCTGCACCATGGCCCACGCCACAAGGGGGCTGGGTGGGCTTCTGCACCACGCCCCACGCCACAAGGGGGCTGGGCGGGCTTCTGCACCACGCCCCACGCCACGAGGGGGCTGGGCGGGCTCTGCACCACGCCCCACGCCACGAGGGGGCTGGGCGGGCTCTGCACCACGCCCCATGCCACGAGGGGGCCTGGGCGGGCTCTGCACCACGCCCCATGCCACGAGGGGGCTGGGCGGGCTCTGCGCCACTTGAAACCTGCACTGGAAGGTCTGGTCTTGCTGTCGGGCCCTGGCATTCCCCAATTCTAGCATCTGTCCAAAGCTTAGGGTATCTCTGGCTGACTGACTCCTCCAGAGTCCACAGGCCGTGGACACTCTGTAGGTCGCACCCCGCCTTGCCTGTGGAGCACAGAAAGTACAAACCAGTGAGCAGAGACAGTCCCTTGCCCGATGCCCCTGCAGGCTTGGCCCCCGGCCCAGCATTTCCTTCCACAGGAGGACTGGCTCCCATCGTGACATGCAGGAAAGGCAGCTGGCATTCTGCACTTTCTCCTTATTCCTGAGGAATTCACTGAACATCCACAGAACTTCAGCGTTGCGGTGCTGTGCCCACAGAAGGCAGAGGGCCCGCCTCGCCTGGCCGGGAAGGCAACAGCTTGGGCGAGCAGCAGGCAGCACAGCAGCTCTGGGCCCCAGGGCTCCTCCCCAGAACTAGACCCCGCATGCGCGAAAGGAAGATGGAAGAGCAGACAGGGACTTTACCGAGCCCGGCATCAGAAGTGCTGCCGAAAGGGTCTGCCATGGGCAAGAGTTCAGGGAGCAGGAGAGAAGTGTCGGGAGATTTGAGGCCTTCAATTAGTTTCTCTAGGTCAGGCAGGGAGGCAAAGAGAAAAAGCAAAACCTCAGTGAGAACTCAGAGCAAGTTGTCAGTCAACTGTTGTCCACACAAACACAGATGAGAGGTCGCCACAGCCCAGAGAGTCGCCAAGGACGGACACTACAGGGTTAACAACAGGCTTTCCAAATCCCAAGGCGCGGCTCCACCAGCTGGGCGCTCTCCAGAGAGGTCGAGATGCTGCCCTCGTTGCTCACACTTGTTCTCATTTGAGGTGTAATTCATCTAGACAGATGCCACCGATTTCAAGTGTGTAATGTAAATTTTAACGCATTTACACATTCATATAATCATCAAGGAAATGTCATAATTATTTCTAACATTCTTAAAAAAAAAATCTTCCAGGACTCTGTGGTAAATGTCTCTCTTACCACAGACCCTGGCAACTGTGGATCTGCTTTCTGTCCACAGAGCTTTTGCCTTTTCCAGAAAGGCAAAAACTTTCATCTTTTATTTTTTTGAGACAGAGCCTCAGTGGCGTCTGGCCTGGCCTTGAACTTGTGCTCCACTGGCCGCGCCGTACTCCTTTATGCTGCGCTCGGGATGGAGCCCAGGGCCTCAGGCCTGCCAGGCAAGCTTTAGCTCAGCCCCAGAAAGCGAGCGAAAGGAACCCGCGGTCTACACTCGTCTGGTCCTCTTCCCTCGGCGTGAGGCTTTTGTTGATCATTTCTGTAGCAGCCACTTGCACCACGGCCGACCCACACTGTGCTCATCCAGCCACTATTTGATGGACATTTCCCCTAGTATTCAGGTGCCTATGTAAGTTTCTGGGCATTCATTTCCCTTCCTAGATTTACTTCATAACTTTAAAAAAAAAAAAAAAACAACACTTGTACTCAGAAAGTTTATAACTAGGGGCTGGAGAGGTGGCTCAGGGATTAAGCCTCTGCCTTGCAGGCAGAAGGTCCTGAGTTCGGATCCCAGATCCCACGTATAGACGCCGGGTGGAAGTGGGGGCGGCCTGTGCTTCTGGTCCTGGTAGGGCGGAGCCTGTAAATCCCAGGCAGAAAGAGGTGGAGGCATCCATGGTGGTTCCCGATTCGTCCGTGGTTCTACACACACACATACATGCGCGCACGCACATACATACACACACACGCACAATTGAATAAATAATAATAATAATAAAAAATAAAGTTTATAACTAGCCGAGAAAACTAGCCCAAAACTACTTAACTAAATCAACACAATGATCACTTGTGTACATTGCATCCTGATCTATACCACAGCCACGTACCAT